>VWZS01003631.1:1861637-1936605 GCA_013397075.1 Rhabdornis inornatus
CCGCAGCCCGGGCCGTGCCGGAGCCTCCGCCGGCACCTGCCGGGGACGCCCCTGGCACAGCCCCCGCCGCGGGGCTCGCAGCTCTGGGGCCCCTCGCGGCTCCCAGCCCGCTGCGGGGTAACCCTGCCTTTGTCGCTTTGGGGAACACGGGAGACTGCTGGACCCCCTGGTTCAGGTGCACGGTCCAGCAGGTATCTCACGTATTGAGCTCTCTACACGCACCACAAAACCAAGAAGATGGAGCTGTCCGGGCGGAGGCGGTGCGACCTCTCCGTTTATTAAAAAGAGACAACCCGCGAGGGAAAGTGTCCATGGGAACACTCCCGTTGCAGGGAAAGCTTCCTTTGGGCACTGGGGTCAAGTCCCAGCAAAACTCCAATTTGGAGGTGGCAGGAGGCATTAGTTCGGTGCTTGCAAGGATGCTTTTTTGATATGCAAACACATGGAGCTGCGATTAAACATTTTTCAGGCGAGGTTTTAATTAGGCAAAGATTTGCATGTATATGAGTTTATATCAACAGCCCAATTTAATAAAGGCACATGTGCATCCAGTTCCATTCTTGGCAGTAGACCTCTTCAATATGCCTATAAAAAGTTGTAATTCTTTAAAACATATGCTTGTAAACTTCATTGCTTTCATGCAAATTATTTAAAGAACACAGGTTCAATAGGAGACAGGGAAGAATGAATCTCTCAGAAGCCTTTGCTTGTCAGAAGGTTCTCAGGTACACCTAAAATATGTTCTCAGGTACATCTTACTTTTTTCATATCTGTGAAGAACAGAATCCAAGACCAGTCTACTGATTCAACTTCTGCTTAATTGTGTCATGAGAACAGGTATATCTAATCTAGAATCTAAACTCTTATAAATAAAAGTGTACTTGACAACACTGAATATTTTAGTTTGTATTTTTTCCTACACTCCTGTTTTTTTTCTTCACCATAAAAACCTGAGGAATAGTGAAAATGGGTATAATGGGCCTTAAGACTCAAATCAATTTTTCTGATTGTGAAGATACTTCCCATGAAAATGTAATTTGGCACCAAACTCTTAATCTTATCTGCAGAATTGAATACATGACTACCTTTTCCTTTAGCATATGGCCCTGTCTACATCTGCTGCAATACCACACTTTTGAAAATTGATTCCCACTTCAGTGCTTGAGCTGAGACAGAATGGAGATGCAAGTGGAAAATCTATGTGGATTTCCAAACCCAAAATGAGTGAAAGCTTCCCAAGCTCCTGACGAACTTTTATCTGATTCAGGATATGTCCCTTCTTAAAATATCAAAGCAGTTGTCCCCTCTTGAAATAGCAACCAGGCACAGACAACTCACTGCAGGCATGCTCTTCAAACCCATTGCCCTGGTGTCTCAGGGAATTTCCTCACACAATCTGATGCACGCAAGATACAAATCTCATCGTTTGTATTTACTATTTTCTATTAACTTATACCAGGGTTTCTCTTAATAAATGTCTTTGTTGCACTTTACTTACAGAACAAGCCCAAATAACCTAGTTTTGAACATACTAAAATAGTAATATTATATACAGCCTATTTTATTTCAGTTAATGGAATTATATGTGAGATATTTGCTCTCGTATCCTGAAGAAATGGTAAACAAAGCAGGAATTTCTAAAGACAGGAATTAGTGCTAGGTTTTATATTCAATAAATATAAATTTTAGATTGATTATACACGTAGACACAAAGCAGCATTAACATAGAGTCATTTATTTCTGCTGTAGCTTCAAGATAATTAACCATGATTACCTCAGGTAGGTCTTCAGCTTTACTGACAACAGAAATATAAAATACAAAAAAACAAGCCAAAAGTGCTTCACTTTTATCTTCTGAAGATTTATTAAAATAATCTAAATCAAATCACATGACAAAATAATTGCATTGCTAGCCCAGTTTTGCATTTCATATTTTCAAACAAAAAAATTCTTAAGTTTAAGAGAATGAAAACAGTATTTCTGGAAGTTTTTAAAGTTTTATCAAAAAGTAAGAATGGTGTATCATATAGAATGCTATAGCCAGGATGCTTTTCTCTGAAGATTTGCTGTTCATCGGAGGCAAAGAAATATCATTTCATCTTTTTGAGTAAGAAATGTTTCCTTTCCAACTTGAAGATCCAACTTAGTACATGATATAATAATTTTCTCTTCCTAAATTGCCTGGATGTGCTGAAAATTAGAAAAGAAACATAGAAATGTTTTGACTGTAGGAATTGTGAATCATTTGTTTCTCCCTTCATTAAAACAAGTCTCCTCTATTCTTACTTGCTGAACCTGAGATATTTTATAGATATCCAGCCTTATTTTACATCAAATAAACCCAACAAGAGAAAGCACACATTGGGGTTCATCATAGGATGGCAAAGGTCTGACAGAAGAGCATATCCACTTTGAATACATCATTCACACTTCTCACACTTTGTTTTGAAAATGAATAGAAGGGCTTACAGCTGACACACAGTCTCAGCCTGCATCTCTCCTGATGGGGACTGGTTTTTCATGCTGAAATTCTGGCTTTCTTAAAGTCAGCAGAAGTTTTGACACTGAATTCATTCAGGGTCATGATTTTGCTCTCATTTTTGATCATTTTAGTTAATGATTTCACTTGATCTCTGTATCCCGGTTTATACAGACCACTCAGATGAACACTTACCATTCCTAGAAGTCAAGTAGTTAACGATGTCCTATTTTTTTCTCCCTTGTTAACAAATCAAAGTGTTTGATTTGCTCTCTGCCAACAGAGCTAGGAATAGCATATCCTCAGTCTCTTCCTGCCCTGATTTGCAGTATATTGTATGATACGAAGGTGTGGAATTGGATTAAAAGCTACAGCACAATGCTCTGCCTCTGCAGGTGTGCAGTTTAATACGATTTTAATTTTGTAACAAGTGAACAAAAAGCAGAAGACTAGAATGGGATTTTCTAGATGAAAAAAAATGCTATTCATGCTGAGAGAAAGAAACTGCAAGCTCCTTGATAAGGAATAAAGATCTGGCCAATGCCCTCTGAGCTGCATTTTTATAGATTATGGCTTGTTCAGAGCACCTCTGATACTGCCACCGGTTTCATGGATTCTGAGTTCATATCATGTGTGTTTGGCTCTGTAGCATTTCATCTGCCACACTTCCCTGCTAAGTCAGTGTGTACAAATCTTCTACTGTCTTGCTCCCTGCCCTCTATATTTTTTCATATAAAACCAATGTTTTCCTCAAGAGATGCCACCAACCAGGAATGTATTCTGTTTTTAAGACTATTAATTCTATTTATTAATTCTATGTATTAATTATTTAAACTATATTTAAAAATAAGATTCATAAATGTACTGCGCTGTTCAAAATAAATGGGGAAAAATGGTCTCTCTGCTGAGGAGTCTAATTTATATTCAGCATCAACTAGGAATGGAAGACCAGAAACAGATGGAGAAGGAAGAGGAAGAATGAAGGTGACAACTAAAAGATCATTAAGAGATCTGCTAAGCCACACGTATTGGTGCTGCTGATATCGGGGTAAGGTTGGGAGATTCTTTTCTGATTTCTGTTACCAGTCCTCCCTCATATTTTCCCAGGGTTTTGTAGCAAGACAGAGTAGCTAGCACTAATTTCAATGAGCTGAGTGTGGAGGTGTGATGAACAGATCTTTTTTTTTCCACAGCATAACAGGCTGTAGAGAAGGCATAGAAATGCCTTGTGAAACAGGATTAAAAACTACAGAGGTTGGGTGGTGCTGGCAATGGATGGAGTGGAGGATGGGAATTGATGAAAAGCTCTGGGTTGCAGAAAGCTGCCAAGCCTGCCTAAGGTGAAGGAATTAAAAGCAAAAATTATTAAATAAACCTGAGCAATATGTCAGNTGTACTGGATGCTGCATCTCATCCCAACATTTCACTTTAAAAAAGGAAATATTTTAAAGCTGGAAAAAATAATGACGCCAATTCCCCGGTACAGCCCAGCTATTTCGTTCAATGTTCCTGACAGAGAAACTGTCCTTTAAGCTGGTATAGTTGGACGGACGGACAGATTTTGTGGTAGCCCAGCAGGCTCTCCTCCTTCTCTTCCTCGTCCTCCTGAAACAGCCCCTCTCCAAACCCTGCGATGCCTCCTGGCCTAGAGATTTTGCTTTATTTGGTGTCAGTCTGGTGCGGTTTTTAGCGTGCATCCTCCCTCCCTGCGCTCCGAGCACGATTTCTCCTCCGGAGTTTGCGCCGCTGCCGTCCGGCGGGTGCCGTGTGGCGCGGGGGCCGCGGGCACCCCCCGTACCTTTCCTCGGGCGGCCCGCGTCGCCAAGAAGCCCCAGGTGTTGNGGCAGCAGAAATGTGGTCCAGGAAACAGCAGTGTGGCTGGTGGATGCTGCTATGGCTGCTGAGGGTTTAGATACCCAACAGAAAGGGCTGTGGCCAAAGGCGGATTAGTCAAGAGCAGGGACAGATGGTTCCTTGAAAGCATGATGATGATTTTTGGTGGTCAAAAGTCACAGAACAAAAATCCTCATGGAATGGAAATCTTGTCAGAGGATCTACAGAGATGACAATACAAACAAAGCTGTGGGTGATAGAGAGGCTTTCGGCAACTGTGTTTTTCAGCCACCCGTGGCATCAGTGTTGATACACAAAAGAAGGAATCTGCAATGGGCGAGGTGGGAGCACCATCCAACTGAAGAACATGAGTGGGCAGAAGTGCTCACTCACTCTCTCATAGCTCCTGAAGCCCTTTTGAGCTGCAGGTTCGAGTTTTTGACTCCATCACAAATTGTAAGCACTTGAACTGCAACATAACAGGTGCTTACTAGAATCTTTTTCATCCCAGTTATTAGCATCTTGCACATGGACTGGTAGAATCCACCATCTGTTGGGTTCTTTGATCTGTAAACTTCTACGCTTTCGCAGTTGTTCATTGTGTCCTTCCCTTATCCACACCTTCTCCCAAGTCCTCATACTCCCCATTTCACATTTGACACCCTTCCCCTCTTATTCTGAAAGGGATGATTCCTCATCCCTCAATCTAATCAGCCTTGCTCTTTTCTTGTGATCAGGTACAAAAATTCAAAGCATAAGCATGTCACTTACACAGACCAAACCTGGTCTTGTTTGATGACTCCTGCAAAAACCATTGCAATGGGCATAGGACATACAAAAGGCAGCAGAGTGAAGAGCACAGGAAATGGGCAGATATTGAATAAAATTTCTAGTGGTTAGCTTCCTCATTTCTGACCATCACTGACTTAGAGCTCTCTTGCAAATTGTCAGCATCCAGCAGCAGTTTACATTTTGACATAAAGGTGATATGGCAGGATGGATATTTATTTTACATTTGAAAAATAACCAAAGCTGTCAAGCATGCCCATCACATGTATAAATAAGTCTTGGTTTGTCCTCTGTGTGCCTGCTTTCTCCCCTCCAATTTTCTTTGCTGAGCTAGTCTTAGCATACCTTATATTTAAACAAATTAGGGTCCCCTAAGGGTCTTTATAATTAATAAAGATGTTTTTAAAACAGTCATTTTCCACCCCTGTGCTAGTGTATGGAATCTGAATACCCCTTGGGAATAAAAAAACTATAGTAGTGTCACCCCAAAAACGTAATTTTCTCTGTAAGCCATTAACATTTCTCTTTCACAGTTTTCTGGAAAACACAATGTTCTCTGAGACATAGGACAAGTGCTCTTACTCCATGGAAGAGAAATATGAAAACAGCTGAATGTCTAATTCATTACTTGCATTAACCACAGAGGCTTGGTCCATATTCCCATGTGTTCTTGTATTTTAGCCTTGTATTCTACAAGTCTTAGAGTCTATCTTGTTTTCTACCTGTATGTCACACCTTATGCTAGTAAAGTTTGCAGCAGTGGACTGACTGCAAGAAAATTTGGTAGAGCAGAAGGGACTAAAAAAATTCGTATTTCTGAAGATATTTCATCTCTTTTGATAAAAGTAACAGATAAGTGAAGGGAGGAGAGCCTCTCACTGCTTCCAAAAGTGAGGAAAGAAAAGACTGTGCCCTCTCTTTTTTGATCAATGAATACATGCAGTCTGTTTGTCAGCTAGCCCATGGCCCACTCCCAGCCCACCAGCACAGCATTGCTCTTCCCTAGACAACACCTGGGCAATCAGAAGGAGGTCCAGAGGTCTGCTGGAAACCTAAGGAAAGAATCAGGACCCTGTGGTGCTGGGGAGCTGGGTGATGTTGATAATCCCTTGATATCACTGTGTGGTGGGGGCAGAATGTGGAGCATGCTTCGTGAATTGAGGTTTCAGTGACATTGGACACAGCTCCATGCAAACCTAGATTTTGTTAGTTACTCTACTTCACATGCATAAAAAACCCCAGCCAGCCACACACCTCCCAATCTGTCCTAATTTGCCCAATTTATAACTTTTTCCTCATAATTTTCTTCTAAGTTAATGTTAATTTCACCTTGCTGACAGTGGCTGTGTTCACCAAACAACTCAGAACTCTGGAAAGCATTGCTTAATCCGAAGTTATTCTGGTTCTGCATCACAAGAGCTGTCTGTGGAGCACTGGCTTCAGGTTCCTCCTCAGCAAAACAGGCTGAGAGATGGCTGGGCTCATAAACACACAGAACAGGGACCTCATTTTGCTTTGAAACCAAGGCATTTCCTTCTTCCTTCTCCTCTTCTATATAGGACTGGAAAATGTGAGCCGCAAAATCAACAAGTAGCATATTCAACAAAAGCCAGGATCCTAGGTTTAAAGAAAAACGAAGATAATTATGACAACCTCTTAATTTGTTTATCTTTATGATGTGTTCTTTTTTGAAGGGCTTCATTATAGTAAAAGGCTAGACAAAGTAATGGACCAGCACTCATCAAACAGTACTTACAAAATTATGTACTTCCAAATATCCCAGAAAAATAGGTACCAGTGCAAATTTTAAACATAAGCGAATTTTTTTCCTTATTTTACTAGAGAGGAAAGTTGTGTTCATTCACTTTCCTGTTCAAATTCCTCCTCCACTTTCACTTCTACTACAAGGCTTATCAATAACCACATATTATCCCTATTCTCCCCTCAGACAGATAAATCATTCCTCTTTCCAAGCAAAATCTCCTACAGACATCTGTGTGTGCTGTATCTATGACATTAAATGGCCCACCTTGCAGCTTGGACCATAAGTGATAAAAGCCAAGAGAGATTCACTGAGGCCATTGACTTTTGAGTCATGTCTTCGTTGAAAGCCCTTACATTAAAATGTAGATCTTCTTCCATGCCATAAATCTGCACAGGAATTCATCAAGCAATTTATAACCTCTGCATCCCACAAACTAGTTTATATGGACATCAACAAGAAGATATCACAATTTATTCTAATGACCACAGTTTACAGAGCTTTAAAAATGAAAAATACTCTCTTTTGATGTTATATGTGTCTGAGAAGCTGCTGCTTCTTCTGTTCATCCTTTTGAGGATCTTTAAACTAATAAAGTAGGAGGAAGTACTTGTTTACCTATGGAACAAGGAAAGGGATTTTTATAGTTGGAGTTGAAACTATGTAGATTTGTTACTAGTAGTCCAATAATGTTTCTAACAGTCTTACAGGTGTTTTCAATATATTCTGTAAGAGTAAGCATGAAACAAAAGCTACCACTCCAGTTGTCTTTTGGGATAATACAGAGGAACCAGGTTGAAGCATCTTGCTTGCAGAAGAGGAATGCACAGCTCACTACTCAGTGCCCATGGCTTAGCAATGCATCCCTGAATGCCTTGGAAGGCAACAGAGGTGTGTGAGCTGACATGAAACTCTATGAGGGAGGTGTGGAGAGGCACATTTTCTGGAAAGGAGATGGAGCTGAAGGAGCTGTAGAGGTCCCGTTAGCCCTGAATGCTAGAGTTCCCTGCTGCCTTACAGCAGGGGCAACTGCAGGGTTCCTCTGATCTCACTTGGGCATCACCCAAGTGGGGGCTGGCCTGGAAAAGGGTGATAGTCAATCCTAAATTGAGAGGTGTGAATATGCCAGTGTATTATGTCTGTTGGATGTGGCAAGCTAGAAGGCAAGAGATCAAGGCAGAAGTAAGATTAGTTTTGGTTACTAGATTAACATGACACACATTTCCCCAAGTATTTGTGTTTCCTCAGTGTGGGTGCTACATAGTTGATATTTTGAAGAAATGCTGAGATTTAAGAAATTTCTGGAAAGAAATGATCCCAGAACTTTTTCAGCAGATGGCTTGTTAACAGAACTGCTTCAGCCTGCCTGCTAAAACTCAGTGTCCTAAAGGAATAGAAGCATGCAAAACAAACAAACAAACAAACAAACAAACAAACAAACCAAAACAAAAAAACAAAAAAACACCAAAAAAACCCAAAAACAAGAGGGACATTGATAGATCAAATACAACATCTTAAAGAGTAAAGAAAGAAGATAATCATGATCACTTTATTGAAGCATCACAGCAAAATATTTTAAAATACTTCTAACTATCTTATATTTGAAATTAATTCAATTTTAGTGTAATTGAAGTATAGTAGGGAAACTGCCATAAAATGGGTGAAAATGTAACTTGTAATTAGTTTAACAAAGTCTCAGCAGAGCAAGAGATGTGCTCCATCCATTGTATCCCATCCATCAACAAAACTGCAGAAGAGGGAGGCAATTCATTAAACACTTCTTGTGGTGGAAAGAGGGAAGAGGATTTCATCATCGTGGGGGATTTCAATAAACATTATGCTTCTAGTGCAGTTCTTGGAATGCATTCTCAATTTATTCATTGCCAAAAATATTGCATATAACATTAGAGAGTTCTGTGCAGAACTCCTCAGGAGAAAGAGAAAGGACTGATTATTTTACTATTACTGTAATGCAGCAGCTGATGGATGAGGGACCCTATTGTGCTGTGTTCCCTGCAGACACACAGCAAAACTCTGATTCTGCTCCAGACAGTTTACAAGTAAACAGAAGGCAAAAGGTAGCAGCTTGATGCAGAAGAAGGGTGTGTTCATACATGGACGAGCACAGATATTAATCGGGTAAGAATACTGAAGAACACAAAAGGCAACAATCTTGACATACCCCTTTGTTACGCATTTATAGCAAACACCTGAAAGTATTACTTTGAAGGGATATTTCAAAGAAAATAATGAGTTTCTTTGGCTATTTGAACGAAGTTGCATCCAACAGAAGAGCCAAAAATACAAAGGTGCTCCTTTGAAAATCTAAAAGGTGTTTCATACTGTTTGGGATTAGATGCAACTCACAGGAGACAGTACATTTCTGCAGAAGCGGCACCTCTGCCAAGGTGTTACAAGTGAAGAGAAAGGCAGTTAGGGTAGAGATTGGACTGATTTAAGACATGTTTGTATCACTTCAAGCCTCTTTGAGTGAGCACAACTGCACAGTTCTTTCCCTTCTCCTGCCTTGCACTGGTGTATGATGGATTTGATGCTTGACAGCTCAGAGCCCTAAGATGGAGAGAAAAATAACACAGCTTAAGAAGTGACTACTTTTCAGTCAGTTTAATGCCTTCAACAGGTGTGCTGCTGGCTAGGCAAGCACTTAGGTCAGTGTAAGACATAAGTAAGAGGAGTATATATCTGTTGTCAGAGCAACTAACTGCCTTTTTGGCAACTAGTTCTTGCAGTGGCTCTGCTCTGGCTGTATTATACAGAAAGAACCTGCGGGACTCAGAGCTATCACTTGAGATGTCTGGAATGCTTATAATTTGGAATATTAGTGGCCCCAGATCTCCATCAAACCATTCAGCTGTGGTGTGCAGCTCCTGTATGAGGGGAAGCAGAAGCTCTCACCTCAGGCTGCTGTTCCTTGTTTCCCCACAAACTACAACTTCTGCCAAAAGAGGGAGTCCTGGCTTTCCTGCCATTTACAGCTGCATGATCCTACTCTCCTCTCTTCTGCTCATCCTAGAGTTTTGCTCAGAGAACTGGTTTGGTCAAAAACTAATCATTTCCCTGACCTGTCTAGCCACATCACGAGGAGAACGATGATAAAAGGAAAGGAGTAGGGAAAAGAGATACCTCTATTAAATGTTGCATGAATTTATGTCAGTTAAAATCATAGAATCACAGAAACACAGAGTGGTTTGGATTGGAAGGGACCTTAAAGACCATCTAGTGCCAACCCCCTGCCATGCACTTTCCAGACATTGCTTAAAGCCCCATCCAACCTGGTCTTGAATACTTCCAGCGGTGGGGCATCCACAGCTTCTCTGGGCAACCTGTTCCAATGCCTCACCACCCCCACAGTAAAGAGTTTCTTCCCAATATCCAGTCTATGCCTTCTCTCTTTCAGCTTAAAGCCATTCCCCATTGTCCTGTCACCACATCACCAGCTCTTGTTGGCCCCTTTAGATACTTTTGGATCTGTTGCCTCTGCCATCTCAGGTCAAAATGGGGCATATCAAATTAGAGTCACAAAGATCCTATTTACCAAAACTGTCTGTCCTGTTGATGGTCAGAATCTTGCCTACATTGCTCAGTAGGAGGTTCCATTTCAACATGAAATCTGATGCCTGCTCTTTAAATGCCTCTTTATTCTTGCTTGGCTGCAGATAAAGAAAAAACTTGGTTTATTATAAAGTTGGTTAAAAGAATTCCTTATTGTGCAGCAGACTGTTTTCCCTGTACAAACAGCATACAAAGGTGAAAAAAGCAACAGGCATTTTTTTCCATTAGAATCCTAAAATATCTTAGGTTTAAAGAGATCTTTGGGTATTACCTGTTCTGATCTCTTGTCCAAAGCATGGCCAGCTTAGTTCAGGCCTTGTCCAGCCAAGCTCTGAATATCTCCTGTATAAAGATTCTACAGACTTTCCAGGTAACCTCTTCCTATGCTTAATTATTCTAATGTTTTTTTTTTTTCTTTGTATCTATTGAAACTTTTCTTTACTGCAACTTGTGTCTATTGCCTTATGGCCTGTAACTGTGAATCCCCAGGAAAAGTCCCACTCTATCTTCTCTATACCATTCCATGAAGTAGCTGAGGGTTACGTGAGATGGAGGCACCACAGAATTGCAAAGTACTATTCTTCATTTAAGAAGAAAAAATGTAGGAGTAAATAATTAAGCCAAGTAAACACAGTTTACTCTGCTTCTTCAGAAAGGAGAAAAAACCCCCAAACTCTAAGTACAACCCAAACCCAAGTTAATTGTTATGGTAACCAACCAAATGCAGCAGTACCAACACAGTGACACAAATTGTGAGTCAGTGAAGGTAGAGGGGTGGTAGAGTTGGTAATCTATTGAAAGGTGCATATATGAGGATGGTCATACTTTAACTTTCACAAGAGCTAGAGACTTTCTACTAGAAGTTCTTAGTACTTGCTAAAAGTCAACAGTTTGGTGAATCAAGGATGTAAGGAACCATGAAGTGTTCTCTTCATTTATACCAACATATTACTTCTGAATTTTGGTTTATTAGGGGCTATGATAATATGTATCTAAGAAATGAGAGCAGATACTGAAACCACTAGAGTGGATATAAGCACAGAAATATGCTTGTAGTCGTTTGCATAGATGGAATTTTTGTATGCCAATTAATTCTCCCTTTTTCCACAGCATGCATAAATAGTATTTGTGTAAATCTGCAGTCTGGTCAGGTTGCTAGTGTGCAATGTAGTTCCTGCAGACTAATGACAGTCAGCATGTAGCAGGATAAATGATGTGATCGTTCTTTCTATTCTAAAATTATTAATTTTATACCTTGATAACAAAAGTCTGGAGATCTGAAGACAAACAGCTCAGGAGATCCCGAATATCTGTGGAAGATGTCAGTGAAGAAATGAAGTTTTTCAAACCTGTAAAATACAGAAGGGAGATCATTACTTAAAGTGATTGGTTTGTTTGGTTTGTTTCTGCTGTTTCAAGCTTTTTTTTTTCCTTTTTTTTTACCTTAAAATATATTAAGACATCTGTTTCTAGCATTTTGATTAATATACCATTTCTTTAGTAAGGACTAGTACCCTACTTTGAAATCAGTCAGAATTCATGTTTATGTCCATTTCCAGCAAAACTGCACTGACCTAGTCATCATGGCAAAGGTGGCAAGAAGAAGCAGTTCCAATGAGAAAGCTGGAATTTGGTTAGATGCAATGCTAACTTACTTATCTGAGATTTTATGTGGTTCAGGAAAAAAAAATCTTGGTCTGGCTGTTGAAGGGAGAAAAAAAATTTAAAGCAATATCAGAAAATGCAGAATATTCTGTAGACCAACAGAAATATGGATAATGTTGCCACGTATCAGTGCAAGTGTTCCCCCAAAAGTGTGGCACCTACCACTCAATGCCAAAAGGTAAATTGCACCTCCCTGAATTTATACCCTTCTAATTGAGACCCATTCCTTCAAGAAAGCATATGGATAAGTTCAGTGAAACCTTGCTTATTATAAATTACAGTTTGGAAAAGCAATGAAAACAGAGAATGCAATAAAGCCACCTTGGGAAGACTAACAGCATCGATAATATAATGGAAAAATTAAATAAGTGTTCTGTGTAGAGGTTTTGGGTTTAGTATGTACATGTATATTATTGAAATGGCTCTCCTGATGGTTCTGTGAAGAAGGCAAGTTATTCCTACTGAAAACAGTCACAAAAAGTCTGTGACAAATCCCTTGTCAGTGCATGAGTTGATGATGGACCAGGAAAAAAGAGCTGAGGTTCCTCTGGTTAGTTCTGTGCACAGCCTAGGTCCAACTTACCTATCTCTTCCTAATATTTTAAATGGCAGATCATTAATCTAAAAATTAACTTGCCATTCTATTCCTTTTCATTAAGCTGTCAAATCATTATGTCACAGCTGCATACAAACTGGGTATTTTATTGTGTTTACATCACAACATTGATCCCACAGACTGCAATACAGCAAAAGGACACAAAAGCTAAAAGGCCTTGTCCAGTTCAGCATACAGTATTTTAAAATCCGGCCACAAGAAATTATTTTGCATGCTTCAACTAGTAACAGAGGAAAATGTGATGATTGAAAACATCTTTCCTGTAAAAAGAAACCATGAAAAAATATCCCTGTTTGTTAACCTTCTTTTAAGAGATACATAATTCAGTAACACTAACTCCACTCCTGGTGTCACAGAAAGCTTTAAGAGAGTCAGAACCAGAAGCCTTTAATTCTTAATCTTTAGGGTTAGGAGGATATTATCTCCTGCTCCATTCTCGATTTTATTGACTCTTTTCTAGCCCTTCAGGTTACAGGAAGACTGTAATTCTCAGTAAGGCAGATATCATGAATAAACAAGAGGAAATGCTGGACCTTTAACAATGGCATGGTAGTGCTTGAGAGGAAAGACAATAAATAGCAAAAATTCATTACATTTTAATTGTATGTTTTTCTGCTGCTTCTTTGGATTCCTAAACTTCTCTTGAAAGAGGTCTTTAGCCACATCCAGAGATTTCTCATTGAAGATGGCATGCAAGCCGGATCGCAGAACAGTGACTGTGCTGTTGTTGTTCAAGAGTGCTCTTACTGTCTGTAGAGAATGAAAAAGCAGTTAATGCCTTTCATTTTCTCAAGGCCTTAACTCAGCCAAATAACAGAATTGAAAAAGGAAAGCTTCCCTTATTCAATACTAGACTTCATATGACCAGTCTGCAAACTGGGGGTGTGGAGGGGGTTATAGGATCAAAGGAGATAAATCTGAAGTTGTCTTCAAGAGACTTTTGTTCTGGGAGATGTTCCTTTCAATGATGCTCTATGTTGTCTGTAATGGAGCGGACAAGGCTAACATACTTCAATTATCTGGGGAATTGCCTGGGCAATTGGCTTTGCCTAGAGTTATTATAATTACACAAAATAATGGTATTTTGTCAAAAGCGTGGAATGGTGTATCAGGGATGACTTTCCCTCAGTGTTATCTGTCCTTAATTCATGTTGCAATTTAATTTAAAGACAAGTTTTCTCAAGTTGCTTAAGCCTTTGAGAGAGTAAAAATAACATTACAAATACTACGTTAGTTAAAACAATAGTAGTTGGTATTTTATACCATTTATCTGCTGATGAGTAATTTGTGAATAAATATGTCTTCGTATTTGTCTCAAAAAGTACTATACAGATATTGCAAACAAATCAGACTAACATTTATCATCATCTCTTCACTTTTTAAAATTAGTTGCTAATATCATACAATATTCCTAAAGATTCTTGATGAAACTATGAAAACAGTCAAGGAAACTAAATCTGAATCCATTAAATTTTGTTAACAAATACATTTAGTCTCTTACTTCCATAATGAAATCAATAAGATCCTAAAGCCTTTTTTGGACTTCAGACTTTTCTGTGAATAACCCTTGTCCAGTTGGGCTTTTCAGAGGAAAAATATGGTTTGTAAAATTCCAGAAAACTCCAGGATTCATACATGTTTTAACAAATCCCATTCATCAGATGCTTAACATGACCCCACAAGCAGCAATGGATGCAGCTGACCATTTCTTTGCAAAAATTACCAATACAGCTATTTTTCATCACTCTGCTAACTTTTCTGAAAAACCAAACCCAATCTGATTCTCACTCAGCAATCTCCTTCATATAAGTTAAAGAAAAAGCATTTTTCTTATTTGACTTGGAGTTTCCAGTGACAGAAAAAGAGCCTGTAAAAAGAATACATGACCCAAAGGCTGGGAACTACAGGGGCAGCATCTTCAGTAGGCTAATACTTGACTCCATTCCCCAAAACTTTAGACCGGCCCCCTTCAGCTATTGGATTTCACAATACT
Source organism: Rhabdornis inornatus (assembly GCA_013397075.1). Taxonomy (NCBI): domain Eukaryota; kingdom Metazoa; phylum Chordata; class Aves; order Passeriformes; family Rhabdornithidae; genus Rhabdornis; species Rhabdornis inornatus. The sequence goes on from VWZS01003631.1 coordinate 1,876,348, forward strand.
AAACATGATTCTCTAAAATGACTGAGAGCCAGCCCTCTCAACACTCAAATACAACTTACTAGATTCAGGAATCAGCCCCAGAAAATGACAAGCATCATATTCACACTCTTTTCTCACAGAGAATTTGCACCTTTTTATGCTCTAATTATTTCTACATGTCCAGGTAGTAGCAGCTGCCAGCCTGCTTTATCTACACATGGTGAGAAAGTTACCTTTTCTCTTCTGAATGCTGACCCTGCCAAAATTGTTCTTACTTTCTCACCAGATGGTGAATTATTGCAAAGTGCTCTACAAGGGATGGTGTGGTTACAGGGTTCAGAGGTTGCAGCTGCACAGTGCCTCTCTAGCACTTCTCATCAGGAGCACTCTTGCCTGCTCTGACTAATCTTTAGTTGAAATTCCAGATGCATTTTAGACAGAAAACTGAGAAGGTTGATTAGAAATATCAAATGACTCCTGTGTGAAAAGATGAGATAAACTTCACCTTCAGAGGGAAATAACTGAGGAAGGATGTGATGGAGGTTTGTGAGAAGAATTGGTTGAAGGGTAGAAATTTTAAAATAATGAAAGAAAGTATTTTTTAATACAACAAATAGTTAAACCTTGGAACTCACTACCCCCAAAATGTCAAATACAGTAAAACTCTTTTACTTTTCCCTTGTGTTTTGAAGAGGCTCTAGAGAAGTTACAAACAACACTTACTTGTGAGAGTTGTAAGTGTAAATTCAATCCTGATTCTCAGGTCTGCTGTGTTCAATTTGTGTGTGTTAAACAGTGTGAAAGGGATGTAGAGCATCCAGAATCTTCTTCTAGAGAATTTCCCCCAATCGCTGCAACTCTCTTGCCCTAAATCTTGAGGGTTTAAATCCAATTTTGATTCCACAACTTTTCCACATGTTAAGAATAGGGAAGGAAGACTGAAAGAGCTACAACACAACCAGCCCTTCAACATCATGACTTGAAGAAGGGTGATTTGAAGCTTGAGTATGCAAATCAAATGCAAATGTCTGGAAATAGGTGACACTCATGATCTTGCTGGATCGTGCTCTTCAATGCATAAGAAGACCTGCTTAGAAGCACATAAAGCTGAGATTTCCAGGTATTAGTATCTCCAAAGGCTGCTGCAGTAAATGGAAACTGTGAGTGCTCAGTACTTCATGGAAGTCAACTTTTTGCCTGGGTAGGCACCCTTATGCATGTCTGGGATTTTGGTTTTGTTTTTTGGGGTTTTGGGTTATTTTTTTTAATTCTGAAAGTAAGAGGAGGGTGTGTTTTGTATGCTGCTGGTGATGAAGATTTCCCATAAAGAAAAGCTACATTTAGTGGTCCAAGCAGCTGCAGCTCCTCCTGTTCCTCCCTTCCTCCCTCCCTTGTTTTCTCCCTGCTTCCCTTCTTCCATCTGAGTAATGATTCAAATCAGATGTTGGGAAAATCTTGCGCATGTTTGAAGGAGAGAATATACCACTTGTTCTCTTTTGCTTTCTTCCCTATTTGTGACCTTCCTTTTTCTGCTATAGCCCAGAACACTTCAAAACTCAAGGATTTGGAGAGATCCAAGGACACCAATGGAAGGAATGCTCTAGCATGTGCTCTTGACTGACTTTGGTATGCATGGGCAAAGATACTGGAAACTATCTGACCCTTCCAACTACAGTGTTCTCCTCTCCATGGAGTACCATCAGCTTCATCTCAGAGGCTTTTTCAGAAGAATCCAGAGGGAGGAAGATGTTCCCTTGGCAGGCTTAACAATGTGGAAAGAGATGGGTAGGAGTGTGAGCATGACATGGTCGGTGTACAGGTAAGAACATCCATGCTGCTGCACTTGTTCTTCGATGGAACATTTCAAAAATAGTGCAAACTACTGGCAGGAATGAGATTCCCAGCAGTTCTTTCTTTCATGAATTCTGGAACATACCTTGACCATGTTGCAAAGGTCTGTCTGTCTCCTGAGCCTTTTTACAAACTCTTTAGCTTCTGTTAAAGAAGAAGAGGCAGATGTTTTACATCATTAATATTTTACAGCCTAAAATACACTAATGAAGACAGATCTTTTAAGTTAGAAAGTAGTTCCCTAGGGGAGATTTGGGGGGTAATAAGGCCACAGCAGGGGCATTGAGTGAGCATTATGGGATGGGCTGGGGGCCCTTGCAGTCAAAGCTTGCAAGGAGAAGCTGCCCAGCTCACCACTTTTCCTTCACTGTGAATCTATTAATCCATGATGTACACGAAAAAGTCTTTCAATATTTTCTTACATTTAATACTTCCTAATTAAGACTAATGCTCTTTTACTTGTATGGTTTCAGGTGAATGAAAGCAATGTTAAATATAAACCTGCTGTATTTTGTTTACATTTCCACCTCTATGCATCTATAATTCTGCAGCACTGTTGATAGCAGTTGGTTTCTTTTGTTCTACTTTTATCCTGTTTATAATATGTTACATGTTATTATGAAAAGCACGGTCCAAGAATACCCTTCCTCAGAGTAAAAGAACTGTTTCTCAGTTGCAGGAAAATCAAGTATAAAGCAACTCCTGTAGGCAGACACTGATTTTCAGGTGTAAATTTGTGTTTCTGTGATGTTTGTAGAAACCAGAAAGACCAGGATGTATATACATAGGGTCACAGCTGGTTAATTACATACACTTCTACGCACGCACATGTTAAAAACACTTTACTGTGTTTGCTCTCAAATGTAAGAAATGACAAAATTAAGTCTGTCTGCAATATTGAGCATATGAATCCTAATACAAACTTTTGCCTACACAGGAGCCCTGCTTTACCACTGTGGAATTGGTCTTCACTTAATGAGCAACTGAGCAACATGATGTTTTAGTCAGAATCTTCAGCTTAATAGGTATAAATATGTGTGTGTGTAGATATTTACAAGCACACACTTATAGCACAGCTTTGTAGAGAGCAGATTTTTTTCCAATCATCTTCTAATATCAGACATATTTTTCCTATGGGACTGTGGCTTTTTTTCCTTTTGTATTGGACTGCTACAGCCACTAATTAATTCATCAGCAAAAAGCCACTTGTAAGAGGAAGAAACACAATAATATCTGAGCTTCAGAGGGCATGCTGCATGTTATTGGTCATCTACACAGACAAAGAAATCATGGCAAGAGACAGATTTGTGAAAATATTTAAGTACATTTTAATTTACCATGAATTGGGAATATTTTTGGCTTAAGTTTATTCTCACACATCATGCAAGACCATTTTTAACTGTGTCCCAAGTAACTCTAGTTGTTGCTACTATCACTGTTGCACCAGCTAAACTTTTTAAAAATAATTTAAGAGTTTTGTAATACAATCTTCTCTGCAGTTTAACCAAAGATTATTTTTGAAAATATCTCTCTTACTCAAACCTACCAGTAGACTTGGATGTTTGGAGCAGTAATGGAAAACCTCCCAAAGGATTAAGCATCCAACATTTAACATTTTCACTGAATGATCTGATTGAGTCTATGTGTTGTGCAGGCACCTCCTCCAGGAAATCAGGAAGTAGGATGTTCTCCAATTCCTAGAATACAAATTCATGCTGCTGCACTTGACTGGTGTACCACAGATATTTACAGCAGCATGAAATAAAATTATGTTGATAATTTAAATGTAAGTGTAAAGAAACCCATTTTTTTTTCCAATTGAGCAAGACCTAAGCTAACTTTTTTAGCAGAAGGACAAAGATTCTAAGAGTAAATTAGAGTTGCTAAGAGTAAATCAGAGTTGCTTCCTGAATTAATTTCTAGAAAATACTTAATGACCTGCTGGAAATAAGCAAATTATTTTTAACAGAAAACTGCATATTTCTTTGTGGGAGGTTGCTGAGAAATGCAGTAGTGGTCTCAAAGGAAAAGTAACTCTCATAATCTGGAAAACCATCATCAGTTGAAATTTCAGTCACATAACCTCATGCCAGAAGCACAGACCACATTTATAACAGCACACTCCATTGATATTAGGAACTTTCAAATTAATATATGGGGCAAAATGGAAGCTATCCCAAATTCCACTGGCTCCTCTCAAAACCAAGACCAATACTGGGCTGTCTCAGAAGAAGCCAAAAGACAGAGTTGAGGACTAAACGAAAATGCCATTGTACAGCACTAAAGAAAGAGAGGGCCCTTCTCCTTAGAACTACCAAAAAGACACAAACACATAACAGCATAATTATAACAAGCAAATGTGTGTGCAGTACCTTGAATAGATACCTATCATAGCTTTTTAACAGCTGGCACACGTCTGGCAGGCACATCAGTTCTATTCTTTCAGGCTGCAGAGACGTCCAGAATGACATGATACAATCTTCCACCTGTCACACAAAGCCCTTTATGAATTTTCACTGATTTTACACTTGTGGAATGTGAAGTACAATTCAGTAAGACGATACACAAACACAGAAGCAAATGAATGACAATGGAGATGAGCTCTTTGCCTGGGCCCAGCCTGGCTGGGCTCCAGCATAAGTGGAAGTTTGCTGAACCTCACCAGGCAGTGTACAAAGGAGAAAGAAACAAAGAACTGTGCCATGGATATGAGGATATGAGGATGTAATTAAAGATATGTATCCATGGCTATGTGTTATATGCTCAGCTCAGACTTACTGATGTGCCAGGAGGGCTCAGGATATGCTTGCAGACTCAGATTCTCGGAGTATATTGTGCTAATTCAGAATTTTAAAATAACTTGACTGAATGCTCCTTTTGTCCATAAATCATCATCTACCTTAGCTCAAACCATCAAGTAAATAAGCTACACAGACACAATTTTGCCCTTACAGTTGTTTGCTGTTGTCAATGTTATTAAAGAAAAGGCATACCTCGTCAAGCTTGGTCTCTCTCACCATTTCTAAAATAACTTGACAGTAGTTGTAGTAGTCATTGGCAAGCAGTGCAATCTGTTACCAAAGAGAAGGTACAAAATGATCTCACAGGAAAAGAGCTAACTTGTTTTATGGCCATGTACTTTGAACGTACCAGTTCATAGGGGTATGCCTCACTTTGTGCTTGCTCTCCAAAGAAGAACTGGTTGAAATCAGGAGAAAGGTAATGAAATGTCTCTTGTTCAGTCTTCAGATAAATGACAGATGGATAATACTGCAAATTCTTACTCTTGATGTGTCAGAATTTATTTTGGAAAATAAAAAAAAAATTGCAATTACTTTGTCAGTTTGGTTAAAGGTATTAAGTATTTTCTTGGAATTGTAGGACATGATTTTATAATAAGATGTATTTCTTTAGATAAATGCTTGTCTTTATTTAGAAAATAGGAGTGGGTGAAAGAAACAAGAACGGCTGCCAAAATACTTAAATCCTAAACTATACATTAATTTCTTTTCAAAACCAGTAAATATTTAATGCTATGCATATCTTCCATATGTATTTTCTATAGCACTCATGTCACACTCATAACCCCCTGGATAAGGCTGTAGATAGCTTGCTGTGCTGTGGGGATGAAGCACATTGCCTACTGGCTGTCATTGTCACAGCACTCATTGCTGCCCAAGCACTCTGTAGAAGTAAGACAGACATCCAGTCTCTTATTTTTTCCTCCCTTTGTCCATATCAGTTTGTTGCTCAGGCTGTGCTGGCTGACATCCAACAAGGCTGGTGTCAGGCCATGACAGCTCACTGAGGGGAGCACTGCCACAGGTTAGTTTTACATCTGCCCTTTTCAGTGGGCAGGGATTATGCTCTTTTTTCTTAATAATTTCCTAGTATTTAAATATTTCTCATGACAATAAACTCTGAGCATGATGAAAAGGCACTATCTTAACAGCATGAGGGTCTGTTAACATGGGCCTCAGGCAAGGAAGGTTGTTCCCCACTAACTCCCCTATTCAAAACCTAATCTCTCAGTCACAATTTATGCTCTCAATACAGACAAAATTATTTGAGCTGACGTTAAGACAACAAAAATATTTAGATAATGGGTGAAATAGAAGTGGGGGAAGTAAGCTTGTAGTGAGATTACACAGACCAAGATTATTTTGAGGAAGATGGGCTAGCTGTATTTTATCAGAACATATTAGATAGCAGTTATAATTAAACACACAGATAGACATTTTGTTATGTCTAATGTATCTGAAACTCACTGTTCCTTTTTTTTGTCTATTCTTCTTGTAATCAGCTGCATTTTCAGAACTCCAGGAACTTCTACTGTGATAAAATATATAACAGAAAAAAACCCAAACAAACATTAGAAAACTCACAGATTCATTCTGTATTTAGTAAGAAAATGAGCTCATCTAACTGCACGACTGGATAATTACACTAGGTTGGAGAATTGTATTTGGGAAACAAATCCCACTCTCTTTCCTATCATTTGGTAATCCCATGATTTTCTAACAAATCTGGGACCAACTTCTAAATTCTAAGATTAAACTGAAACATTCATTTTAATGATAATTGACCATTTAATAGTGCAATATCTTTGAACTTCTTGCACCAGAACCACGGGTTTGTATTTGTAGTTGCAGTTTGTTTGGAATGTTAATAACTACTACAAATATGAAAATAACAAAAACATTATAATCCTTTCGCTTAGGTTTCACAGTTGCTACATTTTCTGCATCACACATAAATTTAGATGGCATTTTGCTTCTGACTGCTTCCCATTTACTTTGCAAGTTGGCCATGGTATTCCACACAGTCAGAATTTACCTGGACCTGCAAAAGGCTTGACCACTGGCTTGTTGCTGAAAGCAGGCACAACAGGCTGCTTTCTTGCTGTACTTTCTCCTAGCTCTCTCCCTGCCAGTTTTGTTGAGGCTAATGGTAGCAGAGGGAGAGGCAATGTTGCTAGTAAAAGGGACATGCTGCAAAAATTAGACGTCTCCAGTCAAGCCTCCATCTGCTGCTGACACCTGCTCACTGTCTATGAAGACATTTCAAACTTAAGGGTCCTGTTGGACTTGGCTGTTTGGAAGGGTTTCAGGCTATCTAATCAGACCCTGGCTACTGGGTTTCACTGCTGTGATGCATTACAAACCATGGTACCACCATATGTCCTGAAGGGACAGAAAACAAAATGTAACAACTTATCTGCCTGTAAACTCCAGCCACTGAAAATGCTTCTCTCCACTCTCTGCCATCCACAGGACTGGCCCTTGCCACCTTTCCTTCTGCCCTACTCTGTGCCATGAAGGCTGTGCTCCAGCAAAACAACCAACCTGGTTGCCCAAGACAGGGCACAACACTCATGCTGAGAATGTTTGGTAGTGCTGGTGACTCTTTCCCCCGAACATTCTAGAAGTGGTGCTGGACAAAGCAAACACATGTAAGAAGAGAGGTTTCATAACGCCTCTTTCAAATAGATCGTTCCTGCAGATTTCTAAAGCCTGTGAAATAAAATTAATGACTATTTTCCAGCCCATGCTCTCCCTGAGAAGGCGGCCAGCTGTATCTTCTGCTGCTGCTGCTATGGCAACACGTATCAGCATCGCTCGCCTCCAGTGCGTTGTTTCCCTCGGCAGCCGGGCTCCCCACTCCCCTGACACAGGGACACCGAGGAGAGACAAGGAGTCCTCTGTGCCCCAGCAGCCAGCCAGGAGCTCAGGGATGGTTCAGTGCAAATACCTACAGAACACGTACAAACAGTTCTGTGTGCTCCCACTGTTAGCAAAGGGGGCTGGGACTCACCTGGTGCCTGGCTGCACATCAGAGATGCTCACTTCCCCCGGAGTGCAGTGCCTGGATAAAGACAGAGCACACAAAAGAGGAGATGGGTGGGACAAGGGGAAAATGGGTGACAAAAAATCACAAGGAGTTTCACCATCTCTCTTGCAGAGTTTGGGTGATGCTATGGGGTGGGAACTAAAGCTAAAATGGGAAATAGAATAATGGGGATGAAATAAAAAATAACAGAGATGCAAAGGGAAAGGACAAAAGAAAAATGATAGGAGGGAAAGTGGTGAACGTGCATGCTGTTGACTGTCAGATTACACAGAGATTAGAAAAGTTAATTTGCTAGAAGCAAAATCAATTTTTTTAAATTAAAAAATAATAGGTTTTCTTCACTAGCCAGTCAGGAGTCTAAACCTTGCTTATTTCTAGAACGAAAAAAGCAACTCTTATAGAACCAAAATTCAATTACATTTTTTAAATACTCTGAGCCAGTCCAGGAACCACTTTAGGGAAAGCTTGTCCTCAAAGCTCCCATTCCGAGAGGGAACACATTCTATTGTAATACAAATCAGTAAATAACATATCCTCTCATGTCTGTAATACAGTTGGAGACCTCATTGGCTACAGTTGCATATATCGACACTATTTTCATAGCACCACCATCAGAGCTGTGGTACACATATCTTCAAAGAATTGAAGATTTCTAAATGAACCAATTCACAAGTGCTGTGTAAGACCATCCTCATCACTCCTTGTGTGAATATATTCCAAGCCCGACACATCTGAGGTCCCAACGAATATCAAAATGCAAACACTTTCTTTGTATTTAAAGGCAAACCATAATAATCTTACTGCCATTTCTGTGACACCAACAAGCATGGCTCCCAAGCTGCCGGACCCTCCACTGTTCCTCACTAGTTCTTCACTACCAGCACCATGTCAGTTGTTGGCTATCATGGTCAAGAAATATCCTTTTCAGTAATTAGAATGAGTGGTTCATAGTTTTGAAACCATTCTTTTCTTTGCCAACCCACAGGCTGTGGTCTCTCAGCTGGGCTCAGGGATCCACTTTTCACTCTGGTAGGTGTGACAGAAAAAGCATCTGCATGTTGGATTTTATTCAGGCATGGGAGGGCGCAGTAGTTATTTAGAACACCTTCACTACTGAAACAGATATGCCCCGCCTGTGCCTGAGGGAAATGGCAACAAGCCAGAGAAGTTATGCCATTAGAGGGGTCTGGACAGCAGTGCACTGGACTGCACTGAAATGGTACATTAAAAATCTTCAAACTGATTTGGAAATTTCCACACAAATGCACTCTCAAAAATTAAGATTATAGGTCAAATACCCTGCTGTGTTTATACACATTATTACTTATATGAGAACATAATTTCTTCTTGCAGGTAAAAAAAGTCTTCAAGTTTTAATTACTTTCTCAAAATTTCAATTTTTTAAGTAAAAATCAATCTAGACTTTTCCATTGCTGGTTTTATCAGTTTTATTGGATCATGAAAAATTAAAGGTGATTTCAAAAAGTACTGAACCCTACTGATAGGACAGTAAAGATGAGTTATTTCCTTCATAACTTAATTGCAAAAAATTTACAAAACTCCACACAAATAAAAATTAACTCACTTATTTGGTTGAAGCAGTTGCTTTTCTAGCGTGTGACCTAATTATTTCTTTCAGAGTTATGCTACTCATCCTTCTCTGGCTGTGTTTTGTGCTTTTCTCCTGCTTTCTCTCTGTTTTCCTGCTGTGCTATATGAGATAATAAGCAGTAATTGTGACACCCATCTGCCCAGGTGTTGTGGGCCTGCATATTGGCTTGGGACAGGGACATGTAGCTGCATTTAGAGTGGAAGCTGTCCTAATTTCAGCTGTCTGGCTTCACTCAACACCTTGTCTTCTTAAAATTTATTTCAATGAAGGAAGCATCAAACAAGATAATTTTGTAGTTAAGGGACTTTTCTATTGCAGCTAGAAAGACGATCTTTGTCTGAATATGATCTTTACTTATTTTTTTATCTGAAAAGTTATAGAATCATAGAATAGTTTGGTTTGTAAGGGACCATCAGGGGTTATCCAGCCCAACTCCCCTGCCACGGACAGGTTCACCTTCCTAGATACTCAAAGCCCCATCCAACCAGACCTTGAACACTTCCAGGGCTGGGGATCCACAGCTTCTCTGGCCAACATGTTCCAGTGCCTCACCACTCTCACTGTAAAGAATTTCTTCCTAATATCCAATCAAAGCCTACCCTCTTTCAGTACAAAGTCTTTCCCCAGCTCTCCTGTTGGCTCCCTTTAGGTACTGGAAAGGTGTTTATAAGGTCTCCCTGGCTGAAGAACACCAACTCTCTCTGCCTTTTCTCAATAGGACAGATGTTTTATCTTAAGAACCAATGTCCAGATCAGTAGGGCTGGTTGATGTCAGCCCTTTCCCTGGAATGTACATCCTATTCCTTTCAGCCAGGGCAGCAGCTCCCACGGTTTAGCATGACCTACAGGGTGTTCCCCAGCCCATAGAGGAGATGGCTCATTTCCACGAGGAGAGCCAAAGTCAGAAGCTGTGCTGGCATATGTGGTGTGTCTGTCTCCCAGCAGTGGCTAAAGTCCTTCTTTCTGCACCTTCCCCAAACTCAGCTAACATTGCTTCTTTGGTTACTCCTACTTTATAATTTTTTCCTCATGTTTCTACACTGGGAGGAAAAAAGAGCAACAATTCAAATCATCCTGCTCTCTCTCAGCTCTCATATGACCAGAACCATCAGCTTTCCCTTTATGCCCATCAAGATTGATACTTTTAAGTGATGCTGCAGGGAAACACCTTTCTTTCCCTGAAAAGGAAAGACCAGCAGAGACTTGGCCAGACACCTGTAATATCCCTTAAACAGTGGACAAGACCTTTCCTCATTGTGGATGTCAAACCTTAGGCCTTTTCTGGGTATACTGGGTACAGAGGAAGTGAAGGATATCACTTCAGTAAGCATGACATGGGAAAACAGCCTCAAATTTCCTACGAATAATTTGTCTAGTCTCACAACAACAGGCTGCCAATCGATCATCTACAGAACCCGATCCTCTGTCCTGTCTCAACATTTACCCTTGTCCCCCTATGGACTTCTGCAACATTACCTGCCATGAAACCTGTGAAGAAAGGCAACAAACCTATGGGTATAATTTTTCCGTGTTGTTCCAAAGCATGCACTCAATTAAGTAAATGCTATATAAAATATCACTGAAACAGCTTCAGCATCACCACATATCTGAGTCCTTATATTCCCCTAGCATTCATGCCATAGAACAGTGCTGTATCTCCACATGAAAGAATGGAAACCTAATTACAGAATCTACCCATTTACACACTGAAGTAAGTACAAGACTATAAGAGAATGAGGATACAAACCTGGTCTTCAAAGTCTATGGCATAGACTGCACCTAATTTGTTTCTTCAGTGTAAAGGAGTGTAAAGCTGTTGCAGAATGGCAGCTTTTCCCTTCCTTTTTTTTCTTTTTATTTTTTTTGTTTTGTTTTGTTCAGCTGTTTGGGTTTTTTTATTATTTTGTTTTTTGGTTTTTTTGTTATTTTTGGGTTGGTTTGGTTTGTTTGGTTTTTTGTTTGTTTTGGTTTTTTTTTTTTCTTTTTCTGGGAAGAAATTCAAGCCTGTGGTTTGTTTATCTGAACCATGAGCTCGACCATGAGAATTCTTCCTTTCCTGCCCACAGCATTCTCCTGTCTACCCTTTAACCTACCATAGTATCTTACATTCGTTTTAGGCTTTTAAGTTTTGCAATCCATTTTTACTTGTCTTACACATTTTCTTATTGATGTTCTCACAAGAGGTGGTTTTAAAATCTGATATTTTAAAACCAAGTGAATGAAGTGTTTTTGAAGTACTGTTTCAAGTAGTAAAAATCACAGATAACATGATTGTGTGTATGACTCTTCAAAACAGCACAGTCATTTATACTTTAATACATTTCTTCAGCCTACTGTTTAATGAGGAAGGTGACAGAATGTCAAGAAGCCATTTCAATGCTTTTTTTTGATCTCCCATTTAGAATCTCCATATATTAAGCCCTTCTTTTAGGTTCAGCATGAGTTCCTGCTCTTAAGATCTATATGGCTAAAATGTCCAATTTTAGGAAGTCTAATTAGGCAGTGTCTGTTTCCAAGATGCAGCTTGTCTATTAGGGCACAGCACGTTCATAGCATTTATAATGAGAAGAAAAATATAATGCTACTGCCAGTGTTCAACAGATGATTTACAGATTTTCATGGACAGAAAACATACAGACTGTCATGTGACATTTTTTGATTAAAACATTTTAAAAAACAAACCTGAGATAATTTTGTTCATACAGAAGACAGCAAAAATGTGCATAGAATGAAGACTCCTTCTTGATAGCTATTCCATCATAATGATACCTAGAAAATTTTAAAAAGATTAACTGTATGATTTTCAACAAGTCAGCAAATAATTCATAATCTTCTTTTGAAAGCGGATGATCATTCTATTTAACCAAGAAAAGATCAAGCAGAAAAAGCTATATTTGTTTTTTAAATGCTGTTGAACGTTTATTTTCCAAAACAGAAAATAATTACACAAACTTTTTACAAATTCCTTTTAACAGTTTTTGTCCTTCAATGATACCCTCTTCTAAATGAAATAAAACTTAAGCCAGTGAATGGAGTGCCTCAGATTTGTACAGGACAGTTAGTGAAGTCAGGAACCAGATTCTTAGCAGACAGAGGTCCCCATATCCCCACGGAAGTTGAAGGACTTAGTGCAGCTGTTCCTTGGCCATTTACAGTAGCCCAGTGACTGGATGGCCCATCGACGTCATGGCAAGCTAAAACTCAAGAAAACTGCCAGACAGACCTTATCTAAGATTTATCTGAGCTCAGCGAGCAAGAACCACCACCTGTGCTACCAAGGCGTTACCAGCTGGCTCCTCCCAGGCTGGGCCACCAGGAGCCAGGGGAGCAGTGCTGTGGTTTGGGGCCACCTGCAGCCAGGAGCAGGTAACCTCCTGCTGATGAGAAGAGAGAGCATGGAGAGTACCAAATACCTTCCCAAATCCTGTCTCTTGTGAGGAGGAGCCTAGGAGCGTCTGAGGTGAGGCACTCCCAAAGTAAAGGATCTCCTGGCTGGAGCTGATAGCAAGTCCAGACTAGTGGAGACAAGTCACTGATCAAGTAAGTGCATGTTGTTCTCAAAGCCCATACTTGACAGCTACACAAAATGCTTGTCAAATTATTCAGTCTCAATGACCTTAAAATCCTTTTTCCTAGTCTAGATGTTCAGCCTGTGAGTATAACTTTGGATATGAAAAAGCATCAAACTCTCCATGCTCTAGAAGAGAGGGAAGGGAAAAGAAAGGACGTTTAGGAGGAGGACCCAAAGTTGTCTGATTTAAATGGTTTGAAACTGTGCAGCATTTCTATTGACCATCGGTACATGCTGGGTCACTCCATGGATATGTCCAAGGACAAAAAGCACAATATAGATATTCATCATGGGTGCCACCCCTGTGCATCCCAGAGCCAGTCTTTCCTGGCCTAGAGATGCAGTGTCTGAAGAGCTCTCAGTAAGGCTGTGATGTCTGGCAGATGCTTCATGCAAAGCATGCTGTTAATAGCCAGTACAAATTGGAGCACTAAGGTCTTTTAAAAAGCATTCCAATCTGGAATTCATGCCTTACCAAAGCAGATCTGATGTGGTGGTTTTCATGGAATTAACTCTATTTTAATGTCCTTGGGTACACCATTAATTACTCTGGATCTTGTGTTGTGTTGTGTTGTGTTACATGATTGTAATCAGCAATTCAGCTGCCATATTACAATGCTGGGGCTGAAAAGTTCAGCCACTTTAAAATTTTATTAGAATAGTTATAAATAACATTTTCAAAGAAAGGACACAAACCCAGTACCTGATACTCCCTGCTGTGGTCCGCTTTCTTGTCACCAGGCCTGGGAAAACTAACTGAATAAGCTGTATAAACAAACAGAAAATTAGAGATACTTGGCAAATTAATTCTAAGATACAAAAATTTATCTGGCACACTTTTTTTGTCTTTAATCACTTTGTTTGCTTTTCATCATTTCCAGGCTAATACCTGTTCTTACATGCCTCTCATGTTTTAACTGTTGAACTAAATTCAATAAGGCATTTGTGAATCCAAGGCTAAGTAATTTAAGGGATTACCTGTCTCAGGTAGGAATTTTTTTATAGTTTGCACTAGAAAACAGTGCTCACACCAAGAGACCCCATGCAGCCAGGGTAGGATCAATCAGCTGGGGGAACTTGAAGGTACCCTGATGGTCCATACTCTGCCAGACATTCAAACTTTATTCATTTAAGAAGGACTTACACAAGGGGCTTCACCTCCTCACTTACTCTTGGCAGGTGTACTGACAGGATAGGGCCAGACTTATCTGTCTTAAAAGGACCTGAATCATCAAGCTGCAAAGCAACCTTTTGACCACTGTGGTGGTGTGAACTGAGGTCGTGCAGCATCTGTCAAGCTTGGACTCTACAGAGTAATTAGATACTGCCAGGGCAATAATCCACTTCAGTACAGTTATCCTGCATGAGCTGTCCTGTGAAGACAGACTAACCCAGGACAGTCTAACATTCCCAATATAGCAGGATCAGAGGATTTACTCCCAGTTAGCAAGGAGTGAGGAGTGTCTCCACTCAGCAACACAAAGCTTGGACTGTGTGCACAGTGTGTTGTTGGTCCAAAGGCCTGATAAAGGACTCATCAACACTCACCTGTAGTTTTTATGACAAACCTGTTCATTGCGTATCTCTGCATGCACCCACCCCAGCTGCTTCCTTTCTCAAATTGACAGTTTATCAAAATCCCATTTTTCTTAAAGAACAGCCTATGAAACAGGGGCTTCTGTGGCACAAGACACATCCTTCCTCATGCTGCCATTTCTTACAGAGGCAGTGATGTATTTGGGCAGAGGGATATAGGGCAGACCAGGTTAGTGGTGTCTTCAATCACCATAGTTTGATCCACATGGAGCTGGACTGCAAAAGCCCTTGCAGTCCACACACATGGAGGACAGTCAGGTTACCACAGCTTGGTAAATTATTAATAGCTCAGCCCATTATAGGCTGTGGTAACTGATTACAAATGCACTCAGATTAAACCAGGATTGCTGCAGTTCCTGCTCTCCTTGTCTTCTTGCTACAAGGTCCATTCTCTTGCTGCAGAAGGACAAGGCACTGGGGAGCTGCTTTGGGACGTGTCAACTTGCACTGCAACACACTGGGTTGGTTGAGGCTGTGAGCAAATAGTTGCAAGCACCAGCCCACAGCAGCTCTGGCTCATCAGCTCTTCCATGTGACCAGACTCACGTTTCACCTGTGCCTGTCCCAGCCCAAAAGTAAAACACATCAGGGTAAACCACAGGAAGGCTTTGCTTACAGGTGGTAACTCAGCTGTGCTGGAGCACTGGAAGGGTACAGGCAGCATAGGTTTAATCTCATCTACACAGCTACAAGGCAGAGAAGTCTAAGATAGTCACTGCAGACTACGTAGTCAATAGGAGAAAACAAATGGCAGTTCTGAGCCCCCTTTCATCTTAGCTGTCTGAGGTGACTCATGTAGTGGGAGGAAACATGTGTAACTACTTATTTTTCTCCAGTGGCTATGTAGAGATTTTTAAGGTGACAAGCTTCATGACCAATGTCTGTGCTGAGCCAGGCAAATTCTACCCACGGTCTTAGTTGATGGGTGATGACCCATTAAGCTGTGGTAATAAATAACACTGGATCACTCACTCAAATATTAATTTTCAGCAAAAGTGATTTAACTTATCCAGTAAAAAAACTAGATTCAACTGAATTGAGATAAATGATTCCTAGAATGGGGTTAGCCACACGAATGAAATTGACTTCAGGTACAACTTTTACTTAAATTATTTTGGGCTTGTGTTAAAACAAGGCATAGTAGCACTTACTATGGGAATCAATAGAAAGTTAGCCATAAAAATAGGAGGTTCTGAAGTCTGAAAAAAAAAGTTGTGAGCAAAAATAATCACAAGGCTTTCTATCTTCCTTAATTTGTTAAAGAAGATTGAATAGCTATGGGTGTTGATTGCAATTGGGATTTATAAGTGTTTATTTTTCCATGGGTTGTATCAACCTTTATGTAATAGAAAAGTGGAACTGTTAGAAGGAGATTCAGTTCTACGTTTGCATTTGTTTTGCTTGGATGATTCTGCAACAATTTTTAGGGTATGTTTGGAGCAAAATCTCCTCAAGTATACTGAAAAAGGAAGTATAAAATTACATAACAACCAAAGGTATCTTTTAAAGACAGAAGAATCATCTCCTTGGAATGAGTTGTGTAACTTTCTGCTGTTAAAAAAGGAAAACTGTAAAACTTTCTAAAATATATTGGCAAAAGAAATCTTTGCTACTGTATCATACACAAGTTCCCTGAAGAAAATAAACTCCATCCCAAACACTACTCTTTCCTCTGGTACAAATGCATCTACATGAAGGCTTAGCAAAAATACATTAGAAAACACACAAGCATAATTCATTTCATATTCTTTCTTCTCTGTGATTTAATGTCTTTTGATACGCAGTGCGTATAGTTGATGATTAGGCTTTCTCTTTAGGCATTCCTACTTCTTCTCTGTATATCCTATCTACTCTGTACCTTTCCAAAGGTGGATGGATGTACTTGAATCTTGAAATCTGGATTGCAGGTTTCAATATACAGCTCATATAGTAGCCGACAGGGTACAGTGCATCCTTCACACAAATAGAAATTATCAGCTAGCCTTTAAAACAAAAATCATCAATTGGTTTATGTCAGAGTTAGAAAAAGAATTGTTACATTTTCATAGTTATCAGATTTACAGTGAACTCTGTAATAGTCACTCTGATTTTTTAGAAGCATAGAATCAAAAAGCTACTTCCTTCGTGTTAATCTGTATCCTGGGAAACAATATACTTTTTCATATAAATAGATATATGTATACTCTCTGTTTATTTTTAACTTTTAATGCCCTATTTTCCTTGTTTTCAACATGTAAGAGAGGTCATGTGGGATTCTGATAAGAAATTAACTAGTTCTCGTAATTTTTTAATTAGAACAATACAACTTAGTAATACACCAACACCAATACAGACAGTATTAGAATTTCTCATATGCAAAATATTGTTATATCAAAGGATCCAACTTTGGTCTTCTAAATAGAAAAGTATCCACTATACCAAAAATAATAATATGAGCATTTTTCCACCTAAAATGTACAATATGGTGTTTTGGGACAGAGTGCACAAACTATAAAGGACCCCATTCTCTTTTCATATAACCTCACTGATTCTAGGACACGTTTAATAGGAGATCAGAATTTTAATTTACAGTTACTATGTAATAGAACTGCTAGAACTGAAATGGGCTTAGCTGTTTAAATATCCATCCTTTGCCAAATCCCTGATCCATCCTACTAATCAGAATGGTCATAGTCAAGTAAATGCAACTACTTGTGTGAATAAGGTGAGGAAAATGTAAACTTGGTTACTTATTAGCCTAAGATATTACCTTCACCAGGAAAAAAAATGATCTTTAATTACAAAATAATGCCAATGGTTTTAATGTCAGAAGATAATAGGCTATGGTACAAATATAGGAGCAAAGATGAAGCAAAGGAGCAGAGATTAATTTTCAAAGCATGACACACTGCTCGTATCACTGTGGTTTCTTGCTCTGACTCTGTTTCCGCTCTACCAAATTATTCATGCATATTTAATTAATTTATCAGCTTAATGCTAGTGCAGCACAGTGCCAGTTACTCACTGTGTCTTTACTGACAACCAAGCTGGTTGGGAAAGTAGACTTTTCACATTCACTGGGTGTGATAGGTCAGCTGGATTTTAAATCAGCATCCTCTGCTCTAGTACCCTGATTTCAGGCAACCCAGTTGTTTATCTTAGTTACTTTGGCAGTAGACAGTGGAAAAGGTCTACAGCAAATTGGCTTGCTAGAACAGACTGAGAAAGAATATTGTCTCTGTGCAGTTTGATGATGTTTACCTCATGTGTTATTTGTTCCTCCTCCCCTTCTTCCATTGAAGAATGCTATCTGCTTCCCCCAGCTTTCCTTCTCCCTAGCAAAAGACCCCCAAATGCCTCACTTATACCTCCTTGAAGACCATCTCCTCACCCAACAACCCAAGAGGCTGTGCTGGGCTCCCTCCCAGCTCCTCACCGCTGGCAGCCCCACCATCCAACAGCAAGGGCTTCATGGCCAGACCTGAGCAGGAACCTGCACCCAAAGGTAGGGGATCTGCTGCTCTAATGGGTCATTTCCCATCATCAGGCTAAAAGGTAAATGAAATTTATTCTACATAAGAGTCCTGATGAGCTCTACCTCCCAGCAAGCAGAAATTCTTTTTCTTCTAGAGCATCTCAAAACCCTTCATAATTGAGCAGTCTCAGAGGAGATTAATCTTAAGTTCAAATTCATCCTTAATATAACACCATAAGAGTCATTGGAAGTGCATCAGAAATTAATTCATTCTCCAGTAGCTGGTTTCTGCCAATAGTTTTTCCTCATTATTTAACTACTTAGTTACAAAGAATTTGGGAATTCCATTTTGTGAATTTTTTGTCTATTAAGCTGCCAGTCTTTTTCAAATAGTAAGTCAAACACCTTCTTAGTGCTGACACATAATACAAAAATACTTCTATCGGGAAAACAATCCACACAGAAAAGAGCACAGCATTCATCTTGTTGCTTATTAGCCCCAAGGTTTTCAAAACCTGAGTTTTTATGGCATGCATCAAAACAAAACTGTGAATAAAGATGAAAAAATCAAAAGGAAAGCGTGGCAAGGGAGAAAGGTAGAGCTTAAAGAAAAAGGACGAGGAAAAGACCTCCTCCATTTATCTATTGTGTATCTGCTCACTATGTAGGGTTTTTTATCCGATTGATTTTAGGACCTCACATAGACTCCAAGTGTTTAGGGTTTGCCACCTATTCTATGTGAACCCTCAGCAGCCAGGCCATTATACAGGTTGGCATGTCTGATGTTAAACCATTTCTGGACCAAAATTGGGTTTGCTATTGGAAATGCACCAACTGTAAAATGAAGCTGAACATTTAAAATTTTTTTAAAACATGAAAAGAAGGCTGTCATGATGAAAAAAAAAAATTAGTTCATCCTTTCAAGGATTGCTTATGATTCAGTTTTATGTTGTGTCTCAGACCTGTTGGGTGGATGACCTTGTATGAATCTCTTCCTCCAGTCCTCTTAAAATGGGAACAGTGATATCTATCAGTGAAAACACACTTCCCTCTTAAAATGGGAACAGTGATATCTAACAGTGAAAACACAGACTAACTCCCACTGCTCAATTATGTCTGACAGGGAGAGGAAAATTATTTAAGATTACTTGCTGACAAGTTAAAAGTTTGTATGTGTCGTTACTGTTTCACAAAAGCTTCAACATTATTTACTAGCAGGACTCCTCTGTGCTTGGGGAGAGAAGTAAAGGAACCTTGGTTTCTCTTTGGCTGTGGCATGGCAGATGATACTCGTCTCAGAGCCCAAGAAAACAATGGTGACAACCTTCGTCCACTACACAAAGTGTCTCATTAAGGAGTTCGACCCAGGGGGATCCTCCAGAGCTGCCCTGCAGCATCACACCAAGTGGATGGCTGCCAGAGGCCAGATCCCAGCCAGTGGGCAGGCTGAGACAAAATCCCGTCTCCCCCATGCCAAACCACCTCCGTATCACTTAGGCTTATGGCAGGAGATGGTCTTTCAGGAACATTTCCCTGCTGTCTCGGTATCGTTTATGCATCACCATGATGATGGGGCCTTCGGAGCAAACCCCACTCTTGCCCCAGATACCCCGAGAAGGGCTAAAAGCAGGACTCCTACACTCCCTGTGGCAAGGCAGATCCTGCGGGCCCCCGGCAAGGCAGAGACTGCCGCGCCACCTCCCCGCTCCATCCTCGGCCACGGCCCGTCCCCGGCAGCGGGCAGGGGGCCAGCACGCACCATTGGAGGACGGGGAGGTAGGTGAGGGAGGTGGGCCCGAAATAGGCCATCTCGGCCGGCTCCGGGACGGGCTGCTGTTCCGAGTCGTCCATTGGGACCGGGATGGTGGGGCCGGGGCCGGGGAGTGCCGGGAACGTCGGGTAACGGACGGCGGGTAACGCACGTGGCCCGCGCCTGGCCCGCGCCCGCCTCGCGCCTCCTCGCACCGCCCCGCACCGCCCCGCGCCTCCTCGCACAGCCCCGCATAGCTCCGCTCCTGCCCCGCACCGCTCCGCACACAGCCCCGCACACAGGCCTGCACCGCTCCGGTCCTGCCCCGCGCAGCTCCGCACAGTCCCGCACACAGTCCCGCACACAGCTCCGCACAGCCCCACACCGCTCCGGTCCTGCCCCGCACAGTTCCGCACCGCTCCGGTCCTGCTCCGCACAGCTCCGCACAGTCCCGCACCGCCCCACACACGGCCCCGCACCGCTCCGCACAGTTCCGCACACAGTTCCGCACAGCCCCGCACCGCTCCGCTCCTCGGAGCTTCCCGCAGTGGTTTCCGCGCCCTGCGGAGAGCTCGGGGGAGCCGCGGACCCCGGTGCGAAGGGCAGGCGCCACGCCGCATTCCTGGCGCCCACTGATCCGCCGCCAGATGGGGTTTTTGTGTAGGAACTGCAGGCGAGAAAAGGAATTCTGTCCAAAAATGCGGTGTAAATGGCCGATGGTGCGGCGGCACGTCTGAATATCACATAGTGGCAGGAGAAGAGGGAATAGCTTCAGATTTAGTGTAGGTTTAGATTGTGTGTTAGGAAAAAATTCTTTACTGTGAGGGTGGTGAGGCACTGGCCCAGGTTACCCGGAGAGGCTGTGGATTCTCCATTCCTGGAGGTGTTCAAGCAAGGTTAGAGGGGGACTTGAGCAGCCTGGTCTGGTGGAAAGTGTCACGGCCCATGACAGAGGAGGTTGGAACTCGGTGATCTTTATGGTCCCTTCCAACCAGGCCGTTCTGTGATTCCATGGTTCTGTGATCGTGACTGTCACCTTAGAAGGTTTTGCACATCTTTAAAGCCTTGCTTTCAGAGTTTTCAACAGGAATGCTGCAAACTCCCATAATTGCTTAATTTCTCTTTGATACAGATAGATGAAAGGTCTGTTGCTCTGCTGAAACCCTGTAAGCACTTTTCCACCACGAGTATCCATTATGCAAAATGAGCTTTGCTGCCATGTGACTGACAAACATAAATTATGTATGGCTAGAGCATCTAAAAGCTTACTAGTTCATGGCTTTGGGTTACATCAGATCTCAGCTTCTCAGAAACTCCCACAGCTCCCTCCTGTTAATTAGCTTCCTGAAATCCCCATGTATGACACAGACTGGCTTGCTTCCTTCGTTATGACAATATGACCAAAGCTAATGTTGGTAGACAGCAGTATTAAAGCGGGGGTAGGAAGCAGGACACCAGGAAAGGGAATTTAAGGTGGCAGGTTACTGTTTTTCTGGTCCCTTGATGTACCTTGTTTTTGAGGAGCAGTGCACACAGATGTCATGTATGGTACAGGTTGATTTGAATCTGTGAAGCCTCATGCCGTGCTGAGGAGCCCATGGGAAGATGATGCTCACTCAAGGGCCCCTGAAGCAAAGCCTTGAAAATACTCTCTGCCAAAAACACAGGTTAGTGTTAGCATGTGCATTGTAAGCAGTACAGTCTGCCATCAATAACTGTACTTAATGGCTGATTGTGGAGGTTTCCCTCAGTAGCTGCAGTTTTTTGGTCTTGATTTCGTATGTCTGCAGTCTCCTGACCTCCTCTGCGGCACACTTAACTTAGAGAGCAAATACTCCTGCAGATACTATAGAGCGAAAAATAAAAGCTTTCTTGGGTTGAAGCAGCTGTTGTAAGGACTAACAACAGTGATATTGCAGCAGCTGTGAGACTTGTGTGGTGTTGCCATGTAAGCACTCCCAGAGCTTCTGCAGCAGGTCTGGCAATAGATGCTGCCTGGGACACCCACTGCCAGTTCGGGTGTGCCTGTCCATTCCGCACTCAGAGCAGTGCCCTCCACTCCATGACCTAAGGAAGAGGAAACCTCATCTCCAGTTTCCAGCAATTGACTGGTTTACGTGTTTGCATGTGCTTCTGAGTCCTGGTCATAGCTCTCAACGTTCATGACCAACAATTGACTTTTTGGGGCTATTTGAAACTCTGCACAGTGAAGTTCCCTAGGCCCAAAGACACCTTAGCAGGAAAAATCCCAAAAAACATTTACATCTTAGCTAAAACTGAAGCATAGTAAATAGAATATTACTGTGGTAACAGACTGAAGTAAGGGAAATTACACAGATCAGAAAGTCCCTAGACAACATGTAATACTCAGAAAGGTTTTGATGAAAAGAAGCAAATGCTGCACAAAAAAATCCTGTCCAGTTACTGTCCATGACTTGAGAGGTACCAATTAGGTCACAGCATTTTTCCTGCCCAGTTTTCAGATAATGAGATAGACAAATGTGTGCTGTTCAGGTCTTAACATACTTTTATTTGATTAGGGCTTTCTCATTTTTTTTTTCCAAAAAAGACTTTTTATCTTTCAGATAATTCTAACAGTTGTATTTTTTTGTTTTTTTTCTTTTTTTGGGGAGGGGGAGTGAGTAGGGGAGAAGGGAGATTCTGGCTTTAAATGCCAGGCTGCTAGTAGAATTTGTTGAAAACCTGAAATCAGTTTCTTCAGTTTAAACCAGTCAGATAGGACTGGTGAATATAGATTAGGTCAAGCTGTAGTAAGTCTTTATTGTTGCATAAGCTGAAAGCTGGAAAGCTCTTTATTGTTGTCATGGACATACTCCTTGCATAAAATTACATAATATATAATGAACATGCACTTTGACTGAAAAAAGATTTGGTATAAAATTAGGAGTATGGTTAAACAGATTAAAAGGTGTATGAAAAAAGCTTCCTTCCTCTGACTTTCATCTGTAACTAGGACAAATTTAAACCAAACTTTGAGGTAATACACATCTCCAAAACGTTGTAAGGAGTGTCTTTTGCACAAAATTGCCCATTCAGATTACTGTCTGTCCTCAGCTCCCACATCCTACAAGAGAAGATTTGGATACCTTGGGAGATTTGGATGCCTTGTAAGGTAAACAGATTATGTAAGAGCTCTTGCTGGTGACAGCTGTTTTGTAAAGGCGAGTGCTAACATTTCTCAGATATTTACGGTTTTAAAAATAAGTGTTTTATAAGATTTTTAATACTTAAACAAAAATATGTATGAAACAATCATTAAAGCAAGTGAATCTACTACAGCTTTCACCACTACCAGCAGCAATGAACATATGTGAATGTAGTAAATTGTATGTTTCCCCTAGAGTTGCAAAAGCCTGAAGGGTATTTACTACATTCATTCTCATGTAGGGAGGAATGGGTAAAAGAGCTTGAAAAGGAAAATCAAAAATACAAATCCTTCCCTCACACCCACCATACCAAGGTCCTGGAGCAACATATCATTAACTTTTCATACGAAAAATTAAAATAATTGGGTCGCTCTCGGTGTAAGAGACACGTTGGACAAAGGCAAATATCCCAATTTGAGAAATGTGTCAGTACATTTTATTGGTTTGGCATTTGTTTGATTACTTGTTTGTGGTTGGGGGTTTTTTTTGTTTTTTGTTTGTTTGTTTGTTTGTTTTTGTTTTGTTTTGTTTTGTTTTGTTTTTTTAATCTCTACTAGTTGACCTACCAGGGACAAAATTACATCTTGTACAAAGGTTTACTCATTTTCCCTTCCTTTGAGATCTGAATAATGCCAATGATCAGCATTACCTAAATATGATCAATTTACTATGAGCAGAGATCTTCAGTCATAGTTATCTTTCAAACTTTAATTTGAAATAGATCACTTCAAAGAATCAAACAAATACAAAATTTATTTCTCATTGTATCATGACATTTGAAGCAGCAGCAAAAACAAAACAAGATTGCAACCACCTTCTCCTTGAGTATAATGCTTTAACATTATAGAATGCTATGTCCTTCATAAGCCAAACATTGGACATGAATGCACATGAGGAAGAGGAATGCTCCTCTCCCAAGTGCCTATGGCATGTGAACTCTTTGGTGTATGAAAATCCAATTCAGCAAAACATGTCGGCATGTTTGTAAGACTGCTTCATTTCAGCAAAGCATTTAAGAATGTGCTTAAATTTAAATATGTACTTAGCTGAATCGTTCTGCTGAGTGGGGATTGATGGCTGAATTGAGGCATTAAACATTAATGAGAGAGCTGGGAACACAAAATAATATGTAAATTGGGATGTGTCCTGTCATGACTAGAATAAACTGATTCAAACAATGCAATCATTGCGTGACTAAGATCTCTTGAAAGATGTGAAGCCATTAGAAATACTGAAGACCTGGTGACTTGAGATCGGACACAATCACTGACAATCACTCAGTCCTTCGCTCATCTCAAATCACCTGGTTTTGGAGTGTCTGGTGGAGAGGCTGGGTGAAAATCTCTTCCACACAGTAACTGAAACACTTACCTGTCTGTTGGCACATCGTTAACTCCAGATGCTGCCCAGGGCAGTGTCATCTAGTGATCTTTTAACTAGGATGAAGGACACATTCTTTGGCTGCTTTTGGTCCAGCCACGACTGGCAGGAGGGTGTCTCTGAGCAGCTCTGTCCCTCTGTCTGGAGGGACTCTGGTGTGAACACTTCCCTTGGGGCCTTGCTTGTCACCCTTCGTGTGCCCCTGTATAGGGCAGTGCCTCTAGGAAGGTGACTGTGGAGCTGAGGACTGTGGTTTCCACTGTGTGCTGACACCTGCTCTTTATATTTCTTGTTCTTTAGACCAGCTTGGGGCAGCCAAACAGTTTGTACAGTGACTCATGAAGATGGAGATATGGATAAAAGCCTATCTGTCCAGAAGAGGCTGAGGTAATGCTTGCAGGAGAAAGCAACTGCTTCATTGCTGCTTGGCAGAAGATGTTGTTGCTCCTCCAAGTAGAAATAGCATTTTATCATGCTTCCTTGATACATTATTTTTGTGGTTTTGCTTTGTTTTCTACATTTTGGATGCATACTGGAGTTAACTTTCTGTTTAATAGGACAACCTATTATTAACAGCTGTGCTACAAACTCTGAAATAGTGATGCTAGGTTTGCATGTTAGAGTAGTTTGTACAGAAAAAAAAATCTGTATAATAAAAGAAGTGGTGAGTCATGCAGAAAAGCCCCATCTACCTGAGAGGGTCGAAACAGCAGCTCTTACATTGGCTCCTGTGCCTGGTTAGCAGACATCATGCAAAAGACCCTTGATTGCATTTGTGTGTCAGGAATGTTTACAGAGTGAATCAATTAGTTCTGAAGTAAGGAATGGCATTAAGGGCAGCTTTCAAACGTGTTCACAGTAAAGTCCAACTACAAAAGTTTCGAAAAGAGACAAAAACATCACCCTCCTCCACAAAAATAAATACAGACTTTACTGTCTGTAAAAGAGGTGCTTTCTTTCTTTTTTCTTCAATAAAACAAAAGGTGAAAATGTTTCACTTAAATAGCTACATTAACCAATAATTTTCTTGAAATTACTTGTTGGAAGATTCAGCATGGTATTTGACATAATTAAATGACAATGCAGTTAACAGTTAACTCCTCTGACACTGAACATTATTGTAACAAATACAAATCCTGCCTCAGTAATTTTTGAGGGTAAAGCATATGTTACATGAGTGATGTAGTTTTATCTTCTCACCTTTTGGATATCTTAGGCCAAATGGTACATCAGAGAAACATTATATGCATTATGATGCATTAGAGGTGGTATGATTAAAACTGCATACAGTTCTGTATTCCTATTATTCTTTTACAAATCATGTTTTATCCTTCAGACTAGAAAACATAGTAGGAGATAGTGTGATTTATGCCTTGCTTATAGTTACATAACTGACATTTTCATATAATATTTTATCTCAGATTACCAATAGATTAAAGAGAGAGAAAAAACACCCTAACAGACTTAATAAGCCTGACCACTGCAGGAACAATGAAACCTGAAGTACCACGACCCATCTGAACTGCTCAGATCACCAGGACCCCTCTTTGATCAGGGAGGTAAATTAGACATCCCTGACCACCTAATTTATTCCATGATTGCTGCATGGTCTCTTTCTTAATTGCATCTCAAGCATTTGTGACTTGTCTATGCTTGGCTTTTCTTCAAATAAGTACAACATTCATTTACGTTGCTGGCAGCAGTGTACAGATACAGCAAAGGCAAACTTTATAAAGAGAAATCTTTTACTTCAGCTAGTTCATACAGCTAGACTAGATACAGATAATGTATGCCCACACAGATTGTGTTGGATCTGAAGCTAGCAGCAAACACATGGCTAATAAAGGTTGGGAACAATTGCTCTGGTAGAATGAGAGAGTGTTTCTTTATCCCAATTTAATCCCAATCCCAAATGCATTCGATTAGACTGATATGGTTTAGGACGACAAGATGTCTGCTATACCCATTGATATTCTCTGTTTTCATTGGAATAAATTACAAAATCAACCTTTGTGAA
This sequence comes from Rhabdornis inornatus, assembly GCA_013397075.1. Classification (NCBI taxonomy): domain Eukaryota; kingdom Metazoa; phylum Chordata; class Aves; order Passeriformes; family Rhabdornithidae; genus Rhabdornis; species Rhabdornis inornatus. Next base: position 1,902,575 of record VWZS01003631.1, read on the forward strand.
GAATTGGATTTGAAATTCCCCTTTGAGGAGCTTGTGTGTTTACACTCTGGCCCCATAGCTTTGGCCTGACATGAAGGAGCTCTGGGCTGGTTGGATTGTGACCAGCCATGGAGGGCTCTGGACTGATCTACATCCTTCATTTATGGTCCTGATTTGTGATCTTGATCTTGAACTACACTCCATCATTTCTGACTCTTACAAATACTTTCCTTACTGCTAAGTGCTCCTCAGATGGCTTACGTAAAACATTTCCGTCTCTGCAAACTTCTTATTTTGACTGTGTGCTATTTGTAATGTGGGACTGGCCCACTGGTTGGTAATGTTGGAGTTTTTCATGAGCAAGGACTAGAGCTGAGTGAATACTCAGCTAAATATTAATTTGCATTCAAAAGGGAACTTCCATTTAACTGTGGTTGTAATCCTTTCATATTTGTTTTCTATGAATATGCGATCATATGAGCTTTACTAGCACAGTACTTCTCTGTGAGAATGCCCATGTGACTTACTCATGGGAGGCAAACATTTAATTCAAGTGTTACATTTCCAAAAGGAGGTTCAGAATTTTCTATTGACTTTGTTTTGATTACTTATCCAAACAAAATGTTATGATCCTTGAGGATAAAGCAAAGCAAATCTAGGCAAAATTATAGTCAGTAGGACAATAAGTATTTATGTTCAGCTTGTTACTTTTTAAAAAATGGTATCAATATAGGCCAAAGATATATGGGGCTTAAATTCACTTTTCTTGATTTATTGTAGAACATACATTCCCAACTGAACATTTCAGTGTGGATTACCATATTCATAAATGAGATGATCTGCAGATCTACAATTATTCACTGAAGTATTTAATTAGTGGTTTTATAACAAGCACATTTTAGACTTGAGCTGCAGATCTAGAATTGATTCAATGTAAACTTTGCCAAAGAAAATCCTCTGGTAAGATCAAAATATGTGAGTTAGAGGTGCAGGATGTGGTTGCTTAGTTACTAAGCAGGAGTCTACCTGAAAAGCACAGAAAATATGGAGAGCACTTCAGAGTATGGAGAAGGGTTTTGCCCTTTACTTTTGACTGACATTTCTGCTGAATATTGAACTCTTAAATGTGGAACCAATTTTAATAAACAGTGACTCCAGTCTGGCAATCTCATTGCTACTGCAGCCAGTGATAGTGCAACTATCAGGGAAGATAGAATCACAGGGGAAAATTTAGACAAAAATTTAGACAAAATTTAAGAGGCATTTAAGAGGCATTTTAGAGAATGTACTCTGGATATTTTTCTCTCATATGCCATCCTAGTTGTGCTCAGGCAAAAAAAATCACAGAGGCTTCTTATCTGTTTTAATATTTTCAATTTATCTTCGGATTATTTTAAATAAAATTTTTATAATTGTTTAAAATTAAAAAACCTAAAAAGATCTTTAACCTATAGGATTTAAAATTAGTTTTCCCTTGAATCTGATTTTTGACAGTAACAATATTTAACAAGATTCTGTGATGTTTCTGCAATTTGCCAAATTTTTTTCAAATATTTGTAATGTATTTTCACCACTGTCTTGAAAATAATCAAGAAGACAATGGATTATTCCCCTTTCAGCTGTGCAACGGTAAGTTAGAATCAGAGATGTTTTCCATAATTTGAAGCCTTAATGGCCACATGGAAAAATATTTTTAAATCAAATCTTTAATGGTTTTCATAATTGAAAGAGATGCTAACATATTATTAGGAATGCACAAAGCTGTTGTTTTAGAAGATATGCAATTTTGACTATGAGTGAATCTTGGAAAACAGCATGATTAAATTTGCCATCACAGTCAAGTGATCTATATGAATGATATCAGACAATCTTATGACACACTTTCTTATGCTTCTGCAGCTGTCATCTTGTCTTTTTCCAATTTTCTTAGCTACAAAACAGATGTCAAACATTTTGTTTGTAGAAGTTACCCTGGAATTATTTTATCACTCATACCATTTATAGGCATTAGTGTACCTAAGGATGCAATTAGTTAAGAAATCTCTGCATAAATTACAGTAAGTATTGTATTAAGCTACGCACAGCCATTTCTTTACAAATTCTAGAAAGCACAGAACATTTTTCTAGAGCTTGCATCTTAATGGCAGGTCACTGTCACAGCTATGGCTACTGTGTAGAAATGTAGTGTGACCAAGAAAAAACACATAAATAATATGTAATGCTTACCTTACTGAGGCATTACTTGCCTATGCAATACCCACTTTTCATACCCTAAACTCAAATGCTCTTTACCCACGTGGAAATGCATGGGAAGAACCTCCAACCATGACCTGGCTCTCTGCTGGCATGGGAGCTGGAGGGATGCATCTGCATGCCCTTGTTTTCCTCCTCACTCTGTGGGAGCCAGGAACATGGCACTCCAGCAGCTGAACAACTAAGGGACCACCTTGCAGGTGAGCCTCTGCTTCTCCAGTGGGGTGAATATTCACAAGTGTTTCTTCTCTGATCTTTGGCTCACTCTCATGGGTTCTTTCATTTTAATTTTAATTGGAGGCCTTAATAAAGGGGCATATTCACCCCACTTTTTCTGAAGGAATCTTCCATCTCTGAAACCCTCAACCACACCTTGCCATCCAAATTACTTCCCCCCCCCCTTCTATTTCATCTTGTGGCTGGCCTCCCTCATTAACAGTTCCTGGCACACAAGCAGTTTAGTACAAGAAAATCATATCGAGATAAAATCTCCTTTCACGCAGGCTGCTGAAGCCTGGCTGGGAATTAACAAGAGCCTCCAGTAAGGGTTCTCCTGAGCAAATCCTATTAGCAGCATGCTACCATGGTCAGTCAAAACACTGAAACATTGCATTTGAACACACCAGAAGCCATTGGCAAAGTTTTATAGTGTTATTCCTTGTACATCACCTCCTTAGGTGGGTTAAAAGAGTACAAGTGATCGGAGCGATGTCGTATTTTAACAGGTAAAACACAAGCAGCATCTACAGTTCTTACTTCAGCTGAGTAATTTAGCATAGTTTTAGAACTATATAAAAAACCCAAATGGTTTCTTTTATACACTGTGATTAATTACTATTGAAATGCTAACTTTCTTTGGGCCAAATTCTACTCTGAAAATCAGATTTAATCAAGAGTTACAGTGTTTATTGTTACTCTGTGCAGGTTTGATTGATTCCCTTTTCTTCTTGCTCCTGCAAAAATGAATGCAGTAAGACATGACTCTTGAAAAGTATATTAGCACCTTCAGGGAGGAGTCAAAGGATTTAGGAAGAACCTCAAAAAAGGGATGGATGAACATATTAATGACAAAGGAGTTAGTATTCACTGTCTGCTAGGTTGAAATAAATTAAGACAATTTAAGCATGTGTATGACAAAGCTTTTTCAGTTTCCTGAAACCAGATTTGTTAACTATTAACACATGCTAAAACCCCTTAACCCTTCCATAAAAGGTTGGGAAGTAAGATGTGCATGTTAAAACTGAAGTAATTTTTCATTGTTAGTAATATTATTAAATGTGGTATTTTGTCCTGTTTGTTTTTGTTGGGTTGGTAGTTGCTCATGTTCTGCCAGTTAATCCTGTTCTTTTGGCTGTTTTAATTACAAAGCACCTAATAATGTAGTGACTGCTTCTAATAAGTTAAAAATATCTGGATAAATAGAAAGGTGGTGTTGTCTATTAGGGACAATATCCAGGTTTGGTTAGAACCAGGAAAGTCTGCTTGAGCTCTTAAAGTAGCTTCTGCAGCTTGACACAGATATAGAGGACTTGCTCTCAGCTGTAGCAGAAATGCCTGAAGCATAAGGACCTGGGAACTTGTGTTCAAGGACAGAAATAATCAGCACACACAACATCAGATTTTTTCTGATCAGCCCTCATAAATATTGTTGCTAATTCTACATGTGACAGTGAAAAGCATTTTGCAGCCTTGTGAGGTTTTTACACTTTCAGCTTAGTGTGGTTTAGCCACAAGCTATGTAGCTTGGAGAAGAACACCCTACTTGTGCATTTCTCCAAAAGTAATGGTTCACATGCCCCTGAAACAGAGAGGATAAAATGCCCAGGCTGTGGCCAGTTTCAGTGTTTGCCACATCAGTGGTGCTGCCAGTCACCCTGCAAAGCCAATGCAATGTAGCTTTTAGTCACAGTGCTTACACTAACTTACGATATTCTGAAACAACTGGGACTTGCCATGGGCTTTTAATCAGGCCCTTATAGTTCTCCTTTTCTTAGTATCCAGCAGGTCTTAGAGGCTGGGTTTAGCAGTGTTTCCGAGTGAGGTCTCAGCAAAATTTGGATTGTTTCCTGTATGAGCCCACATAGAAACTGAGTTCTTTGAAAACCCTCGTCATCATTATCTAAGTGCAACTTTATCATTCTACAGCAATAACCTTTCTGGGGACCTCACCATGGGTGAAAGTACTGGGCTGAGGAGAAAAAGGGGATCAGGAGAAAATGTACTACAGTAACCCCTTATTAGTGAATGAATGCACACTCATGCATACTTCAGCTATCTGCTTCAATATCCAAATACAACAGAGCTATAGACTAGGCTCAGAATTTGACCTTCACTATCTTTCTGCCAGGGTATTTATTCCTCAACTGGTTTCTTTAGTCTCAGCCTGGTTTTGTGCTAAGTAGTGAAGAAGTCTGGTAACCCCTGCTGTGCCAGAGGAGATTGGCCCTGTGCAGTGACCATGGTGTAAGACTGGCAAACTTGAGCCTGACATGTAATGACATCTCCTGCCAACCCTTCTTCATCCACAGAAACCAAGCTTTACTAAGCTGCTTAATGATGGCATAATGTTTACTTCCTTTTCAATGTAGGTAGAGAAGGGATCTGAATTACATTTATCCCCTTTTGGTCATGGAATATTATATGTTGTGAAACACAAGTTGTACAGCTGAGAGCATAACAATTTGAGGACAGAACTACCTCTGGAAAATAATTACTGTTGCACTTCTGCACATTCCTATCTGCCTTTTATATCCCTGTTTATCTTTGTTATTATGAAATACATCTTTCTGCATGGTGGTCATGGCTCAAATATTATTTGAAGGGAATATCTCTTGACTGTTTTTGCTTGCTCAAGCCTTTGGAGTTCTTGAAATGTAAAGATTTATGGCTTTTTTGCTCTCCTTGTCCCTTAGCAATGCATATATAGATGTATACCTCTATCTCAGGCTGGTTGATTAAAGTAACTGGTGCAGAGGAATCCCCACCCTAGGAACAGTATCTTCTGCCATATCCATGGCTCCAGTCAATGTTTCTCTTTTGAGACTTGGAGGAAAAATACACACTACAAACACAAAATCAAGGAGCAGGAAGTATTTTCTTTATTTTTGATAAAAAATTTTGCTGACATACATTCCTTTGCTGCAATACTGAAAGTCCATCCACCTATAGATCATGATACTACAGCTTTGAGTAGGGGAAATTAATTCAACAAACACAAGGCCCTGATGACTCTATGATCAACTATCAGAACTGCTCATTCCCCTTTAATAGTAGGGTTAATATGAGGATGTATTTTGTGAGTGTCCTTAGGACCAGGCCAGATACCCAGAGTTTTAAAAAGAGAAAATAACATTTCCCTTTTAGGAAACAATCTAAAATTGTTTTAGCATCCATGAATGGTTTCTCCTTTCTGTGCTAAACAATTTTCAGAGTGTAAGTTGTTACATTTTCTGGTTCCCTTTGGTAACAACTGCATTGACATATGCAGGAACACATGTGAAAAAGGTTTTGTCACCACACCTTAACATTACAGGTAGTGTGTTTTATTGAGAACCAAGAAAAAAAAAAGGTAGAAAAAAGTGAGGCTTGAAGCAGAGGTCTTGCGCTTGCACAAAAGAAGCAGCCTTGTAATGTTCATTGTTTGTAAGGGGGCTCATTGCCCCTAACATGGGGTATGCCATTATGGGAAGTTCTCTGCCAAGTGAGGAGCAAAGCTGGACATCATAGTCTTCACACAGGAACTTCAGATGAATTTGGGACCCAGACTACTAAGTGCTTTGGAGACAACAGACCTGGGTTGGAGTCAGCATTGTAGGAAAACACTGAGGGTACCAGTCCTAATCTGTGCAGGTGAGAATAAATATTGCAGCCTTCTGCACTTGCTGGAATTTCCTAAGAGCTCATGACTTCTCACTCACATGTGTGACATTGCTTTGGTCTAGACAAGAGCTGACAAAAGCTTGTATAATGGGGAATAGGTCATCATCTGATGCTGACTCCCATGACCACTAAATGACATTGTTTTTCCAGACAGTTATCATAAATAACATTTTCTGTTAGAACACATGACAAAAATTCTATTTCATTTCTTGCTCTCCTTTGAAAGAAATCCCCTTCTACAACTCATGGTCAAATCTGGCTAAAAGATTCTGGAATGATATTTTTGTGATCAGAATTTTCTGCTGTGAATTGAAAAAGAAAAAAAATAAGTATCTTCTTTGTCAAGGGGGTTTAAAGTTGACACAATCCAAAGGTAAAACTTCCACACAATCTAAAATGACCAGGAACATTTGTACAGTGTAAAGTTTGATGACAAAAAACCCTTCAGAAAAGTCATATTACCAGACAACAGTAATTAAAATGTAACCACATAATATTTTTTCTTTTATTCTAGATGTCAGCATCTCTCATAAATAAACAAATATGTAACTTGCCAGATGAGTGATCCAAATCTTTCATGTTCTGAAAATAGGCAGTAACTCAATAAAGATTTTTTTAAAGAAAAGTACAATATTTGACTGACCCTGTGAAATTTACCCCTCTGCTTCAGCCTTCACCTGCACCATCACACTTCAGGTCACTGCCCTCTTGAGTGTGCTTATTGTGATCAGTGCTGCTCAGTGAAATGATCCAATTCAGTCCTCAAACGGTGCAAGCAATTGAGCTGGTGCAGAGGAGAAGGCACTAACCTCTAAGGAAGGGAGGAGTACAAGCCTTGTGAACTGTATAACATCCCAGCCCTGTGCACAGATGAGACTAGTATTTCCTGGAATTACCCCTCAATTAATTAGTGACAGGGACTCTCCCAGCTGCTGGCCCTTGGTGATCAACACAGCTCATTTGTTGAAAGGTGCTACCCTGAGGGTTTGGCCCATGGTGACTAATGGTATTCCAAGGAATTTAGCAGCTAGCACAGATAAGGCTCTCTTCTCAGTATATACCATGCTTAAGAAGTTAAGATGGTTGACTACAACAGGCATGGGCTAAACTCCATCTCCTCTAGCCCTACAGACTGAGAATGGTCCTGGGTGGTGCTCATTTGTGAGGATGTCTGCCTACATACTTATTTATCCATCTTGTCCGTACCACATGATCTGTAAGACAAAATTATTAACCACTGTCCCTCTGCAGACTGTCATTGATCACTCTGAGGGAACATGTAGGCCTTCAGGAGTACTAATAGTATTGTAGAATCACAGAATAGTTTAAGTTGGAAGAGACCTTTAAATGTCTTCTAGTCTAACCCCCTGCAATGAGAAGGGACATCTTCAACTAGATCAGGTTGCCCAAAGCCCCATCCAACTTGACCTTGAATATTTCCAATGATAGGGCATCTGTTTCTTCTCTGAAGAACTTGTTCCAATGTTTCAGCACCTTTAGTGTAAAAATTTTCTTCCTTAAATCTAGTCTAAATATACCCTATTTTATTTTAAGATCATGACCTCTTGTCCTATGCAACAAGCCTAAAAGGTTTGTCTCCATCTTTCTTGTAGACCCCCTTTAAGTACTGAGAGGTTGTAATAAGGTCTCACTGAAGCTTTCTCTTGTCCAGGCAGCACAACCCCAACTCTCTCATAATTTCTTCACAGGAGAGGTGCTCCAGCCCTCTGATCATCTTGGTGGCCCTCCTTTGGACCTATTCCAACAGGTCCATGTCCTTCCTGCCCTGGTGACCCCAGAGCTGGGTACAACACTGCAGGTGGGGTCTCAGCAGAGCAGAGAGGCAGAATCCCCTCCCTCCCCTGCTGCCCACACTGCTTTGGATACAGCCCAGGGCACATTTGGCTCTCTGGGTTGTGAGTGCGCATTGCCGAGTCATGTCCAGCTTTTCATCCACCAGCACCCACAGTCCTGCTCTGCAGGGTTGCCCTCAAGCCCTTCTCCCCCCAGCCTGTATTGATCCCAGGGATTGCCATGACACAGCTGTAGGACTTTCTCAGAGCCCCTTGCTAGCACTCTGTCCCTCTAACCTCGGTGTGTCATTTTACAGCTTGTGAGATGCCAGGCAAGCCTGGCATTATCCCCCTCCCCATTCAAGTCTAGTTTAAAGCTCTGTCAACAAGCCCCTCTGACTTCTGAGCAAAGACCCTATTCCCCCTTAATTATTGGGGCAAAAATGTAAGGTTTAAATTTGGCCACTCTTCAACAATCAGACTGAATTAGACCCATAGCCACCGAAAGCCATTGAAAGGAAAGCTGCAAAATAATCACTTCTGGGGCTGGAAGAAAATTTCTGGGCAATATTTCTGAATCCTTTTGCTGTAGCACTGTCATCTTTGTTAGTTAATACTTCTTTGTTAGTTAATACTTCTTTTAGCAATGAAACTGCTTTGATTTAGGTAGAACTCAGAACTTCTCTGCTTTCTTAGAAAAACAGAATTATGCTGACTTGTATTTTTTCCTTGTACAGGCTGCATTTGTTTGCACACAAGATGTGAATAATGAAGGAGTCTACAAAATTCAGCTGGCAAAATTCTATCAGAGTTTGCAAGAAACAAAACAAACACAAAAACAGCCCATCAAGTAAAAATGGCTGATTGATGCAAAAGGCAACACAGATGGAGGTAATGGGGTTTCAAAAGAGGAATTAGAGAAGATCTGAATGGAAGCTCGTAAATCTGCAGCAATTCAGCTTTGCCAAGAATTGCAGTGGGAAATCCTCATTATGTGAGATATTTCCATTCTGCACTCACCCATGAGAGCTTTGCTAGGGCAACCACAGGGAAAGCAGGAGACCCAGCCATCAGCATTCCTGAGCCCTGCCAGCCTGCACTGCTGACTCACAAGGCAGCCTTGAGTGAGTCACTCATTGCCAGATGCTTCCACCTGACCTTGTCAAGGTGCTGCAAACAAGGAAGCAAAACAGACTCACCTTTGGCAACTCTGGCAAACAAGTTTTATCGTGTTGTATTCCAGCTTCCCCCACACCACCAGTAAGCAGGGTGGCCAAGGAAGAAGCTTTAGGCCAGGCCAAGCCATTTTTGGGGCTGGGAGCCATTGCCCTGGCATGGCAGACACATAAAGGAGTTGTTTGTAATAGAGGAGGACTTGACTGTTGCAAAGGAAACATGACAGACAGCTGGCAGAAAGTTCTTTCTACATAGAAAGTGGAGACTCTAGTTGGTGGAAAGCTTTTTGTACATAGGCAGCAGAGAAGCCAGTGGGTCAGCAGATCCTGTGGGAAAGATCAGTGAACAAGGAGGATGCAGAGTCCCAGGGAGGGAGCCACATAAACACGTGAAATAGCCTCCTGCCACGCAAGCTTAGCTGAAGGACTTAGAGAGAGGCTGGTCTTAAATCTTCTGCCAAATGGGAAAAATATCACTGCTTCTAATAGTGAGCAAGTGAATCCGGGAGGGCTGCAAAATCTAGGAATTTTTCTGCTTTATTCCACCAGTTTCTCACCAGAGGGCATGCCACATTGCTTGTCTGGGAAGGGCAGTCCTTGGTGTGACAATCTGTCTCAAGGCAATTGCTGTGACATGCTCTTTCTTTTCTATCGGATCAGATGTGGGCAGCCTGATCTATGGTAGAAAAACAACATCAAAAGTTTCTGAAATAATTCACTTGGGACTGAGTTTTCCTAAGGGTTTTTCTCTGTAGTGCCGCTCTGTGATATCTCTTGTACCACCAACTCTGACCACTGACACTGGGCTGGACTAACATGACTTGCAAAGCCTAAAAAAAGAGATGAGACCTGAGTAGTGTGTGGTCAGACCTCAGGGGAGAAGGAGCCAGAATCACCCTTATCTTTGCCTAAGCTTCATTTCCCCTTGCCTCTCAGCACTGGCTCTGGATCAAGCTTCCCTGTTTCATGACAGGAGACAATGCCATTAATCACATTGCTGCATCCAGTATTTATTCACAGAAAAATCAAGTCGTGTTCCAGGTTATTGAAAATCCCTCATGAGTGCCAGCAGAGGGTTAGTTTTAGGCTGCAGCTGCCCAGATACCATTACTGATAAGCTTCTTTACTATCAGCTATAGGGGGAGATTCTTGAGGGGTGGGGGAGATGTGAGAGGCTGCCCTGCAGAGCTGTAATCTGGGGTTTAGAGTTAGCCCACATCTCCTACAGAGTCATATATAAGAGTCATGCAAGTCAGTACAGGAGCTCTCACTGCAGTAGGCAGCTTAGACACAAACATAGGCAACAAGCCGTGTCCTGAGTGCATCCCCCCCACTTTGCCCATCTTCCCCAGACTCTGTGAGGACTGTGAAAGGCAGGGGGGTTTGGGATGATGAAGGTAAACTGGTGTGAGTTATATGGTTCCTGTTTTCTGTTACTGTGACCGTTCTGTGACACCTGAAAGCTTCAGGAAGTGATTCATAAAAACGCATTTGCAGCAGGTTAGGTGCACTAAGGGAGCAGTAGGAAGAGGTGTCAAGAAATCGTCACAGATATGGGTAGACCCAGCTGTGACCACCAGCAATACACAAAGCTGTCCTGAGCTGCTGGTCCTGACCCAACAAGCCAGGCTGTATTTGAGTAGGTGCATCTGCCCCAGGCTGTAGACACTCCCCAGCACTCTGGCAGTCACCCTGGTAGGGGATGGACGTCCCCCTGTGTGAGGTCTCACCCTGACACCACAAAGTACTCCACAGGGAGCAAGCCTTCATTCAGAGAGGGAGAACCTCCATGCAAGAAGTGCCTCTCTTGTTTCTGCTCTGTAACTCTGTTAGAAAACCGGGCTAGTGAAATACACTTGCCAATTTTAATCCCTGGATAGCACAGTGAAGCCTTATGTCCTTTGTGCTGCTTCCAGACACAGCATTAGCTTTGCTAAACATGTTAAGTGTTAGAATTTTTGTACTCTCTTGGTAGAAACAGAGAAAAATAATACTTAGGCTGGAGCTACCCGTTTGAACTAGTGAAGCACTGAAAGCTTCCAGTTGTCTTTGAATAGAAACATTTCAAAGTATTACCTAAATATTTTGGAACAATATTCAAACTATGTTTTCTTTGTGAGATATTTGATTTGATGTTTGCAAAATATTTGATGTCTGCAAGCTATTGGATTTGACTCTCGGCTCATGCTGAGCAGTAAGCAACATGCTTTTTGGCTGCAGGACTAAAGCTTTCCTCCTGACAACTGGTGACTTGCACACCATTGTCTTTCTTTCTTTGCATTTCTGCAGGTAATTCATGCTAAAATAATGAAGCATTTGCAGAATAGCTTCTAATCACCTACGGAAAAACCATTATGCTGTCTCAGAAGTTGCAGTTAATGAAACTATGTGGTTTTACTTGCAGTGCACCTAAATGCTTTATTTGCTCCTTGAAAAGAGCTATAAGCTAATTTTATCTTTCTGAAACTATCAATGGGCATATTTTCTGTCACAGCCAGGGCTGTGTATATTATGTGACCAGCTGTCTTGTTAAATTCCTTTGAGCAAATCATCATTTAGTGCTGCAGGTGCAAATTGTTCTGCAGCCAGTGGGTGCAGCAAGTCCATATCTGAGACCTGCATTTTCCCTGTTAAATTGAAATGCCCAGATCCTCAGAGGACCAAATGGGACAAGGGGAAAAATGGGAGCTGTGAATTGTGGTACCACCAATGGGCTGGCGTGCTGGAAGGATATAGATGTGTGCTTTTGGGACACATAACCACTTTCCAGTGATGAGAAAAGCTGGGGAAAGCAGTGACATTGGGGAGGCTGGGAAAGAGATGTAGCAACTGGAGTGGGAGAGCATGACTGTACCCACTGTCAGAGTTTCAGTGCACCAAAGCCAGGGTGCCTCACCCCATAATGACACAGCTAAATGGAAAGATTTTGTTTCTTTTGTGTCTCCACCCAGTTAGATAAAGATATGGCTAATGAAAGCCTGGTCACACCTGTCTACTGGCACCTTTTCCTCTCTCATTACGCGTGTTACCTTCACAGATAGATTTATCTCGGCATAGAGATAAAGGGGGTTCTTTCTGTTTGTTTTCTGTTTTCTCTTGAATTTTAGAGGAAGTGTTTCATACCTGAAAGATACAGGTTACAGTTGCTTTTACTTTCTCTAAACTTAACTTTGGTGGAAAAATGGGAACTGCTGAATCTGTTGTGTTTGATTCACTAGAGAATAAATATATAAATAAAAAGTTGGGGCTGCACAGATTATAGCCCTCTGACAATAGCTGATTAAAAGCCATGAAGTAAAACCAAGGATATCTTAAGCAATTTCATGAAATGAAAAATATTTATGTTTCTGGCTTTAATATTTTCACATATCTTCTTATCTTTTTCCATATTATTATTTAAAGGAATTTTAATTCACCTCAAAATACTTGTTAATTCAATGGAAACATTTCACTGTCTAGTATAGCTGGTTCTAGACCTGTATCTTTTATCAATACCTTCTCTGAGGAAATCCTATTTAGTTCTAACATACAACTCAAATCAGGATAACAGAATTTAACCTACAATGAATTAGGAATGCAGACATGGCTTAGCTGAGAAAGCACAGGTTTCAGTTAATCATGGAATTATCTGTCCTGAAGTGAAAGCCCTCCTTTGAATATACTGTGTGTTCAGAAGAGAGAATATTTTTTCAACTTCAAGCCTACAGCAGAACAATAAAAGTCCTCATGTTGAAACTACAGGTGCTTCATGCAACACTGAGTAAATTACTCCAGAGTGAGTTTGGCTGGGGAGAAGTGACAGTCTTTTATTCATTGCACAAGCACGTCAGTCAGTCTGTCTGCTCAGGTTTCTGGAAACCTCTGTGGTCTGATTCACTATTTCCTTACTGTTTGTTTTGGGACTGGGAGTAACTATGCAAACATGACGTTGATGCAATGTTGTAGGGAGTATCTAGGCTAATCCCTGCATTCAACTTCTGAACATGTTTGTTGAGAGCAAGGGCTTGGATACCTTACTGTCTTCTCTCCTGCACTAAGTCTATGGAGAAACAGGCACCCACAGTTTTTACACTTATTTTCTAACTAAATCACCATATGCAAGCCAGTGAAAGAGAGAACTTCTAGTGTACAGTGAAATGTTCTGACATAAGGACATAGCTAGCACAAAAATGTATTTTCACACAAAACCTTTTTGCAAATTTGCAGCTTCTAAGAAATCATCGTCTGCAAAATCATCTGAGGTAGTCAGGCCAACGTCTTGGTTTTGGTACTGATGGCTTGGTGCTTTCAGGGAAGAATTACAATTTGCTCCCCTCCAGATGTGTTTAAATATGTCCAAAGATATAGTAGTTCTACCAGGCTTTGTCTGGTGACTCAGAGTTTAGTTGGAGGGCCAGTATAGGGGCCAGAAACCCACTTTTAGAGACCTATGCCACTTTTTAACATGCATTCCAGGCAGCATCCATCTCAACTAACAGGAGCTGTGAGAAACATCTGACCTGTTTTAGATGTCTGCCTTATGAAGAAAGGTAGAAAAGCTGCTTCCATAGGTCAGCTGTGCAGGGATCCATTCAGTGCCCTCAGAGGTGGAAGGCTGCAGCCAGTTTGGCCACCAGACATCCTACCCTTTGCTGCTGAGAAAGAAGCAGGATTTGATACAACAAGTATGTTATTTACAGTACCAGAAAGTGTGAAGGAAGAAAAAAGCAGCAAACTTTTGATTGTAAGACCTTGTAAAAGTCTTGCTTTCCAGTTCCTGATTCTCCAGGGAGTGTTGTGTTGGTTTTGGAGAGATTTATGAGCGAGGATTTAAAGTTTCCTTTAAGGACTGCAGAGTTTCTAAGGGTGGGGTGGATGGTGTTTGCAAGTCTTTTTAGGAAAGAAAAGCTTGACTTGTATCTCTCTGCAGACAGTGCCACTTTCAGTTGCAAAACAGAGGTATGGAGACCAGAAAGGTTTCCTGTTTAATCTCCCAGCCAAAACTACAAACACATGAATAGTTCTCTATAAAAACACAGCTAAAAGATTGCAGTTCCAAGCACTGGCTACAGAACATCAAATTGTCAGTGGCTGTGCACTGTAAAATGTACGTGGCCTGCAGACAGGTGGGACAGAAGTCCATGGGACTCGGGATGAATCCCAGGGTGCAAAAAGAGACAGCTGTGGATTTCTGTCATCTTTGGAAGGCCGTGGTCATTGGGGAAGGCCTCCAAAGATGCAAATGTTACATCTGAAGTATGAGAGAGGATCCAAGGAACTGCAGGCTGGTTGGCCTAACCTGGAAATATTATGAACATATCTTCTGGGAGCTGTGACTGGACACATGAAGAACAGACAGATAACTAGGAACAGCCAGCATGGGCTCAGCAAGGACAAATTGTGCCTGCCCACCCTGCCTGCCTTCTGTGCTGCAATGGCAGACTTTGTGAATGAGGGGAGAGCAATGCTCATTACAAAGATGTTAAACAGTACTAGCCCCAGCACTGACCTCTGAGAGAGGCCACTAGCAACCAGCTGCCAGTGGAACTTTGTACCTCTGATCACAAGTCTTTAAGCTCAGCAATGCAGCCAGCTTTCCACCTACCATGCACTCTGCTCATTTGTTTCAGCAGTTTGGCTCTAAGGATACTATCAGAAGCTACAGTGAAGGTCAAGATCAAATCAAGAGGCAGCTGGCAGAGGTTGCAACAAAAGCAACCCCAATCAGATAAAAGAAAAACCAAACCTCCTGGTGGTGGTAGTGGTGGGGGGGTTTGATTCTTATTCAGGAACTCTTGTCCTTGGAGATGCTGATAACACTATCAGCTATCCAAGGCCCTGAGCAACATGTTCTGAGAGAGCCACATTCCAGTGAAGGGGTGGCCCAGATGGATGGAAGGCACCCAGACAGGTCCTTTCCAAACAGAATTATTCTATGATGCACACTGTATTATAGTATTTGTTTATACGTAGGTGTGCAGGAGACTTCCAGCACCATCTCTGGCCTTGTGTGGGAGGCTGTTTTGTACCTTAATTCAAAACAGTTGTGTCTGGCTTTCTCCAACAGAAGAGATAACCTTCTGGGAGCTCATGATTTGTTTCCACTTCTGTTAGGGAGGTGTCAGAATCGTGAAAGTTACCACTGTGTGCAAGACTAATTACTGCCTATTTGAGAGAAGAAATATAGGGCTGTACTGCCTTTTACAAGGTCAGGTGTGGAAGGTGTCTGGGCAATGGGAGGAGGTCTGTGCTCTCCTGCAGAGGAAGAGCTGAAGAACAAAGCTGTCAGACTACTGCTTATCACCCTCAATACACATCTCTGTTTTGTGTGCAAATTGGTATTTGCTCCATGCCTGACCCTGCTCTAAAATTAAAGATAATAATATTTCAACATGTTCTTGCCATGTAAAAACAGCTAAAGAGAATTAACAGCAATGATAGACCCACGGGGAGCAGAAGTGAGGGATAGTATGTACTTTCTCTCTCCTCCAGACAGGAAACAGAATAAGCTCTAAGGGCTCAGCCAACAAACATTTTTGTGACATCATCAGTGTTTAATCCGAACAACTCATGTTGATATTACCTCCAATATCATGATAGAGATAATGCCTATGAATGGATAGGAAGGCTCCACATTGTGGGGCTACATCCATGTATATTTTATCTCATATCTGATGACATAAGTACTCATATCTGTGCTCATTCTGGATCTTAGAGGTACATCTAGTAGGGCACTTCTGACTCATTTTACAGCAAACCAATCTAACTGACATTACCTCTGTGGTCAGAGGAAAGATACAGGTATTTTCAAGGAGTAATTTCTCTCTTTTGATAGCAGATCTTCAGAATAGATTATACAACTTCCTGTTTTTTCCAGCTACTGAAAAGGAAGTGTGGGTAATAGGCTCAAATGCAGACACCTTCATTATGAACATCAAAAGTGTGAATTCATCTCACCCTGATTTTAGGGTGTTAATTGCCCTGACTAGCCTCCCACAGGACCTACAGACATGTACCCTGTACCCCTTGTGGCAGGGGCTGTGTGTGAGCTCAGGCCCTGGTGCCTAGCCCTTCCCCAGCTATGCTGTAGTTGTACCTGTGCCCTCTGCCCCATCCCCTGCTGATCCAGACTCGCTCCCTGGACTCCCCACATCGACTTCATACCCAACTCCTTGCCTGCTGCTACCTCTGAAGGGCTTGATCCAATCATCTCAGCTCTAATGCCATTTGCTGTTGGTTATCTTGCTTAGTTGAGAGCTGATGCTCCAGTAGTCTCTCACAGGTCTGGCACCAGCCCCACAGGGATTTCACAACAACCCAGAGGGGACTGAAAAGGTGTCAGACATCAATGGGAAGGCAGCTGGGCTGCACCTCAGGTGTCTAAAGCCCAAGTGTCTGCATGAGGGCAAGGTGTCTAAGCTCTTCGTACGTGCAGTAAGGATCTAGACCATATAGTTAGTGGAGTCTGGAGAGCAATTTGGCTGACCAAATGTTAGGATTGACCTCAGGAAAAAAGTAGTGTGCTAGGCTCCACCATCTGTATGGGCTTGGTCTTCCTTGTCTACCATTGGAATTTAAGCTGTATCGCACATTCAAACACTATAATTTAGGCAAGCTAAATCCCACCCATGGTGACTAAAAGGAGAAGAAATAAATACATTTATGAGAAAAATATTTAAATGATCACTCTTTGTGTTAAAAATTATGACTTCCATCTGAAAGGTATAGGAAGGCAAAAGCTTTGTGGATATTTGAAGTTCAGTCACTGTGTCTGTACATGCAATCACACACTCCAAGAGTATTACATACATTCTCACAAAACACATCCTTTGTTTACAGTCATAGGGATTTACAAACACTCTCTGGAAGAACAGGGACACACTCACTGTATAAAATATATTTTTTGTTTCTGTAAACTGTTAATGTGGAATTATAAATAATAATTTGGGATATTTCACATATGGTCTTCAGCATTCTGTGATTCTATCTCTCCAAGTAAATGAAAACATTGGTAGTGTAAAATAATGATCTCTTTTTGCCCAGTCTCCTCTGCTCAGTTCTACAGTATTGTTATATCCTCCTCTGTTGCCATAGAAATGATTGGTATGTCCAATCATTGCATTCTTGCCATACCCTTGCCTCTACATATTATGTATTTTGCCCTTTAAACCAGACTCTCAATTGGCTTTTATATATTTTTGGTTATGTTGTGCAGAGACAACAACAATGAAACATACAAACAAAAGAAGGAAAAGAAAAAAGAAAACTTTGGCTTTGAGAAGACTGAAACTAATTCAAAAGAGTTATCTGTATGACTACTGTGAATATCCATGATTTTACTGTAAACCTTTGACATTTGTTGTTCTTATTAACTCCTAGGTCTGGCAAGCAATGACTTTGTGAGATTCTTAGCATCTTCTCATACAAAACAAGTATCTGCAGTGTTTAAAGCTTCCTAGCTATGGAACGTTAAACACAAAAGAAATTTAAAGACCTGCCTTTTGAGGGGCCTGCTGATTTTAGGGGGAATTAATTATGATTTTTGCAGATTTGGGTTTCCCTCTCAAGAAAGCAGAAGAAAAAAAAGGACTAGTCAAGCTCTTCTTTGACACTATGCAAAGAATAGCAGTCAGAATGATTAATTTAATTTTGTTTCACATGTTTCAGAACTTACAAGTGCAAGCTGCTACTTCCAGACTCAGATGTCCATTCCACAGTACGTTACGACTCTAGGAAATACCCTGGGGCTGCCTGGACTTCCTTCACACTGACTTCCACTTCCCCCCAGCAGTGCCTGCAGGGATGTGGTACCAGACACACTCCCCCTTCCCTCCCCACCCCAGTCCTTTACTCAGAGCCCCATGAAGACCCCTACATTCCCCCTTACATCCTCCGCGCAGGAGAGAGGGCTTTCTGTTCATCCAAGGCTTTGCTCTCAGCCCGGAGCACAGGAAACCAAGGCAAGCCAGGTTTTAGGGGCGGGGGCTGCCTGGCTTCGCACCCCCTGCTCCTCCTGCCGAGATGCTCAGCATTTGGTCCACGCCCCAGAGGATGCCACAGCCAGAAGCACAAAGGGCTTTGTTGCAATTGCGGCAAAGCGTGGTCCGAACTCTAAGCTGCCGATGAATCTCCTTCTCAATCTCCTGCCTTTTTTTGGGGACTTCATACCCCGAAGCTGCCTACGATACCTATTTCTGTGAAGTGCCACTAGGTGGCCCGAGATTGGACCTCTGCAGGCAACAGCTTTCAGTGTGATGTGCGTGTGTGGGGGGCAGGAATTTGGGAATTATCCTTGGGCGGTGCGCACCACCCTCATAGCTTCTGTGATTTTTAGATCTTGGTTGCAGATGCTGGAGGAGGGAAAGGGGCATCCCAGCAAACCCTCTGAAATGGGAACGAGCTCATTCTTATTTCTCACGAGAAATGAAACAGTTTTCTCTTGAGAATTGGGACTAGTGATAGCCTGGAGCCCAGCAGTACTCCCTGGAATACCAGCCACACTGCCGCCCCAAACAGAAATGTGTATTCTTCTTCTCTTTCAAACTTTTTTCAAAGGCAATTGTTACCATCATCAGGGGCACGTTTTGACACAGGTTAGCTTTGAGAACTCACCATGGATGAGAGGTCTGAATCCAACATGCTGGAGGGAGAGAAGGGCTTTCACACACCCAGCAGATGACAAAGGTGATCCACAGGCATCAGTTTTATGCCTGCCACCCTTCTAAACCTCTTTCTCAGAGGTGCCCTGAAGTAATTGATTACTCCCCATTTCTCACTACCCTCCATATCAAACCTCTGTGTTTTCTGCCCATTCTTGTTCATTTTCATTCCAGGGTGCTCCGTGTCTCCCTTCTTCACTGACACCTGCCCAGGCATCAGAGCTGTGGTTTGGCACACACCCCCTGTGCCGGGGGTGGGACATCATCTTCCTCCTGCCTCCCATCCGGAGCTGCCCCAGGTGCTTGGGGCCATGTGAGAGGATGCTGTGGGCAAGAGCCGGGAGGAGCAGGGAAGGCAGGGCTCGGTGCTGCCTGGAAAACCTCGCCCTGCTCCCTGGGGAGGCCAGGGCTGAGTTTGTCAAGGTGTCAACACCTCAAAGGCAAGGAGGAGAAGGGGGAAAGAGGAGATAGAGACACCGTTGAGCAAGAAGGTGCAAGTGGCTGCCATCAGCCAGTTGTTTGAACTATAAACAACTGCAGAGATTCTGGGAGCTGTAGCTATGCTAAACAGCTGGCCCATCCACCTCCTGTGTTGTTCTCATTCCTCCTTCTCTCCTCCACAGTCAACAGGGCTTTGGCCAGCTATACCTTCCCTGACACTTTGGATTTGATTGGAAAACAACATATATCCATGCAGGCAGGCAAGTGCCTCAGTGCTGGCAAGTCAAGCATGTGGTCTTACAGACCCTGACAGCAAGTCAAATATATCCCCCCCCTTCCTTACAGGCCTTAAAAATTCCTCATTTAGGGCCAGAGGCAGAAAAGGCAAGCAACACCAAAGTGCTCACCTGGCTCTTCTGGGGTACAGAGTGGGCAAGTTTCATTTGGCTTCTGCACAGCAGCTACCAGAGATCCTGCTTACCATCCACAAATTAAAGACTTGTTTTAAAGTGTAAAAATACACTTATTCTCAACTTTGCTTTTATTGAGAGAAAAGGGATAAAAACCTAATTTATAAGCCCCACTTAAAGCCTCTTTCCCCAGTGTTGGCCCTGCCTCAGCCTCCCTCCCCACAAACATTACCTGCCTTCCCCCCAGAGGGCTCCTCCTGTCTTCCTTGTTTTTAGGGTGGAGGCTAATAAGCTCCCCAACCCTGGTAAGTCAGTATTAATTAACCTGCAGATCCCTGCAGGCTTCCAACACCTGCTAACTGAGAGAATCCAGCCAAGCTCTCACGGTGGATTTTTTTGGTTGTGTTTTTTTTGTTTGTTTTTTGTTTTTTTTTTTTGCACACAGCAAGCTTTAGCACCTGGAATAAGGATAAATTATAAGCTCCCACTCTGCCCACGGTTTACAGTGAGGTAGAAAAAATAAGGTAGAAAATAGTATTTTGCAGGGTCTGTTTTCTTTCCTTTTTTCTTTCTTTGTGTTGTTTTTTCAGTTATTTTTTCCTTTTAATTTAGACCAGCAGCCTCTTTTGCATGGGAGGGGCATCTGCTAGGCAGCAGCTCTGCTGCATGCCATTACCACCTTTCTGAGGCTGGGGGAGGCACATTTAGCTGAGTTCTGCCTCTCTGCTAATGGGCACCCCTCTCTGCTGGCTGGTGGCTGCCATCTGTGGCAAATGTTGTAGAGCATGTAGTCAATCAGTCTGGGATGCAGTTATGTCGTGCAACAGCTCTCTAGGGACTGATTTAAGGCCACTACAGTAAGGCCAGTTGGAGATAACTGGATTTTTTTTCCCCCCAACCTGGGTTTCCAGATGTGACAGGGCAGCATAGCTTTATTAACCTGTGTTCATCCGTGCTCCCTGTTACAGACGGAGAGATTTCTTTTTTTTTTTTTTTCCCTTGGTGTTGAATCACAGCTTAGTGGGGGTTGTTTCCTGCCAGCTCCTGAACAAGAGCCAAGTGGCATTCCTTGCCTGCTGGAATTTTACAGCATGCACTGAGCAGGGGTGCCACCCTGCTGAATGCTGGCAATTTTTATTTCAGTGAGCACTTCTTGTTATCTCCACTAATACATGAGTCATTTTTCAGTGGACTAGGAAAACCAGAAAAAAAAAATCCCTGGCAACATTCTTCAGTGACCCATTCAGGTGGCTAAAGCTTTTACAAATATCCCCTCACAGCTAACAGGATGCACTAGTAATTAGCCTGTGTGCAGAAGAATGAAGATGGTGTTTGGCTGGGCCACCACCCCACTCTTCCCTGCCCAGGCTCTGTCTTGGGGCCAGATTTGGTGCTCTCTGGGTCCTCCCCACAGCCATTCAAACTGGATGGAAACAGAGCTGTTCCCTGCTAGTGCTTTGGCCCAAAACCAGCTGGATAGGGAGGGAGGAGAAAAGGGCCCACCTGGTTGGGAAGATGTTTGATCACTGTGTAGCTGCAGCCCCAGTTCATCTGCCAGAGCCACTCACCAGCCATGTGTCCTTTATCACAGGGCCTTTCTGGAACAGATGAGAAACTCCCCAAGCAGAGCTTAGATGACCTCCTGGAGGTCATAGTATAACAAACCCAGCTTTTCTCACAAGTTTTGCTAGAGTGTTGTACCAAAATATCAAAAAAATTACTTGTATGCTATTTGTTTGGATAATCCTATGCTTTAGATAAGGGAAGCTTGGCCCCATATGCACTGTGCCCCACTTCTAGGGCAAAAGAGTGTGTTTCAGAAACAGAAATAATGTTCTGTCGTGGCTGTTCATCCTTTACATTCTGCAGTTGTTCCCTGAGGATCTTCACAAGAATAAAATTTCCATTTTTATCTGTCTTGCAGATCTTTAAGAGGGGCTGAAGGTTTGCTAGTACTGTGCACAATACAACGCAACTCCAGAGCCAGAGCGGAGAACATCCCTCAGCTCAGCACGGTAAATCTGTGTTCTTCGCAGTCCAGTCAAGTGTAGTGGTGGTGTCTTCCAATACAAGTAGCTCCAACAGTATCCTTGAAAGAATGTTTAAAAGGACACTCTATCCACCTTCAGTCATGGCAAAGACTTTAGGAAATGTGGCTTTGGAGCAAGAAAGACCACATGCAATTCCATCTGCATAAAAGTCAGAGGCTTCACTCCCTTGGAGATCCTGGATATATCTCCTCATGTCTGGTCACTCCTTTTTCCTCAAGTCACAATTAACCTCTCTTTTTTTTTTTTNCTTTTTTTTTTTTTTTTTTTTTTTTTTTTTTTACCCCATCTGCCACCAACAGGGCAAATCTTCTTTGGTATGGAGATCAGCTGCTGCTTCCCTACCACCAACCCATCACCATCACTGTGATGGATCTTTTCCATCCTAAATGATTCCATGCTTCCATATAGCTCTTCTTTCACTACCAATGGAAGGCTAGCACCAGAAGAGTGGTTCTCCCCACAAACTTCCTACCTGCCCTCCCAGACAGTTTCCCTGTGAAGCATCATCCCTAGCATGCTGTACGTGGCTTGCCTAAAGGCTGCTGCCCTTTAACTAGAAGACACGCTTCTGGCATTCCTGGGCAGTGAATTACAGTCATGTTGGCAGCTGCCCTCTGCCCCTGTCTATTGCAATACCTCAAGATGATGCCAGCAAGCCCTGGGCTGCATTAGGAGGAGGGTCACCAGCAGGCTGAGGGAGGTGATTATTTCCATCAGTTCAGCACTGGTAGTTAGACACATCAGGGGTTCTGGGTCCAGTTCTCAGCTCCCCAGTACAACACAGACAGGAACTTGCTGCAGCAAGTCAATGAAGGGCCATGAAGATGATGAAGGGGTGAGATGTTGAGAGAGATGTTATCGTTCAGCCTGGAAAAGAGAAAGCCCAGGGGGATCTGACCCTTGTGTATAAATACTCAGTGGAGTGACTAAAGAAGGTGAAGTCAGACTCTAAGTGGTGTCCAGTTGAAGGACAAGAAGCAGTTGGCAGAAATGGAAATACAAGAAATACCATTTCAACATCAAGTGCCCCCCGCCCCTACGCCACTTTTCTACTAAAAGGGTGACCACCCAGACAGGCTGTGGAGTCTCATTCCTTGGAATTAGTCAAAATCTGACTGTACCCATTCCTAAGCAACCAGCACTAGCTGACTCTGCTCTGGCCAGGTGTCAGACTAGACAATTCTCAGAGGTGCCTGCCTCCCAGCCTTAACTGCTCTGTGATCCTATTTGCTGATTCTCATGTCTTCCAGTCAATCCCACTACCCTTATCCTGATGAAGCGTTGTTTGACATTCCTGGGTGAAAGAACAAATTAGCTCTCCTGCAGCCGATACTCAAGAGACACCTGAGCAGCAGTCAAATGCACAGCTGATATGGGGAGTAGATGAGAATAAAGGTCTTTCTGTAAGATATTAAGTCCAGACAAGGGGATTCATCCCATCTAACTCTGGACATTTGCAGTGTAACTATTTATGTCTGAGTAGTATATCTAGACTCCCTTTGGAGTCAGCACAGGGAAATAGGCATTTCTAGAAAGTGACTCATGTGACCTATTTCATATGAGATGAATCATGGCCAAGAGCTGCCCCTCTTTCTTTGCTGACTACTATGAGGAGAGGGAGTAGTGAAGAGGTCAAGTTTGGACTTCCATACTGTAGACCTTTTACAACATTTAGGATGATTCCCACCTCTGATACTTGTGCAGAAGTCTGTTATTGCCTAGAGTAAATTTTTACACACCATAAAATGCAGTCAAATTTGATGAATGTCTCTTTGCTTACAAAGAGGATTAAAAAGACAACTGAAAAGGACAGGCAAACCCCAGAGCACTGCAGATTAAAAGTTCCTCCAAGTGATCTAGGGGATGGATGGAATCCTATTGTTTTATTCCAAGACTGAGTATTTTAGAGGTACAGGTCAAGGGTGCTTTGAGTAATGGGACTTCATCTAGTAGATTGGACCAAAGTCAAGGGCTCTAACTCCAACCCTACAGATTCCTTGTGTGGCTGGGCTCCTTAAAGTCCAGAGGAGTCTAGAGAACTGCTCACTTGATCAGTCCATGCTACTGTTTCTGCGCTGGACAGAAGAGGGCTGTGGACAAGAGAGCTTGGTAAGGATATGTCTTAGAGCATTCTTTGCAATTTTTGCAGATTTCTTTGCATACATCCATCAATAATAGGATGTTACCAGGGCAGATCTTCACCTCATCACACTGTTGACTGAACTTTCTTAGTCATAAACTATCCTTGGCCTGCAATGACAAGCAGCAAGGCGGTAATGTGTGTCCTTGGCAGTGACAGGCCCTAGGCTGGGTCAAAAGCTTGAAGGGTATGGCAAGAAGACAAAACCTGTCTTGTTTTTTTCTTTTGAAATATGATGAGGCGACACAGCACAAAACTGTTTTCCCTTTTTGCACTGTCTGGCACGCATCTGGAGAGCATCTGGACAGAAGAGTGATCAGATTTGGCAAAGGTGGTTTGGCTGTGCAGCATGATGCTCATAGGAAAGCCAGATTGCATTTACACACTGTGGTGGTGCTAAGGGTGCTGGGGTGCAGTCCTGGGTGCCTCAGACAGTCAGTCTAGGACCTTGACCCTAATGTTGCACCAAGGGCTCTGGGAAAAGGCAGTATAGCTCCAGATTTCATCCGGCAAGTGATCTTTGGGCAAGATGCTTAGCCCCAGGATTTTTCAAGGGAAGCCGCAACTTCCAGATAAATGTGTCATTTTGGGATGTTAACACTGTAGAAATAGAAAGGATTGAGAAAGAGTAAATAAAGTCAACTGCTGAGGAAAATAACATGCAAAACGTGAATGAAGATAGTTCATCTCAAATTAGGTACCTCAAATCCCAAATTAATTCCTGGTATAAAAGAACTTGTGACCTCAAATTCCTCAGAACTTTGATAAAGATAATAATGTGGGGTTTTCTTTCTGAAGTGCTTAGAAATGTCAGACAACTATATAAGATTTAAGTGTTATTAAGTGTAGATATTAGCTGCTGTCCTGTAAAATGTAGTAGGCAAACATGCTGGAAACTGCTGTGGGATGCAGGGAAAAGGCTGATATCTAATTATAATTTTGCACTTTGACAGTGTAAAATTTCATCATCAAAAAATCATGAAGTTTTTCTGTCCTATGTTGGTCGTGAGAGGAAAGTGACTAACTGTAACAAAATGCTTGAAATACCTGGTGCTAAGGTTAGTGGCCCTTATTTAAAAGTCATTAACTTCCCTAATTTGGTATTGCTTTTTCATTAGTATGAAAACACATTTTTTCTTCCAGCTGAGCCCAGTGAACAACAAGACAGAGCCTTTTTTTTGTCTGCTGCACAGGCGTACAGAGATGCATGACCTCCACCTCTTCTTGCAGTAGTGTGATTCCATGTAGGTCAAGAACAGTCCAGCTTCAGAGGTTTTTACCCCCAATATTGTTAAAATTCACGTGCAAGGGAAAACAATTTTGGTGAGCTTACATTCACCCTCAGCGAGCTGATTTTCAGATCCCAGCATCAGTGTAAAGAGAACCTTTCTTTCCTGGAGGAAATCAAGGACTGGATCAGGCAGGGAGCTGCAGGCAGGGTTTGAGTACCTCTGGCAGTGTCCTGGGGAGCTCTGCAAAGCCTCTTGCCAAGTACAGAGGATCTGATCTGGGGGAACTTCAGAAGTGCACATTTGCATGCCATCCTACCACCTTTAGTCCTTGAGCTGTCTTCTGAACTGGGACTTCCTCCTGTGGTGCATGCCTTCATCTCACCATTTCTCCCTATGTATTTACACCTAGTTCAAATAACAGCTCCAGGCTGGGCTTGTGAGAGGAGGGAACAACAATGATCAAAGCAGCAGAAAGTTTTCTAAGTGCTGTTGGGAAATCATGTGTTGTTTTTCTTTTCTTTGTATAAATTTTCCTGCCTTTTCCATTTCATGGCTAACTGAACCAAGGCCAAATTACCTATTCACCACTGCCTAACAGCATCCTTGTCTCAGATGATGACTGTGTATAGTAAAAACAGCAGTCTTAAGTGGGAGAAGTTGGTCATTAGAGCTTCCATGCAGTTTCAGAAGCAGAGCTACCCTATTTCACAGCAGATATCTGTCCCCTTGACTTCACTTTGCTAGTCAAATGGGTAAATAGTTTCCAAAGCATGCACAACTGCATAGAAAATCTTAAAAACTGGCATTTCATGAAAATGTATTGCCTGACTGCAAGGGATTAATCACACCTGCCTGAGATGTCTTCAGCACAGGCTTCAGCCTCCAAACTAATCATGACTTCTTCATGGCCACTGCTAAGATACCACTCCTCTATGCCACTTCATTGTTTGTTTCATGATGAGAGGAAAATGAAGGTTCACCCTAGAGGTGCTCACTTCTTCAAATGGACAGGTGAAGCCCAAATGTTTCATCTGGAGATAAGAGCCCTCTGTAGACCCTCTATATTCAGTGTTTCTGTTATGACCAGAGGATCCCTAAAATGTCCACATTTCAGAAGAAAAAGTAATTGCATCGATTAGTTCTTCACTAACAGTTACACCAAGGGACTTTACCAAATTGCTGTGTCACAGCAGCCCTGATATTTGGCTTACTTAAAACCAGATACATCACAGAGGGTAAATGTATCATACAGAGGAGCCCCCTGTTAAATTAGCAAGATCTAGAAATAGACAGAAAACACCAATGAAAGCCAAGCTATAGCTAAAATACTTTGCCTTCTATCAAAACCCAGCAATGCCCCACAACATTCAGCATTTTACTGTATTTTGATGACAACATTTTGTTTAGGAAACAACACCTGGAGGATTATCTTGTGTCAATCAGCAGCCCTTTCCATTTCAGCCATTGATTATGATCAGCGGCTGTCTTTTTTTTCAAATTACACCCTCTAAGGTGATATCAGCCTAGAGGCTTTGTTCCTTCCCTTGGACCTTTCTTTGGTATTTCTATTGACATGTCAGCAGCAGCCCCATGAGATCTTGGCTTTGCTATTGGAGGTAACTTGTGACTCTTTGCTGTCATGGCCTTTTTGGTGATGCCACTGCCAGGCATCAGAACTGATTCACTCTTTCTGGGGAGTGTTATTTTTCAGCTGATGTAGGCTTAGCCCTGCAAATCCTTGTTCTGGCAATAGCAGTTGCCCATGGAGAGGTGTGAAGCCAGGTACAAGGCACCAGGGAAGGGAGAAGAGGAAACATTTTAAGTTAGCTTCACTGACAAAGCCAGAGTTTCCTGAAATTATAGCCTCTGTGGACCTCATGCTGTATAAAATGAAAGGGAAACTTAAACCAATTAAGCCTGCATATTAATTGTGGAAATTATTACATGGTTCTAAATTTCCTTCAACAGCACTGGGGTTTTAATTTTTCATTTAAAAGGACAGTTAATTTTCAGCTAAGCTTTTTTCCCCTCGTTTCTTTTCCATTTTTGTGCTAATTCACTCTTCATTTTAAAGTTACCTTCCAAACACAACTCTACTCACTGTAAAATATAACACAAAATGAAAATCCCTTCAACATTCAAATAAAAGTGACTTGGAAACTGAAGAAGAAAGCTTTCAAAGGGCAGGCTTCAGTAGCTTTAATGTTTGTTTAAAATACATGCTCTACACTTTAATTTCAACTTCTATAATTTACCTCACTAAGTCACAATTCTCAAAGATTTATGAATTCACAGGGAGCTTGCACAATGCATGAAATTCAACATGGGGATAAATTTGCAGAATTAAATACAGCTGTACTCAGACCAGGGGCATGCAGGAATTTATGCTCTCACAGATTCCTTGCAGAAGCCCTGTGATCGTAGAAGTGCATTAGCTTCGTTTTGGGGACATGTGACTTCTGTACCAGCTCAGGCCATGTTAAAAGTTGGTTATTACCAGATCTGTAAACTTTTTTGGATCAGCTTGCTCTGCATCAGATGCAGACACATAACATCATCTTTCCATTCAGTTAGCCCAAGAATAAAAAAAATATTTCTGTGCTAGCTTTCGTCTTTTTTACCAAGTTTAAGCTGACGTCAGTATCTTCTCTGTTAGATGTTCTGTGACAAAATGACTCCCTCAGAATTTTTTTAACACATTTGAATTGACAGAATGAGTTAAAAAAGGTTCAGTGATTTGCATCATGTCATCATGGCATTTCTGACTCATTATATGGCACATCAAGACTATGTTCAGGGTCATGCCAAAATGAGGCCCAAGTTCTTCAGGGTCTGCTGAAGAACTGATCTGCTCACGAGCCTGGCAGGCTTGCAGACTCAACTTGAACTCTGTTTATATAAGCTGAAGGGCTCTGAAAGAACTACTACCTCCACACTCACTGCCTTTTTGCTTTCACTGCGCTGTGGACACAACAGAGCTGGAAAAAACAAAATTAATCCGAAAACAGGTGTTATTTCTTGATCACATGGCTCTTGTAAGGGCAATGCAGTGACAGGAGCCAAAGAGCAGGAGGAAAAGCATAGGATACATGCCCATGTGCTTTGTGGGGAAGGCCTGGGACATCCTTGCACAAGCACTGCCTGTAAATACCTGCACAGCCACAGCCACCATCATGTTGGGAAAGCAACTTTTCTTATTCCAGAGCACAAATATGGCATAAGCAGGTTGTCTCTCTCCTGAAGACATATGCCAGAAACTCTGGATGAGCATCCCCAGGTGCCCTTGGGTGAGATAAAGCACATCCAGACAAATGTGAGGAGATACAATACTCCTCGAGGAGTTCTGTCTCAGATGGGGAAGAAAAGAGTTTGCTCATAGCCACTACAGATATGGCTCAGGGCCCTGTATAAGAGGTGAAATAAGTGTCACACTTGGGTCATGGGAAGATAGCTACAAGCCAGCTTAGCTACAAGCAGAGATAGCCTGTGACAGCCAGTCACACTCAGTAATTGCGTGCTTTGTGTGACAGATAGCAGACCCAGAAACAGCTAGCTTGTTAAAACCCTAGAGCATGGGCAGGGTACAAAAATATACATGGGATCTTCTCAATTAGCCCAAGCATGCAAGTGTTTTTTATGCCAGGTTTCTGCATTGTTGCCTGGTTTAAGTCTAGCTGCAGGACTGACAGCTGTCTGATATGAAGTACAAGAATCTGGACTGTACTGTGAGTTCAGTCTGGGTAGATCAGTTAGGGATGTGGAGTCGGCGAAAGACTGTGGCAACATGAAATCACCCTTTCTTCTGTGCAGAAGCAGTCTCTTCGCAGAGGCTATGGCTCCATGGATGCAAATCCTATGTGGGCATGTTCAGAGTCAGATTCAAAATGCCCCAGCTAGGTGATGCAAATTTCTGAACTTCACTCTGCTGGTTTAGATTTGTTTGTAGATTTCTCTGGAAGCATATTGTCCTGGCAAACTTCATACCATTTCAGCCATCAGCTTCTCAGGTCCTATGACTCTGGATGGACCAGGTACCATCTTTCTTCATCACAACTAGCATAAAAACATTACATTAAAATTGTATTATGTTATTTTCATATGTTCATCTGTGATCTGGGTGAAGTTAGAACTGCTGGGTGCTCCAGCACTGCACAAGTGTGGTATTATTATAGGACTAACGTTAACTTTCCCCCTTAGGCTATATCGCAGCGCCATTTGAGGTAGCTCTTCCCAAAATGACTTTCAGGACATGGTACCTAAATCCCTGTGCAATAACAACTTAAGAAATTCCCTCTCTCACATAACTGCCCACCACCCATTTAAAGCAGGGTGTTAATGAGAGGTAAAGCAAAGCTTGCAAAAAAATAAAGATGGCATACTCTTTTTTTGCTAAGATCAGCCTAGCTACCAAACCACAATACAGGGAAGCCATACTAGCACAGCTGAAAAAACAGCACAGATGTGGAGCCTGGCAGGGGATGGAGAAAGGTGGACACCTCCAAAGTGCTGACAGTGCTGACTGTAGTGTGCCTTCCCACATGGTACTGAGCAGCTGTGGAAAGCGCTCTGACTCACTTTGCCACTCTTCCTGCACTAGCGGGATTGCTATATTTAGACAGCCCCTGTGCTTCAGGAGTCCTTTCAATCCAGTCTCCAAAATGCTGACAGAGGAAGCCAGCCAGGGTGTAGGCAGTGAGGGCCTCAAGGAATACAGCTGGTGGAAAGCTGCTCCTTTTTGGCCCTGTGCAACTTTGTGTCACCTACATCAACATCTACATGTGTGTCCCCAAGCCTGGGTCCAGCTACATGCCTAAGCCTTGGCTGAGTGCTGGAATGAAGCAAACCTATCTGTCTGGGAGGCAGTTCAGTGTCCTTAGGAGCACGAAGCAACAGGTCACCAGCAGCAGTGTGCACAACTGGGCAAGCAGAGCTGCAGGAACATGTCCACCCCAAATGACATTAAGATGCAGCATGAAAGAACCTGGGTGTGCCGGCAGCGATCACGCAGAACAGCTCTCACATGGACGTGTGAGATAGGGGTGGTGGAAACAGCAGAGCAGGAAGGAGCCTAAGCTGGAGGGAGGCTGATTGTGTGGCATCCTTCTGTAACTGATTTGCTCCCAGTATGTGTTGTAATAAATAGCATGAGGAGAACAGTCTCCCAACCTCCCTCTGCTCTTGGGATCCCACTTGCAGCAGTACACCTGGACTATGCAAAGCCTTACTCAGCCCCACTCACTACCCTGTCCTCTGTTACTTATCACCCTAGCTTGAGCCTCCCTCTGGGATTTTTTCAGCCAAGGAGAGAACCTAGAGTATGATAGGGCACATGTCTAACACTTCACGCTATAAAGGAGGTCAAAATCACTCCCATTTTCCACATAGAGAACGGGAGTAGAAGCAGGAAATGAGATGCCCCAAGGCTATGGGATGAATCAGTAGTAGAACAAAATGAAAATTCAGAACTTCCTGTCTCTTTACTCATCTCCTTGAATACTGTTGATGATTAAGCTCATAAAAAGTTAGTGCAGTTGATGACCTCTGCATCTCTGGTCAGTGATTAGGGCCCCAGCACATTAAAAGCGGAAAATTATAGAACAATTTCAAAGAACTTGAAAAAAAAAATAGAGGACAAGGAATTTCTTTTGTGGCTACAACATAAATGTTGGGTTCCCATTACTCCCACAGTGCCTCTTCCAGTAAGGAAGGAAGTTTCTCTAGTTTTACCCCTATGGGTCCACTGAGAGTTGAAATTGGCTTAAGCCACAGCCACAACCAAGAGGCAATACTATGGTTACACTTCCTGCCCTCCACTCAGTCTCTGACCCCTTCGCTTCCCTTTTGTTAACACAACTGCTCAAGGAGGCACGTGATGAACCAGTCCAGGGAACTGATCAATAGTAACATTAAAAGTTATTTTCCTTTTGTGGGCTAGATTTGCTATGAGTCCTGACTCACTATACAGCTGTAGGAATGCTCATAACACACAAGGGATGAGGTGCCATTCAATAGGAATAAATGGCCAGAGAAAGGGAGGCTTAGGACCCCTCTCTCAGGGATGCTGAAACTGCTCAGGGAGCTCCAACTTCTCTATTGCCTTCACTACTATCAGTAGAGTGAGCAGAAATGGGTGCAGCTGTATCTGAGGGTGATGGAAAGCAGCATGCAGGCCCTGCTTTCTCCTGCTCTGTTCCCAAATGGATGCAGTGGACTCAGATTTTTTGATGCTTCTACTGAAGTTCGAAATTAGAAACACCATGTATGCTCTGTCGAGTGATGATCCACAGGAGTGAAAACGCCTTTCCTTGCATTTAGTCTTCATTATGATTTTTGATGGCTGTCTCACTCCATCTCCTTCAGGATTGCTGGTTCCACTATGAGGAAGAGTTAAAACAGGCTGCTCATCTTCTTTCCAGTGCTTTTAGGTTTGGTTTTTTAACCTTTAGACTTTCACACTGGATAAGTACACTGAGCTGGTAAGGAGCATGATGAACATGTGAACAGAGTGGTTTTGGCCACAGCCGAAGAGGCTTCTTCCTCAAGAAAGCAAGCCTTTCATCCCTCCACTTGAGTAGGAAGGAAAAGTAAGGTGAGGCATCGTGGTGCATCACCCTGGGAACTAGCAGGAAGCTCTCTTACGGCATTTACTACTTTATGAAAACTATTTTCCCCTCAAATTAGGGGATGCCTTACTTTTCAAGAATTCACAATCTTGTTGCTTGCACTTCAGCAGTCTTTAGAAAACACACCAAAGAACTCAACTCACTGTAATAAAACAAAAGCTCAAAGCAGAGAGGGGACACTGTGGTGGAGCCACATCAGAGGTCTGGTGAATGATGTGTGTTGGTTAAAACGTGAATGGTGAAAACATGTATTTGGGCTCAGATCCTCATCTCTAAAAAAACTGGCCTGTACTTTTCAGAGGCACAAGAAAGTTGTTACATACTGGGTTTGGAAAACTCACAGTTCAGAGTTTGGGCTCGAAAATCTTTCAGCATTCAGAAACACACAGCAACACTCTCTGAGGTAGTATTAACATTACAGAAGGGAATTCTGGAGTTACAACAGACATGTTCTGCAGAAATGTCATATTCATACTCAACAACAGTGAAGAAAGGAAGGATCAGGAGAGGACTAGAAATGAGGACATCACTGTGATGCTGCATGGGGAACCCAGCATGAACATGATATGGAAATCCTTTAACCCATCTTAAGAAGGAAGGCATTAGAAGCAGAAATGGTTCAATGAAGGGCAAATATGGAATGAGTTACATTCATGGTATCGTATCACTAAAAAGACCAGAATCTGCTAGCTGGGAAAAACTGAGGGGAAAACACACCAGAAGTCTCTAAAAATTAATATAGTGAAGCAAATGAATAGGAAATCATTGATATCTCTTCCAAAGCAAGAACCAGCAGCGTTGTTTTTTTTTCAACTATGCAAAAGGTGGTCTCCAGATAACATGCTAGCTCACCTTTGGAACTCCCTGGCAGAGGACACAGTAAGAGCATGTATGAATCCACAAAGTAAACAGGCAATCTAGTGGAAGGAAAACATAATTTAAAAAAATGAATTGCAGTACTCCAAATGCTGCTAAAGAACTCCCTGAGCTGTAGAGAGCTGGTAAAATAAGCCAGGGAAGTATTACTAGATGGTTAAAGTATCCCTGTGATCTTCTCTCAGCATTTACTAATGGCTACATGTGGAGATAGATGCTGGGACAGATGGGCAATGGATCTGACCTACCAAGGCTTCTCTTACACATAAAAAGGCTGAGTTAAATAAGCCATGTAATGCAAATCAGGATGATGATAATAAATCTTTATGGAAACCCACTTTCCAAAACCTACTGCATCTCTAGACTTGAGTTTACTCCTGTGCATGCACTCAGGCAGACATAGCACCAGATCCATTTGAAATTATTTGCCTTTTCCTGACTATAGGTTCCTGTACAGAGAAAAAAGTTTCCTGGTCTAGGCTGGAGTTTCCTTTCTTTGTATCTACACTTAAAGTGAAAATGATGTATGCCATTAAACTGTTATGGTAATTTATCCTTACACTTTCTGCTCAACAGGTTTGCTTTGTTTCAAAAGTATGTTTCTGTGATACTTATAGCTATGTATATGTAATTTTGTGGTTAAATTAGAAGAAAGAGGAAAACCCTGGTTCCCACAGGAAACGTAACTCGACCTCTTGCAAGCAGGTAACATTTTTGCCGTATCAGTGTGATAAAGAACTTCAATGAGAAACAAATCCTGCCAAGGTTTACACCTGTGTGCAACTGCCTGATGTGTCTTGCTCAAGTGAGGTTAATGAGATTTTTCCACGATTCAAATTCTGCTGGAGGATTCTTCTGGGTGGGAAGGGAGCCTGAGACAGCTCTGACAGTAAATGATGTGTTAAAATATGAGATGGGTCTGGTTCTGTGGGCCAGGATTTGGGTCTCTCTCTGTAGAAATTTCTTCGTGGGACACGGATGTGTTTCCTGTGGGCCTGGGGTCTCAGGGCAAGGGGGAACTGTGACATCTTGCTCTTCATCTCACCGGGGATGGGAAAACATCCGCACCCGCGGTGAATACCAGCCTTGACAGACCCTCACTGACCGCGCTGTCCCGCAGCGGCGCGGCGGGGGCTGCAGGGCGCTGTCCCTGCCTGGGGCAGCGGCAGCGTGGGCCGGCCACTGCAGCCGGCGGAGCGGAGGCCGCACGGCCCTGCCGCGGACACGCGTGGGGCTCCTGCCGGCCCGGCCCAGCGCCGGTGCCCCGGCGGGCAAGGGCCGCCCTGGGTCGCCCCCGCCCCGTGGGGCTATTGTTGGGCGGCGGGGCGGGCAGGCTGCGCGGCCGGTTCTCTCCCCGCCTGCGCTCGCTCGCTCCCTCCCTTCTCTTTCTCTCTCCCCGCGAGTTTACCCAGCAGTGCTCTGGTGCGGGCGCGTTTCCGCCGGTTTTTCCTGTTGGAGAAGGGAAGGGGGAGCTGTTCTCTCTCTCTCTCCGCTCGCAGTATATTTTCTCCTCCTCCTTCTCCTCCTCCTCCTCCTCCCCG
>VWZS01003631.1:1937651-2029458 GCA_013397075.1 Rhabdornis inornatus
TCCTCCCCCTAGGACCCCGCTGGGATTTTTGAACTGGTGGAAGTGGTTGGCAATGGCACATACGGGCAAGTCTACAAGGTTTGTGTCAGAATTTCTTCTCCTTTTATTGTTGCCGATTTTGCAGAGGGTACCCGCTGCCTGCGCCGGGCTGAGCACACGGCTGAAGGCGAGCCATCCGCACTGGCACCCGGAGCGGTGAGGGGTGGTAGAAGTGTTGCCCTTGTCATTGTTGCTGGCCTTGTCAAGTTTGTCAGCCTCTCGGGTTCAGCTTTTTCAGATGGCTACAAATTACTCTCCCAAGTACCCGTCCTGTTATGATGAAATACGCCTTTATTGTCCTTATTCTTCTCTGTGCTCCCTCCAGAGAAATCACCAAACCAAGTGGACGCTGTCAGAGTCTGGCTGGGTTATACAAACACGTCCATAGGCTTATTCAGCTTAGTTGCTGGAAGTCCTTATGGAAGTTGCTGCTGCTGCAGTGACTTTAGACAAAGACATTGGCCTTAATTAAAACTGTCACCCGGCTTCCTTGTTGGAAAACCTTCAGAGTGTTGAAGCTATGGAGTTGGGGGCAAGTGCATCTGATGGTCTGTGCAGAGATAAGGGGTGCAGAGTGACAATAAGAAGTGACCTAAGTAGAGAAGCTTATTTTGTGGAAATCAGAATTCCCAGAATAACCTGTTTGACAAGTGTATGATTTTAAAAACTAGAAATCAGAGAGTGCCCATGTGGGTGTGAAACTAGCCTACTTTTTTCCTTTTTTTTTCTTTTTTTCTCCTTTAGTGTGCAGTCAGTGGAACAAACAAATCTTAAGCTTGCATGACTTTGCAGTGAGTGCTAGCTACCAGGATGACTAATTATTCGCACAGACTTAATACTTGGCTAAAGATTGGAGGCTCTAGCTTTAAACTGTAGAAGTACAAGATGCATTTGGAGAGAGAAAGAGAGAGATGAAGATGCTTAGCTGCTTGTTTGGTTTTTTGGTTGCTTTTTTGTTGTTGTTTTGTTTTGTTTTTCTTTTTGCTTATAAACAAGGGAGTGTAATTTGTGAGTTTCCCTGATGGCAAGATACTGCTGCTTGCAGCTCCAGTAACTAAATAAAGCGCTTTGGTGCCTCTTCTGCAGATGAAACACATGTCAGTTTGTTTTGAGGGCATGAACCTCAGCTTTCATGGTGGAGAATTAGTCTGCCTGCACAGTGTATTAGTTGCTTTTTAAGACTTGAGCTGGAATAGCCGGGCTGCTGCTGTTGGTATAAAGCTGGAAAAAAGAACGTGGCTCGAAAGGCCACAGGAGAGGGGGAAGATGGGTAAAAAGCTGCACTTTGACACAACCTCGACAATTTAATTTTTTCTGCCATTTGAAACGACACCATTTTTTCTGTAATCATTTGCTCCCAGAGCTTGCATCATCTGAACCCTTATTAAAAAAAATTAATAGGGTGTGAATGTGTGACTTGAAACTCTCCTGTTAATTATTGCAATTTAGTGCATTGTTTCTCAGTGTACTTGTTAATGCTTTCGAGTTAATGAGCAAAGTTCTCCTTAGTTTAACAGTCTTGATAATAGAAATTTTAAATTTCGTTTTCTTTAAGGTGGAGCTCTCCCAGAGTAGTTAGCATTAGAAGTGAAACTGAGCACATGCATTTATTGTTTTGGAAGAGTTGAACGAACACCTGATGTCTAAGGGCATCGGTGTCACTGTGATAATGGGGAGCAACAGGCAGTCTCCTTTCTTGCTGTAGAGCCTGCTAGATAGTAATGGATTGACAGGTGTTTAAGTTTGGGTTGGCACTGCTTCTTCCTAGGCATTTGCCCACGTTTGTGTACATACGCTGATAATGTGGACACCTAACAGAGCTGTATGTAAACAAATAATACCAAACCAAAAAACTTCCTTGCTGTGATAAACGTATTTCTTTTTAAACTAATGAAATTATGTAAAAAAAAAACCAACAAAACACCACATTAAAAAAAGTTGTTGCAATAGTATTTAACTTTTCTTGGCCACATTTTTTTGCTAGGAAAAATGCTCTGGGGACACCCAAAGATGAGACTGTACGTGTACGTCTTGAGGGCTTTCATAGGAACTGCATAACCGAGGGAAAAACGTCTTTACGCTATGTTTGCTTGTTGCCTTCCGCTTTCCTCCTACCCGGCAACCACTTCTTGAAATCCCTCTTCCTGGATGGTTTTATTTCCCTTCCAAGCGGTCTGGCATCGCAGGGGAGTGGGGGGGCGGGGTGCTGGTCGCTTTTGAGGAGCCGGGCTCGGAGATGTAGTTTGATGTACTTCCACATCCGTGTGCAGGCATCAGCGATGATGTCACCCGGGAGCGGGATTGGCTGGCTACCTGCCACTGCGGGGAGGACACGGAGCGAGCGGGGAGGGCATGACGTTATCTCTTTGTCTAGCTCATGCACCCGCCGGTGATGCCCAAGGTCGCTTGCCTGGCCGGGGAGTCAGCTTTCCAGCAGCGGTGGCAAGGGGACTGTGCCAACCTGTTGAAAAGCAGAAAACAGCCCTGCTTTTCTCCTCTTTGTCTTAGCTGAGCTAGCTGGAAATAGCTCATCTATCTGGCTAGCGATATTTCTGTAGCTAGTTCTACCTTAACTATTTATTTAGCTGTATGTAGGTGTATAGATGTTTATACATGTATGAAATGTGAAGGCAGCCCTTGGATGTTTGGCACCTAAATGCAAGTGGAGTTACTCCCGCATTTTATGTGTTAAATGGGTTGTCTTAGGTGGAATGGTACTGTGGGCCTGGGACCTCAGTGGTGAGGTGGTAAAAATACTAAGTTTTATGTTGCTGTGCTTGAATTGGGGTAATGGCTTTAAACTGAGTAGGTTTGGATTAGGTATTGGGAAGAAATCCTTTACTATGAGGGTGGTGAGGCACAGGAACAAGTTGCCCAGAGAACTTGTGGATGCCCCATCCCTGTAAGTGTTCAAGGCTGGGTTGGATGGGGCTTTGTGCAGCCTGGTCTAGTGGAAAGTTCTGCCTATGGCAAAGGGCTTCAAACACTTCCGCGACTGGCAGCTCCAAGCAGGGCCTTCTACCCACGCCCTTTGCAATAAACCACAAGTTCCAAAACCTGGCTTTAGAGATCTCTCCGTCAGTCCCGACTGTCCAGACCACCCGCAGCTCTTACACCAACCAAAATAGTTCTGTGGTTCTATGATTCTGAAATCTGTAGGGTTTTTATTGTTTTCATCTTCAAAACCGTGCTTACACCTCTCTTGTGTGAAGAAGCCCTGTGTGTGTTACACAGTGCTGAATTAATTGGCGGAGGGAAGGAGGTTCCCCAGCCCCGGCTAGGTAAAAGAAAGGGGTGTTTGGGGGAAGCCTTTGCCCAGCAGAGGGGAAGGGGCAGCGGGGATCGGCTCATTCGTCCTGGGGCCAAGCAGAGCTTCTCTACTGCTGCTCGGAAATCCTGGGGAATGAGAGTTGTTTTCCTTTTCGGAGTTGGTTCGAAACCCGAGAACCATGGCGTGGAAGTTGCACCACTTAGATTAGAGAGAAAGCAAAGGGTTAAACGTTGCCAAGTACGGCCGGCAGCGTTCCCTCCGAGCCGAGGCGGGAAGGACCGGCCGCAGAACCCCCTGGGTCGGTCGGTCTAGCACTTCTAAGGAGTCCCAGGCCAGTGCTGGAGTTGGGAGGGAGAAATTTCCCT
This sequence comes from Rhabdornis inornatus, assembly GCA_013397075.1. Classification (NCBI taxonomy): domain Eukaryota; kingdom Metazoa; phylum Chordata; class Aves; order Passeriformes; family Rhabdornithidae; genus Rhabdornis; species Rhabdornis inornatus. Next base: position 1,941,327 of record VWZS01003631.1, read on the forward strand.
TGGGTAGGCCGGTATCAGCTGGCGGGAGCCGAGCGGCGTGTGCGGGCCGGCCCGGGCCGCGCCTGTGCCGGCGGCGGGCGGAGAGCCCCGGGCCGCGCCCTCGCCCGTGCCAACGCCGCTGGGCCCCGCCGGGCAGGGCCGGGACCCGCACCGGCACGGGCCGGGCTGGTGCCGGCCGCACCGGGGCTCTCCGGGCCCGCCGCCGGGCTGTGCTGCGGATGGGGAGGCGCACGGATGTGCTGCCCCACTCCCTCCCTCCTGAGCCAGCCCGCTCCCGCCGCCGTGTAACTGGGACTTGTAGCCGGCTCACCGAGTGATCGTCTGCCTTAAGGGCTTTGTTTGATCTTTTGCAAGTAGTGAGAGAAGCATTTTTAGCATTGCTGCGGTTAGATTTTAGTTTTTCACATCCAGCAGTAAGCTTAATGTGAAGTTTGGCTTGCACCAAATGAGAACACTCCTAGAATTTGTCTCAAGATAAGGTCTTAACTGGATGTTTGCTTCCCTTCTGTTTTTTTTTTTTTTTGGTTTTTTTTACTGCAAAAAACACCTGTGACCTAAAGGCAATTGTTCAATACTTTTGAAATTTTAAAATCTCTATCATCTGATCATTCATAGAGGCATAAAACTTTTTAATTTTGCTATTGAGACTGAACTACACTTACTTGCTCAGTCACTTTCTCTTTTGTTGTGTATATATCTGTTTTTAAAGACATCTAACACTTTAACCGTTGTGAGTGTGCTGTTACATCTCACAGACATCGTAATTCTCTTGTGGCAGCAATGGCTTGGGTGGAAGGATGTATTTGTGGGAGTTCTGGGGCAAAACAGGAGTGTACCAGAAAGATGAGAATTAGGGATGATACTTCTAATTGCCCTCAACGCAGGCTAGAGTGAGTTTCTAGGAGCCTTGTAATAGTTAATTCATAGTGAAGGCTTCTTTTGTTGATCTATGTTGCAGCCTTCCAAAACTGCATGTAAATGATGTGTATTGTCTAACTGCTGGCTCGTAAAAGGAAGTGATGTAAGATGTGATCGTTTAAATGCTGATTTGAAAGTAAATTAAAACTTGGCTAAATGTTTTCCCACGCTGAGGATACCCTATTTTTGTCTTAATGGACTTTCTGTCTTACAAGGTGGCTGTGTTATGGAGGGTAGGAAGATAGGACAGTTCTTGGTATTCTCTAGTAACTCAGTTAAGGGTGTTTTTTCCACTCTCTCTCCCCTTTGTTTCTCTCACTGCTAAAGGGACATCATTGTGGATTCAAATGATTTTGTTAAACATGAATACAATTCCAGTCTTATCATTATAAAGACAAACTGTACTGAGTATCAGTGAGATCACTGGCTTTCAGGAACTGGTCCAGACCAGCTCTTAAGTACGAATTGCACTTCTTGCCTTACTCTGATTTTTTTGTGGATTGTGTTGCAAAGTGAGACCTTGCTGTTTTAGAAATAGTGAAGGACCAGGCAATGGCTGGAATATTGGTATTTCTTTGGGTCCTGCAGCTATATGTTTACTCTCCTGTCCTCCCCTAAACTGACTGAACTTTTGACCAGTTCTCCATCACCCAAATCCTTCTTAATTAAATATACAAAAGCTAGGCAGGTGGCTAGTGGGGATTACTGATATTTATTTTTATTAAAAAAAAAAAAAAAAAGAAAAAGAGAAAAGAAAGCAATGTTCCAGTTGTGGGTAACCACATGTCCCTCTTGTTCTTCCTCTCCCAGTCCCATCTGTTTGCAAAATGTGGGGGTTTTGTAAACTCCTGGGGCAGGGACTCCTTATTCTGAACTAATTAGAAGAGTCCCAGCACTCTGGGACTTCGGTGTGTGCAGGGCTTCGAGGTGGTGGATGTAACAAGATCCAGCCCAGAGTTTTGCGCTGACTCCTGTAAATTTTTTTCAGCTTTCTATAGGAAGATACTTCAACTGGTATGGATAAAATTTCAGTTGAAATAATCTGGTACTCTCTCCTTGCTTTTTGCATGTGTGGGCTCTCTCCCCCTTGACAATGGTAGGGGTTGTTTCCCTGGGCTTGTGTGGGTAGATGGTTTTCCCCATCAAGTTCTCCTTGCACCAGGCATGAGGAAGGTGATCTTTCTCTGTAAGGCCTGGAGTAGGGGTTCTTAGTCGTTTTGGGATAGTGGAGAAAGGAGAAAACCAGGAATGTACGCCTTCCATTCCTTACTTAATTTTTATTCTCTCCTAGAAATGTCATGTAGTTTGGTGATGTGTCTAACTTCCAAGCACCAGAGCCTTGGCCTGATAGTGCAGAAATCCTTCTTTTGGTATCTGTGATGATGGCAGGTCTGCACCTCCCACCCAAGGGAATGATGTAGAGGAACGTCCCCAAAGGCAGTGCAGCATTGTAAGAGATGCTCACCCTTTGCATTTCCTTGCCTTCAGCATATACATTTTTTAGTATAAATTTTTGGACTAGAATGCTAGCTAACTTTTCTCATGTGGTCTAGCATATGTTTGTATATACACATTATGTTCTAGTCATCTTTTCAAGTGGTACTTGCTGTTGTAAAAGTGATATTAGCTCAGTACGTTGTATACCTACCCTCCTGAGATCTGTTTTCTGTGGAGGAAAGTAGTATTTTTGTTTTTCCATTTTACGTTTCTGACTCTACACTCTGGCTCCACCAGGCTTTGGATGACGTTGATGTTTAAGCTCAACAGCATTGACTTGCACAATGGGAGCTTGGCTGTAGTCAAAGTTACAGCAAGATCCTTATCTGCATCCTTATTTTAGGTCTCAGCCCACAGAAGGTGGTGGAAAGAATTCAGCTTGCTTGAATGAGAGATGGATTTGGGAGGGGATCTCATAGCTTTGCACAAGAGTTCTCTTATCAAATACTTCATGTTTGTAATATTGTGGGTCCCTGATTATTTCTCAGGTTAGCATGGGCTCAAAAAAAGATACTGTTGACTCTAAAATCAGGCAGCTCTGGGAAGGAGGAGGAAAAAGCCCACATTTGTGCCTACCTCTTGGGAACCTTGGGACAGCTTTGATTGTAGAGGGCTTGGGGATTTTGACATTGCATCTCAGTATTATTTCCAAAGTGTATTTTCTGCCTTGGATGTGTTGTGAAACACTTTCACAGAGGCACAAAAATACGACACTAATTACGTGTACGTAAGCTGTGGAGTAATGCTGAATGGCCAATACACTGTTGTGAAGCTCATGATACCTCCACCTAAGCCTCATTCCTGGTCCCCTGTCATGTGCTGAGCAAGGCCTGATGTTTCTCCTCCAAGGTGGCCATGGGGCCCTGTAGTCCTAACTCGTGTGGTATCTATTTCAGTGTTAGAAAAAGGACAGAGCAGCTTTTTGGAAGAAGAGCAAATACTGACTGGAGACTTGATACTTAGTATTGCCAGTAAAGCACTCCCCTGCTCTCCCAGAGTGAAATCTGCTGTTCTGAGTGTAATGAATAATTACAATTTGACCTCAGTGGTGTTGCTTTTAATTTGCTGCTGATTGGGAAATCTGTGAAAAGCACCACTAAAGAAAGATGAAATCACAGAGGCTGGGGAGTGGAGATGCTCACACTTTCAGAGGATATGCACTTCAGAGGCACATAAAAATCAGATAGAGGTATGGATGGAGTAGGCTTCTCTCCACTTTACGTAGAAATTAGTGCAACTAAGTCCCATCACTAATGCCCTGTGCAGCTCAACTGTATGGGCGTGAAGGGTGTTGACATCTCCCTGAGGTTCTTCTATGGCCTCCTGCTTGACCTTGCATCATAGTTGCAAGTGAAGGATGAAATCTATGAGAAGATTTGGAGTTGAGAAGAGACAGTAGGACAGTTCAGAGAGAAGCAGTCTACTGCAGCTGAATTTACAGAGGAAATCAGATGAAGAAGGAGAACATTAAATGTAAAGAATGAATTAGAGGACTGTTCATAGTTGTGGGGAAGAAAAAGTAGTGTGGAGTCAGGGAAGTGCTTAATACAAGAAAAAGTGAGGGTTGCCTTAGTTGTTAGTAGAAACATGTTAGCACATATAATTTATATTAAATGTATATGTATGTATTAGGAAAGAGGTTAGCTTTTAGCCATGGCAGCTCACTAGTCAGCCAGGCTTTGGGTTTATGCACACCAGGGGAGTGTTCATTGACACAGGTTTTTGTGCTGATTTCAGCATGGCCCAGGCTGAGACCTCCCTTAGCCCACCTAACTGTGTTGTGACCGTGTGCCAAAATAAAGGATGTCTTTGGGGGAGATTGTTTCATGCTCCTGGAAAAATGTTTTTTCCCACCGGAGCCACACCTCCCCGGCTTGCTCTGGCACTGTGGCTGTGATTATCACTGTACAAATAGGACACTGCAAGTGCCAACAAGTCTTGATTGGCCTGTCTAGCAGTGAAACAGCTAACGTGGTAAACCTCCTAACATGGATGCAGTTATACTGGTATTGTAGGGCTTATCTAGTATGTCTCTGTCACCTCCCTTTGGAGCTGTCCCGTGGCGCTTGATAACAGTTGCTCTCTGTGCAGGGATTGCAGTGACTCATGGCTTTGTACCTGTGGCTGAAAGAGCCACATGAACTGTGGCCACTCTCTTCCTGGAGCAAGGTAGTGCTACCCCTGGAGAAGGTCTGCTGTGGGCTGTGGTCAGGATGTGGCTGCTGGGGCTGTTGGTGGTGTGCTGACAACATTTGTCTGCTTCCTCCCCTGCTCCTGTGTGCCTTGAGCACCCCAGTAGCTCCCTGGCTCTGGGGCTGCTGGCGGGGTCCACTTGCCTAGTGCTTTTGTCATCACCCTGGTTGAGAAAGTACTAAGAGATCCCTCTGGGCACTGTAGATTTGCAGCTTTGGAGGTGTGGTGCTGCTCCACTCTGTACCTTCTTCCGAAGGTTTTCCTTCTAGCCCACTCTGCTCATGGAAATGCATGTCTTAACCCCCCAAATAGCTTTTTTCTTTCAGTTTGTCTGTCCATGGAGTTCCCTTAGTTTCACTGGATATTTTAGGGCTCTGAAAGTCATGCAGGTTTTATGTGTAAATATTTGGGTTACTGTCTTCTAATGTTGTGCCAGTTCATGGTATGGGGTTGTTGGCTGTAGTTCCTGCACGGGGAAACTTCACCAGAGAACAGGGGTGAAATGGGAAAGTGTTACTTAGGTAGGTAAAAGAATGGCAGCAGCTCAGAATAATAAGTTGCATCAAATCTGTTTTATTAACTTCCTGTGGACTGCCAAGGCAATAGTTTACTCTTGCTGGTTTACCTCAAAGCTGATGCACTCTGGGACTGGCACTGTTAAAAATTGAAGTCTTGAAAATACAACAATTTCAGTTAAGCTCTGGCAGTTTCATGAGCTTCTTCCCAGGATTGAGAGAGAGTAGCTGTAGGGAATGACAGTGGACAAAAGTTCATGATTCTAATTTAAACTTTAAGCTCACAACAAAATCAACCTGTCTCAAAACTTGCTCCCTAAACTTTCAGCTGTCTAATGGTATTGGGTTGTTTTGTTTTCATATGCAGAAAAGAAATGCTTAAGGTCTATGGGTCTTAGTATGCTATGGTAAAGCATTCTATGCCCTGCTTGGGTTTATGTATCTTAGAGTCAGGGATCCCCCAATGTTGTTTTGGTTCATTATTTTTCTTTATTTTTGTGATTCCTGAAGAAAAATCAGTAGAAAATTTTAAAGGAAGCACAGCTATACCCATCTTATGAGGCTGTTGTCAAGAGGGAACACTTGTAGTTGAGTTATAAACCCTTAGAGATAGGGGTACAGAAAGAAAAATCAAAATGCTGGTGAAGCCTTAGCTGTAGTCCACTACCATGAGCTACTGCAATAGTCAAAATAATTCTTGGGGGAACTGGTGCAGCAGAGTTTTCAAATAATGATGAGGTATTTGCTGACTGGAAGCCCTAATTAAATTTGTTTTGTGCTTCCCAAAAAACTGATAGTGCTGTGTATCTCCAGCTGTATTATGGTGGCCTGATGGGTGAAAAATGCATTTTGTAGTGAGAGCTGCTTTTACACACAGATGCTCAAGCTTGTTTCTGTGCAGTGGGCTTGGATGGTACTTTTGAAGGTGCTTAAGTGGGCTGCTTACTGTCCTTTGCTGTCTGATCTGAGCTATGTGCTTTTGGACTCGGTGGAGAGAAATAGGACAGGGGAATGGCCTCTGGAGATAACTACCATAGGATGAGATAAATTGCTCTTTACCTGAGTCTTTGTCTGTTAGTTAAAATGGGAACTTTTGATGAATGTCTCAGTTTTATGTCTTCTGAATGTCTAAGATGGATAGGTTCACCCCGCTCTATACCATGCATGTAGCAGCTCTTGCAGTCCATGTTGTTTGTGGGATATAAAGTAAGAGTGAGGATGCCTTTGTAAGTGACTATAAAGTGAGTGACGTGTAAAACTCACTTGCTCATCATGGAAGGGAAACATACATTTTCTCAAAAAAAAAATTCGTAAGTGGCCGTGTAAGTGGTACATGTTTTTGCATGTACCAAGAGGTGAATATGCTTGCTCTCAGTTAGGATTCTCTGCACTCTTATATGAAGTATGGTAGCTTATATGAGACAGTTTTTCTCAGTCAGATCCCTCAAAAATTTTGCAGAAATAAATCTATCAGTGAAAAGCAGTCAGTGCCTTGTGTCTCCTGTCTGTGCTTCAGCAGTAAGCACTGGGTTTTTTCCTGTTCAGGTAGATTATACATTTCTAGAAAAAGCATTTAATCTAGGTTACTGTTTAATCTAGGTTATATTAATCTAGGTGAGAATTATAGAGGTACTTTAGCTTTTTGATTATGTTGATAAGGGTTGTAATTAAGTACCTGATGTTCAAACTGTTTTTTTCAAATGTGTGCTTCTCTGTAAGGTGTCCTTTCCCATTAAACCTGTTTGGGTTCTTATTTATTTATTTTTCCCACCTGTGGTGTTGTATTGCTTCTTCCTATCTGTAGTAGAATTTAGTCTGGTTGTGAATCTTGTGTTTAAATCTTGACCTGTTGTAAATCCAAGTATCTCTTCTCTAATTAACACTTGGGTTTTTTTGAGACAATATCCTGGATATTCCTTCGGCAGCTACAGCGGACATTCCTGAAGTACTTGAAGTTTCAGATTCTGCACCATTTGTTAAACTGAGCTTTCAGTTGCATGGTAATCTCCTGTATAAACACAGAAGGAAGTGGAACTCTCATGTGCTTCTCTGATACTGAGGTTATCCACTGTGGTTTACTTCAGGGTGAGGAGGTGGGAGGAAGTACGGTGGGGAACTGATGTAATTTATTCCCAGACACCCAGGAAATACATGACAGAGGTACAATCTAAACCTCTGAACATATAGTAGTTATGTGCTTTAATCAAGAGAGATCCCTTCTTTTGCCTTAGAACTGGCTGGGATCAGTTTTCATGCTTACCCATACCAAAGAGAGGGAAGACTTTGCTTGCTGACCTTGTGGTCTCTTAAAAACTGCTTGGAGAAAGGGTCTAAATATCCTTGGGTGACTAGGTGGGTGGATCTCATAGAGTGAGTCTCATGGTACTCCTGCTTATTTTATTTGTATTTGTGTGGAATTATGTGCTGGCCTGCAGTTGATGAGGTTTCTGCTTAACTGTCTTTTGCAGAAAGGCCTGAACTGCATTGCTCACACTTAACTGTATTGCTGTCTGTAACGGAGGTGAGGAAGGTATTAGGTTATTTTACCATGACTAAACAGCAGCTTTAATACCTTTAAAATTGGTATATTGACTTTTATGAGCAGATATCACATTACAGTGATAGCTTCAGGGGCCTTCTGCTGCATATGAGGGCTCTTGATTGCTTTAGAAAGCAAATAAATAAAATTTTAAAGGTACCCTAACACAGCTAAGCATGTTAAATCGAAAATGCAAGGTGATGCTATATCCTTAGATTATCCTGTCAACCACTGCTGTTTCAGCAGATGAAGTTAATGATGTACTTTCTCAGGGCAAGGAACAAAAGATGCATCACTGGGACCGATGGGCGAGTCTGGGGTATGAGAGCTTGTCCCGGGGTCTGTTTGAAGTAGTCCCTGTACCGCAGAGTTGGGGTTTGGAAGAGCTGGCGTTACTCCAGGCTCCCTTAACTTGTTGCCTTCGCCTGTGTTTCTGGTGTGGTCTTGTGGGGAAAGAAAGAATGTCAGCCTATTAATAGTGACAGCACAGGCTTTCTCATCTTCATATCTTAAAAATCACTGGAATGCTTTGAATAATAAATAAATGAATTTTTCTTTTATTTTCTTTTTTTGTTTCCTTTTTTGTTTTTAATCTGAGTGTTGTGGAAGGTGTAAGGTGTGCTTTGCTCTTCTTTTCCCCCATGTGGAGCACACTGAAATTCTCTCATCTGACTTGTCCTTGGCAACTATGGAGAACACTCTGTACAGCTCCCCCTGTGTGTTTTCACCAAGAGTTAAGTTCTGGGGCGATGACAAGTGAATATGGAGAAAATGTTTCAAGTCATGTGAAAGAAATGTTACTTGCTAAATAACTTGAATGTTAAAAGAAGGAATGAGAAGAGCTTTTCTTAGCCATTTTGCAATCTTATATGGCAAAGAATGAAAATCTTTAATATTGACCTAATTTTATTTGTATTTAAGATCAAAGAGCCCTTGTGAATGAGTTGCTTGTCTTGTCTGTCAGTGGCTTTATGGTCTTCTGAATGGCTTGAGGCACTAAATCAGTTCTGAGTAATGCTACCTTTCCTTAGGTTTCCTCTGAGGTAATAGAAGAGTGCTCTAGTTTCTTCCTCAGGAATAAAGATATATTCGTTGTTGAAGACTTCTTATATTCGTTATTGATGACTTATATTCGTATTGAAGACTTCTTTTGGCTAATTGCTGAATTTGGAGGTGCCTCCTCATGGACCAAGAGTTGTGGCAGTGCTTGTGCTGGGCTTTGGGAAAGGATGAGAGAAATGGGCAATGAAACCACTGTCATTGACACTGCCACTGTTCACAGATCAAGTCCTTGCTATGATCAGGGCTGGCTTTGGAGTGTCCTCATCTGCTGCTGCTCTGCACCTCTAAGCTCTTTGCTAACAGAGTGTGTAGTCAGTGCATGCTGGTGTTGTAAGAAAGTGTGTTTTGTATGCATATGCTATGGTTGCATTTGGCTATGTGGGAGAGGGGAAGGTTTTATTTTGTGCTCCCCATCAGAAGAATTTCCTATTGCAGAAAGGAGAAGGGAAGGTTAGGCAGACAGATGGAACACCTTGGGTGGTATCTTGTTGCTTTATTCTTGCAGGGAGAGGGATCCTGCTGGCTTACACGATCCAGAGCTGTGCTGAGTGCACTGGGTCTTGGAGATACCTGGAATTGCTGGAGAATCTCTTGACCCAGTAGCACCATAATGTGGATGTTAATCTTTCTCTGTAACTCAGATAGGAGAAGATGGGAGAAAGAAATGTGAACAGCATTTCAAATCCATAAAGATGGCATCAAAGTAGTTTGTAGATCCTTGTGAGTTTGGAAAGAAAGCCATTAGACTTGAGTATGAAAGTGTTTTGTTACTGCTAAAATCTGTTCACCCTGTAGGATCCCTATGCTTAGGAAAAGAGGAGATTCTTCTTAAGGGAAGAATCCCAAATCCTCTTCCTTTTTCTTTAAGAATTCTTTTTGTGGGTGCCATTGTCTCAGCTGTTGGCTGTTGTGAAATGGCACATGTAGGTGAAAACCCACTGAAGAGGGTGTGGGTAGTATGGTACCTCTGGGGTGGTAGTTGTGTCTGCTGAGCCTTGGCTGCTTGTGGATCTCTCAGTGGTGGTGGGTGCTGCTGACTTGGCAGTGCCTCTTCTCACCTCCTCTGCTCAGAGATGGTGCTCATTTCTGAGAGTGAGAGGTGCCCAATAAACAGGGAATATCACAAAACCGCTTGTGTTGCTGAAATTTACCAAAACCTGTCTTTTTGTCAAGGTTAGCTGAAAAGTTTGGGTTGTGTTTTTCTGGCAAGAGCTCTTGGTTTAAAGCTCCATTAATCGTGTGTCAGTTACCGTATGTGTTAGGATAATAACCAAGAGTGGAAAAGACTTAGATTTATTTCAGTAAACATTTCACCTAGTAAAATTTTAATACCTTGTCCCTCTTCAAAGGCCATTCCTTTTTCTCCTGCCAGATTGTGTGCACCCAGCAGCAGTACAGAGCATTTCCCTGAGAGTTATGTTTATAACCTGACCTTGAGATGCTGCTCTTTCCAAGACTCGGACAGGGTTATTCCAAAGATGCTCAGTCCTGAGTTTCTTTGCAAGGCAGAGATGGAGTTTGCCTCTCCTGTGCTGGATTTTGTGTGTTTCTTTTAATAGTGACTATGGACAGCTTTGAAAGATGATAAAAACAACATGCTGAAATGACTAGGGACTTGTGTCTGAATCACAGCCATCAGCAAAACCACCTCATTTCGGGAACAGTTCTGCATGACGGCGGAAAAGCTTGTGAGCACCCGAGCCAAACTTCTCTTCAGCAAATACGGGATTTCATGGTTTGAATGTTTTGAGGGAAATGCTTTGAACATCTTTGCTGTCTTAGGCCAGCAGGAATGCAAACCTTAACAGATTATGAAACCACCTGTATTCTCATAATTTAAGAAATATAAGTGTCATTTGAGAGATGAAGAAATGTGGTGGAATCAGAGCATAATAGAAGCAATCCCTGTGCAGAGTTGAGGTGCATATTGGTTTAGCTTAGATTTTTTTTGTAAAGCTAGAAGTACTTTGACTGCCCAGGAACAGACCTTGTCTGCTGAAGTCAGAGGAACTGAACTGAGTGTCAGCCTGGCTCTGGAGTTTGTGGTTAGAGCTGTGTGGGCAAAAGCTGGCACATTTTTGGTTTGAGACAATGTTCACGTGTCAGACTTGAGAGAAAGTAGTATTCTTTCTAGAAATAACACTTTTCGGAAGTGCCTCAGGTCCTTCTTTGACTTATTCTTTAATCTTTTCTTGTGTAATGAATTTTGTAATTTTGCCCTTTTCCTTAGTGGTGGCAGGTTTCTCTCCCTTTGTGTGGTTTGTTTTGTCCTTGCTATCTTTGTTCATACTCATATGATGTGGGTGAATTCCTCCTGCTAGTCTCCCTTCCTCTAAACTCTGTAGTCGTCATCCTTAGCATTTATTCCTCTGGGCTTGTCTCAGGCTTTTTTTTTCTTCTAAAAGAAACTAACAAATAGACAGGATATGGTTAAATCCACATGACGTCTGGTATATTAGCTGTAGTTCTGCCAAGATGAATGAGATGTATTTGTTTCTACATTAATGTGTTGCTCTAAATGCATTCTGTATCTTTTTTAGATTTTTTTTTTTGGTGGTCTATTTTTACCCTGGGTTTCTGAAGAAATGAAGCCTTTTTGTCCATTTCATTCTGTCCTCAACACTTTCAACCTCAGGGCTGACTTCAGCTCTGTTTTGATTTGGGTTATGGGTCTGAAATCCTTAAAAGTTTCATGAAAAAATAGATGACTACGTAGATGGGAGTGAGAGAGCCTGTTTGCTCTTCTCCTCCCCCCTGCTTCTTAGTTAAATCCCCTCATTATTGGTCATTGGGAAGGTGTGTGCCCAAGCTTCAGGTTACCCCTGCTTGCAGATCTGACTTCTGCTCCAGTGGGTATTTTTTTTTACTCTGGTCTGTCAGAGAAAAAGGGTGGTACCATTTTCTGAAGTTCCGGGTGTTCCCCATCAGTCGGAGGAGCTCTGAGGAGGGATGCTCTCTGCACTCTCTCAGGGCTTCTGTCTCCACTGGGATTGAAGGTGTGAGATTTGGATCTGCTCACTAAAGTGCATTGAAAGTCTTTGTCTAGACAAGGCATGCTGCCCTTGACACATGCTAAGTTGGTGTGGTTTAAAGCCTCGGGTACTTAGTGTGTGCTAACCTCGGGAGGTAAATCCAGGGCTAGACAAGCCCCCTAAGGAGGTGGTAGACAAGGTGGGGATTTCTTTGCATTTGCTGTGACTTCAGCTGGTGCCTGAATGCAAAACTAGTAGTAAACAGTCATAAACCCTGGATGCTTTTTCTCTTGTCAGCTCCTGTCTGAATAGGGGCTTTTTCATGACACATGCTTGTTTGCTCATGTTTCTCTTTTAAGGAAAGCAGTTAAACTAGGCAATAACCACCAGTAATTCAGTGCTTTGTTAAGCATGTAATAAACCAAGCCCCAGATCTCTGGTCTGGAGCCATTAGAGATTGCCACCCTTTGTTTCTGTCCTGGCGGGGAGGAGGGAAGAAATGGGGCACGACCAGCTTTTGGTGTGGGAAGGACTAAAGGGCACCAAAACAGGGGAGAGGTGTGATGGTTTGGTGCTCCCAGGACAGGCACCACCACACTGCCCAAAGAGTGCAGGGTCAAACCCGAGCCTGTGTTCTCTGCCTGCCATGGCAAAACAATGTTAAATCTGCTTCAGATTTGTTCAAAAAGGAGTTGGTGACAATTCAAGTATTGTCTCAGCTCATCCTTCTGATGCAGGCACCTCCTTGACTACAGGGCTTGCTATGATATTCTGGCCTTTGTTTAATCCAAGAGCATCCCACCTGTGGGCTAGCCAGTAGCCAATTCTACTCTGCTCTGCTTGCAGTCATTGCTAAAATACAGCCTTCTAATAAGTTATCAAGTGGACTTCGTTAGAATTTTTGTTTTGTTTTTGTTTTTTTAATAAAACTACTCCATGCAAGCGTTGGTACAGAGTAGAAACAAAGCAAAGTTTTTAACTAATGTGTGGATACCTATTTGGGACACGTGTATTATAGAGTTCTGGGAAACTCTTACCGTGAAAAACAAAACTGAAGTGCCATCTTATCTCTGAACTGCCCCTTTAAGCCTAAAACACAGCCTCTGAAGATCAGCTTGCTCTTTAAAAAAACAGAATGGCTTCATAGTCTTTCTCTGAATGATGCTGCAAAAAGCATTTCCAGAGGGTACCTTTCCTATACTTATGCAGAACAAATTCTAGCAAAGCATTTCACTTTCTTCTCTCTTCAGATTTATGAAAATGAACTCCATCATGACTTTTCGAAGTGTGGGTTTAAGCAGAAACTCTCAAGGCATTTCAGTCCTTGTTCTGATGCAGCTCTTAGTTTAAGAAATCTCTTTTTAAGCTGGGGGTGGCTGTTAATTTTATTCAGGAGAGGAAAATGCAGTGTTGAGTTGGATAAACTGTAGTTTAGCTGATAGTTATTTTGAGATTGGGTGTGGCAGGTAAAAAGACATTCTGTCAGAAACTTGAAAGAAAAAAGACTGGTTTAAATTTTGTTACAACGAATTTTTAACAACCCTTTCAAAATTTTTCTCCTTCTGCAAAGTAAATTACCAGTGCTGCCATCCTGGAGAGCATTGTCACCCCCTGACATCCTGCTTTGACTTCTTTATTGCAACACTTCTGCCTTTTCAAAGTGTACTGTGATGTTTAGATGCCCAGTTCACTGTAGGACATATAATATACACGGACTTTTGTTTCTTGGGCTTCTAGGTGCAAGGAGGTGCCTAGTGGCTCTGTAAGTGCTGAATGGCAGTGTATAAGGCAGTAGGTGTTAGGCAGCTGTTAAAGAGGAAGTGGGGGAATGGAGGGATGAGAGCAGGTTTTCTCTATGGGTCTGCCTTCATTAGCTTGGCTTGGAGCTTCCACGTGGACCGTCACCACATCCCGTCTCTGGCTCTGTGGGTTAGCCCGAGTGATTGTCCCCCTGAGACTGTGGGCATCATGGCCTTAAGAAATGGTCCATTTAATTTGTCTAGATGATAATAGCATTTGATGGGGGAAGCTTTAAATGTGGAGTTACTGCCTTTGGAGCCTGGAGCTTAGTCACGGTTTTCCTTGCTGGTTGTGCTTCTCTTTCCCAGATGCATTCAGAGTGATCCACTCCGTGTGTAGGAATGATGCTCTCCCCTTGGGACCCGTTCACCCCTTTGCTTTGATTCCGACTCTGCTGCCTGGGAACTGCTTTTCTTGTCCTTCCTGGGTACAGAGTGGATGGGAGAGCAGGGACACAGAGCAGGCTTATTATATACTCAGTTTCCCAGCCTGCTAGGTTTACCAGATGAAGTAAAATTAGTTATCTATGCAGAGTTTTTTCACTTCATGGATGAATTGAGAAGTGTGTAAGGGTGTCTACAGCCTGGTGCCATACAGTGAGCAGTGGAGGGTGAAGAAACTGCTGTAGGTCTCGTCTCCAGCCTTCCACATGCTGATTGTCCCTGTATCCCAGATTCAGTCTTTCAGGTGCTGGATAGTAATGCAGTGGTCTCCCTTGTAGCAGCAGGCAACAAATTATAAAGATCAAAACTCTCTCACTTGGATATCTGCAGTTTTGGATGTACTCACATAGCCTTTTTTACCCCAGGAAAACCATAATTGCATCTGTTTTTTAAGATTCCCTCCTCTCTGCCCCCCCTGCCACCTCAATCCCCCCTTGATCTCCAAGGAGGTGACAGTTGTGGAAGGATTGAGCCAAGTCTGTTTTTTTAGGTATTAGAAGGTACTTAGAGCAGTTTCTGCTGAGGCCACCATCTGGACAAAGATTCATTTACTGAGGAGCTGCAGTGGTTCCAGGGGAAGACTGTTCACATGGGGTGTGTGTGGTACCAGCAGGCTGAAAAGGCAGTAAGGGAAGATACAGACTGCTCTGTGGTTACTTTAGGACACTGTGTTTCTTGAAGATTTTGCTGGATGAAAAAGAGCAAATAGTCCTTGCAGATGGGCTTGGTGCTGACCTCTTTAATGTACTGGGTAGGCAAAGGACTCTAATCATTGTTAATTGCTCCTATATGGCAAATTCATTAATAATATAGGTGCTCAAGTACTTGGGAATCACTTCTTCCTTGCAGTGATTGGTCCTGTACCTGTCCCATACAGGAATTGCTGAAAGCAGCCTGGGTTCTTGGGAAGAGTTGAAACTGCAGCATATTTCCAACCTGACCCCTTGAAGTGTTTGGCTCTTGCCCTCAGACATGGATCTTGTTAGTCCTGCTCTGCTGAATTTAACTGGCTGTGTTTCGTGCTCTCTGTGCTGGAATTGATTGAAGATTAGAGCCGTGTGGACATGCCACACATGTCCCACTCTGGGGGCATTGTACTGGTGGGGCTTCACATTTAGGCACCAGAAGGATTAAAATGCATGCTTGGGAAAGATACTACTTCATCTTGCTGATAAGCAGCACTGAGCACACAGGATGGAGAGGGGTTAATGCCCCTTTTACTCAGGGTCTGTTTAAAGAAAGGCAGTAATTTAGCTAAAATATACATCCACAGTTCATTTCTGTTTAAACTGAAATTATTGAGTAAAGAAATGCATCCTGGGAACAGATTAAGCTGAATGCTGGGAAAGGAGCACATTTCTCTCAAGCTCAGTTGACAGCAATACGCTTCAGGGCTTTCTGTATTAAATATTTGATAAATCTCTAATAGACTTGAATTCTGCGTGGTTTTAATTACTTCTGATTTTTTAAGTCTGCAGGGTTCTGACATCTTTTTTTTCATAGTGATCCTTTTCCATCTTGAAATGAGCACTTGGGTATAATCATTTGTAGCCACATCCTGATGATGGGCAGTGATCCCTGTGGAGCTGGCCATAAGGCTACATTTTCAACTCTGGGAGGTCCAGAAAGCTCTGGTCTTGAAATTTGTTGCTTCAGAAGTATTTGGTTAACTTTGTTGTATTATCATAAGGTTAGTTTTATTGCTATTTCTATACCTTATTAAAAATCTATTATTAAAAGTACAAACATATGTATTTCCTTGTAATGAACCCTTTCTTTTTCTGCTGTTGGCAGCAGTTTGCTATAGGATTGTTAGCAGCCAGTGCTTCCGGGCATGGTGGGATGGGGAATGAGGAGTGGTGGAAGCATTTGCTCCTCCTATTTAAAAAGGAAAAAAAAATAATCAGAAAATATTGAGGGGTTTGTTTGTTGGTTGGTTTGGTTTTGTTTGGTTGTTTTTGGTTTTTTTTTGAGCTGGAGAGAACTTAATTCTCCCTGTGCATTCTAGAGCAGGAGTCTGGATCTTCCTCTCTTGTTGAGTTATATTTGGACTGTATTTGCCTATCTGTGTGCTGTAAGTATGTGGGTGCCACTGGCCTCTGTGCCTGTTTGCTTTCTTCCCCCCCCCAGCTCCCAGCTGGGCACAGCCCAGACTTTTTACCTACCCCCTCCATTGCATTCCCACCCTTTGGATAAACTTGTCTTGTCAGAGAGCCATGGGCACAGGTGATTTCTGCTGAGTAGATGCACCTGCTTTGTGTGCCTGTGTAATTTATATCAGCCAGTGCACTGGTGTTCTCAAAACACTGAATGGAGAGGAGGGAGGTCAAGGGGGAAAGAACTCAACCAACCCAGCCTTCAGCAGTTGCTTGTAGCTGTTTCAGGCAGCCTATTCTTGCTGCTGCTTTATCACTCATGTTCTTGGGGCCTGCAGACTCTGGACTGCAGAGGATAAGAAAAAAAAATAAATCCACTCCAGAGAGAACTTGATTTGCTTATTCACAGTACAGATATCTTTCCTAGCAAGAGCAGAGATTTTTTTTTGGTAAGGGAAAAGTGCTGATTCTGTGTGAACAATTGTGGTATTTTGTTGTAAGTAATGAATACATTCCTGTGCAAAGCAGGACTGTTAAAAAATTATTTTACCCAGCTAGGGGTGCAGCTGGGTAAAATAATTTTGGTGTTTGGTGGTCTTTCCCCATTTCTCCTTATTTTTACCAGGTCTGCAGCTATTTGCCTTTTGAGAGACCCTTTCTGGAGATACCTTCTGTGACTTAATTTTTCCCCCTCCTAATGGTAGTTTCTTGGTCTCTCAGTTTGCATTTTCCATCCTTCAGAATATTTAATACTTGAGACATTAATCTTTCTTCAGTCTGTTTTCCATAATGTTATAGGTATGTAAGAAATGCTAGAGATAGCTAAAACAAAAGACCTTCCCAGACAAGAAATATAATACAAGCCACCTGAGTAGCTTGGTCTTGTCCAGCTGCCCGCTAGCAACCCTCCTTTTCTTCTCTCAGCCTCAGGGCCTCCATCAAGTCTCTCCCCTCCAGCTTTGCCAAGTGCTTGGTTGCCTGTTAATCACCGGTAATAAAAAGCATGTTTAAGATCAGGCGGGTGTCTAGGGATACTTGTCAAGACTATCTGTCTCCTCAGTCTCTGCAGCTTTTTCCAGCAGTGAGTGTGGATGGAGTGACTCAGACCCCCAAAGTGCAGCTGAGTGAGCAGTTTGCCTGTGGGTACAGGCTTGGCCCTTTCCCTCTGACCCCCTGCTTTGCACAGAGACAGGTATTGGGCAGATCGTCATTTTTCAGGAGACATCAGGGAAGGGTGTGTTGTGTATGGCTGAGTAGAGGATGTGTTTGCTGTGTGCACAGCTCTAGTGAAACTTCTGCTGAAGTTTCTTCTGGGCTGCAGTTCACCCTGCTCCTTGCTCTGAGACCAGATGTCTTTTAAGGGGGGTTCTGCTGCTATGGAGCCATGGAAAGCTGCTCTCAGCATGGATATGGGTCATAGGGTCGTGGTCACATAGCCAGTGAGGGTTGGATCTCTCAGGGCTTGTGTTAGCCGTGGATGACCCTCTGGCTGACTGCAGGTTTGAAAGCTTAAGCTCAGGTGGGAGAGTCTTTTGGTGCTGTCTTTGTCCATCACCTGCCTCGGCCGGTGCTCGTCAGCACCTTGGTGTTGCCCAATGCCGGTTCAACTCCTTGTCAATTCATCTCTGTTATACAAGTCATTTGCTGACAAAACAAAGAGCTGGGTCACTGCTCTTAAAATAGATTCAGCACTAGGCAAATTGCTCAAGCAAGCTCTCCTTTCCTCTGAGAAGGCAATGTCAACCCAACCTCTTAAGGATACCCCTAAGAACCACAGCATCTTACCGCAGAGGCCCTGTCAATTTAGCATGCTTGCCTAATACACTTTCAAAATACAATGCCCAGCTGTTTGCTCAACATTTGACTGGTGCCTTAGAGAGTAAGGGTTTTTGTCTTTACATTAATGCAGATATATGCATCAGTATGAATTGGTTTGGGTTTTTTTGTTTGATTTGGATTTTTTTGGTTTTGTGGGGGTTTTTTTGTGGTGGTCCTTGCAAATAGTTTCTTTCTTTGTGCTTTTGTGCCTGGAAGTGTGATCGGCACATTTAACTTTCATCTCTAACAGCCATAATAAATGATAACTGTATAAGGTGATTGTTGCCTTTGCTTATAGGCAGAGTCTGGTGGTGCCACTTTCATCTTGATAACAGTCATCCTGTAACTGCTTTGAACACGTTGTGCCAAGTTCACATGTTGGGTGCACAACTGGTCAAGGTTGAATTACTCATGAAATTAATTTTTAAGGTCACAGCCAGGCCTCTGTGGACTGTGATCCTGAGTTTATAGGGTCCACAGTTCATAATTTGCTGTACCACATGCCCTGCTCCAAGAATTCTGTGGGCTTCCTGGGCCTGGGCTGCAAAACATGTTGCCCGGCAGTTTCTTCTGCTTGTGCAGGGGATTTCTTCCACTTTGAAGAGGACTACTGTTGCTGGGAGTGGGACTGGAAAACACTGATGAAAAAAGGGGAACTGGAAAGCAGGATATTGGTTCTTCTTGCTCATCAGAGTTCACCTCTCTGTGTCTACTGACGTTAATGTGGTTATGGAAAGCATAGTAGTCATTGGTTTGATGAACTGTGAAGTCTAGGTGGAATCTCCCAACAGAAGAGCAGCGGTATGAGTGCTCAACAGATACAGGGAACGCTAACAATTCTGTAGTGTGTTAACAAGAGCACTTGGCTAGTAGGGAATTGGGATGCAACTTCTTCCTTTGGGATGTGATCTCTTATCTTCTTCCCCCTACTCCAGCTACTGTGATGTAGGAAAGTCGTGATAGATTTGATCCTGCTCTCTTTCTGAAATTTTAATACTTGTGTGAATAAAGTCTGATTGGTTTGGGAAGGAGGTGATACAATGCATATGGCTTTGTGTGGTACATCATCATGTGGAGTGTCTCCTAAAAAGTTCCATGTCTGCACATCTAAGAATGTTGAAATACTGTTCAGGTGAAGAGAGGATGGTGGGTTGGTTGTTACTGACAGTTCTTCCACTTGGAAGAGGAGAGGTGGGGATGCTGTTACCTACTTCAGCCCTCTTCCAGCAGTGTACTTCCAGGAAAAGCAGAGTGCCTCAGTACTGCTGGGGGGTGGGAGGGGAGGGCAGGCTGACCTGAGGAGTGCCTCTTGGTAGGTACCAGTTTTACCCCCAGTGACAGACTGAGGAGCAGAGGGAGTCGAATACTTCTGTAGAAACTGTCCTTGATGGGAGCAGAAAGCTTTCTCCCTTATCAGGCCTGTAGGGCCCAGTGGTTTGTAAATCCAAACTGTGTTTGTCCTGTCAGCTAGGAAAAAAAACACTTCTTCTCACAGACTCGGGGAAAAAATCAAGGATCAGTGCGATAACTATTAATTAGATTGCTCTACTTTCCGTGTGTTGAAATGTTACTTTGTTTCTTTCCCCCCCCTTGCTTAATGAGGAAGCTGAAATACCAGTCAGTGATTTTAAACAGCCTGCTCCAAAGGACATTGCTACTTTAGAAACTAGCTCCTTTATTTTGCAGTGCTGCATTGAGGTTAATCCTGACCTGGAGCCTAGCATTTGCCTTTTCGTTTTGGATTCTTCCCACTCCCAAATCACAGATCTAATCAACTTAAACAGAAATGAAAGATGGCAAATTGGGAGAAGGCTTTGTAACTGTTTTCCTAGAGGCTGGTGCTTGTCGTTGTGGAGCCTTTTTCAGTGATGCTTTGGTAGCAGAAAATACTTGATTGCACCAAATCATTAAGTCAGGAATATGGACTAAGGGAGGGTCAAAAATTGTTTCAGGTGGTTATGACTCTTTTTGTTTCATCTGTTCTGAAATTTTGCTGTACTGAGCCCAGCACTAAAGCTGAGTGAACCTTCAGCTGCTGTTACATCTTTACTTGGGAGCTGAGCTCTGGGCTTGATCTTATACTTAAATGTTTTATTCAGAAAGGTGAGGACTGGGACAGAGAACCATTTGCTGGCACATGGGTGTGCTTATGAGGTCAGGTCCAGAGTCATTCATATGATAGCACTGAAGTACTGTGATGCACAGAGTGGAATTTTTCAGCAGAGTGATGCTATGCTGCTGTACACTTCAGATTCTTGCTTTATCTTTAAAAAATATTTACCTATCTCTCTATCTCTTTCAGCAATTTTTTTTTTACAAAATTACAAAAATGATCCCAGAAATGGTTGTGTCGTTTTTTATTTTCTTTTTTTCTAGGGGTCGCATATTCACATGGGCTAGAAAAATAGCAAAAAGCAAATAGAAGCTTGCTGGAATGGTCTTGGGGCTTGTGATCTGCTTTTAGGTATTGTTCTCTTTGCTGAAAATGCTGAGCTAAATCTTAACCAGGGTTTGAATGTTGAAATCACATGAGGTGCTAATTTTGACTCAAGAGGTAAGACAACAAAAGGAAGATGAAGAGAAGGGTGGACATAATGCAGAGATGTGGAATCAGTATGTTAAAGCCCCATGCAGAATATTCCTATTCAGGCATTTCATGCAGCTTCTGAGAGCTCTCATAACCATGTTGTTGATTGGTCTCCTCTGTGTCGGTACCATGAATTTTTCAGTGTATGAGAGAACTGTGTGTGTACTGCACATCAGAATAATATAAATCATGCATGTTAACATACAATAAGGATAACGCTGACTGCTCTGTCAGGTTGATAGTGTCTTTATAATCAGGACTTCCAAATCAATGTCCTCGCCTCAAAGTATGGAGCTATGACAGCTGTCCCTTGGACATTTGTCTGTGTGTATTCATTTTTAGTTCCTGTATCAATCACTAGCTTTATGCGAGGCTTGATCAGGTTGATCAAAGACAAAAAAGGATCCATCTAATGCAGCTCACAGTGGAAGTGGCACACTAAGTTCCTCCTGCATGAACAGCAGTCCCCTGATATATCAAGGAGACCTGATTATACAACAGGACTAATCAGCTCTGGATGCTGCCATGAATTATGGGTTGGCTTAAGTGCTGTGATTCACATTTCTGCCTTAAATTATGTCAGAATCAAAACAGAAAACCAGAGCACAAAGCCCAAATGTCGACAAGGCTTATCTTCTTTAGGTCTCTGTCAGGGTTAAGGAAGAGGTTTTTTAATGTCATTATAACCTGTCTCTTCTATCCAGGCTAAAAAAAATAAACCAGGTTATATTGGAGCTTCACTGCATAATGTTACAAAACCATGCTTATTTAAATATAGCTATTTTTGTAATATGCATTGTCCCTTAATGGGAGTCATGGATAAAGTGTGTTGACCCACTGAAACAGCTTAATGTAGAGGTACAACATTTATGGAAGTTACAGTGAACCCAGCATATTTGCACTTAGGGCAGAAAAAAAGGTGAAAATAATGAATGTGTTAAAAAAATATCTGCCTGGTGTAACTATATGCCTTTTTCATCCTCTGGGGAGCAAATGAGTTGTTCCCCCCCCCCTTTTCTTTCTTTGTCTGTTTTCCATTTTTATTTTGCTATTTGCAGTGGTGTAATTTTGGAACGTTATACACACAGCCTCCTCAGATTTTTCATTTCAGATACCTACAATTAATGTCTAAGGCTTACCTGTTTACTCAGACTTAGTTGCATCTGTGGTTGAGAGATGAATAGGTGCTTTCAGGTGATTCATCTGACCTGTCTTAGACCCTGATGAAAAGGTGACTAGCTGAAACTAGCAGTTAGGTGCTCTGGATTGAGACAGATGTGTTCCCTCTCTCCACCTGCATGATATCCCTAGCTCAGGTCACTTTGTGAAGAGGATGAGGAAGGTGGTGTTGGTCTATTCTTGATAATTTCCAAACCAGGTCCACTGCTGTTAGGTGAATTTTGGGGGTAAGTGTGCTTGGTGATTCAGACCAAGGGCTTTCATAAATGCAGCACGATGCTGGCTGTGGAGAACTCAGCTGTTTCTTAGATATGCAAATCCACTCCCTCTGATTTGGCTGGGAGAACTGGGTGTCTGTGTCTCCTCATGATGAGATTGTTTGTTTATCTGTATGGGATTTTCAACGTTATAAATTCTGCGTATAATTACAATAATAGATGGCATGGTTATTTCACAAACATGTGCCCTCTGCTGTGATCAGATACTGCATTCAGGAGCCTATGTGCCCATCTACAGCTTTGTACCCTCTTGCCATGTCTGTATTCTGGTTGTTCCAGGTTTCCTGCCGTCAAGAGCAGCAGCAGTTTCCAAACTTTAAGAAAAAAAAAATAATAAAGGAATGCTCTGAACGTTTTTTGGGTTGTCCTGTCCAGAGGCAGGAGTTGGACTCAGTGGTTCTTGTGGGTCATTTTCAACTGAGGGTATTCTGTTTCTGTGATTCTAACATGATTTAGGAAGGAGGAAATTATTAATGGATTGGTAAGAAGCAGCACTCTGTTGCCTTATTTTTGTGCAGGCTGGGAGTAGTGAGTGACACAGCCCCTGTGACGTGCAAGGTGCGTCTGTGGAGGAAAGCTGGCACCTACTTTGCAAATAATTACAGTCTAAGCAAGCTTGGAAAAGGGGTGGAGTGCAGGGAATAATTCAATCTGTGAGGGATTTGTTCTACAATGAGGTCAGCTTCTCTTGGTTCTCATTTAATCTTTCTTCTAGAGTTTTACCCTTGGAGGGTTCAAGTGGCAGAGTGAGGGGATACTGCTACTCATATACTTCTCTTTGGAGAGGACCCTCAAAATTTGATTCCCGAAATTTAAACCTGGGTGTTTCTCCAGGGTTTCTTTCAGCAGACATGTCAGCTGGGAGAGCTCGGCCATTCCCCACCACCATCTCCTTGGCTGGGCTGGTACAGCCCTGGCAGCAGCTAAATTTCAGTCCTTGTCCAGCTGTAGAAAGTGGCTCCAGGTGCCAGAGCGGTGGGGAGGGAGGAGGAGGAGGAGGGATGCTGGGCTTGGCTGTGCTGTCGAAACAAGAGCTTGTGGTTGGAGGCTGTCAGTTTGTGTAAGCTGGTTTTAGGGCTTTTTAATACTGGATGAGAAGTGTTCTCATCAGATCTGAATCTTTGCTGTACAAACTCAGCTGGTTCAAATCTGTTAGCATTTATTTATTTATTTAGTTTAAACAGGTTAACTTCCTACCGATGGGACTTTGTGCTGGTTTGGATGTCCTCCTCCTGCAGCCAGTGGAAAGCTGGCAGGCTGTCCAAGCTTTGGCTAGTGCAAGAGTAATGTGGCTGGCTGGCTGGCTGGCTGCTGGCTTCTTGCCAGCATTTTGGGGTGGGGCTGCAGCCAGCTTTGCCTGCCCCACGGGTGCCTGCTGGCTGGCGCTGGCAGCTGGTGGGGAAAGGTCCGGACGGTCCCCAGCTGGCACCAGTGCGCTGGCACAGCCGTGGCAGTGTGGCGCTTCTGCTTGGCTTGCCTGGCCCAGGAACAGCGACTGTGGCGTGTACCCAGCCAAAAGGGGGCTTCAGCCGCCTCCCTGGGCGTGCTGGGGGCACAGTGTGCCCAGCAAGATGCCCTCTGCAGTAGAGATCCCCACCACCCTCGCTGGGGTGTCAGCTGGAAGTTGTTAGCTTGGGAGTGGGAGCACGTGCATAAACATTAAATGTATTTAAAATGTCAGGCTGGAGCACTGGTGGGAGATCTCTCGTCTCACCTGTGCTGTGAAGATAACCATCCAGGCTTCTTTGCCCAGAGTACAACACGGCCTGAGTGAATGGTTCTTAACAATGCTGAGGAGGAACACCCCACAGCTTGTCGCCCTCAAAGGGGGCCACGAGGCTTGCAGATGCTTTCAGCATTGTCTTGAACAGTTTCACTTGTATGCTTCTGTTTCTGAGTGAACATCACATGGGGCCTGTTGAAATGAGGCAAAAATCCTATTTAGTTGATAGCTTCTGCTGCCCCAGAGAGAGGTAAGAAAACCTGTGCCCTTTCTCTTCCCTCTTTCTCCTGATCTCTGTGTCTGTGGGACAAAGGATATACTGGGCAGTGCAATACTAAATCCATTCTTTTTGGTTGATTGTTGTTTCTTGATGGGAGGTTAAATCAAGATGCAAACACCACATCAGAAAATAGATTGATAGAGCATTTGGTTTTACCCAGAAGCTGTAGTAACAGCGTGCAACTTTCTTGGTAAGTTTTTCCCTGAAACTGTATTTTGGCTGTGCAGCCCTTTCATTTGTTTGAACCAAGGGTGCTCCCTCTTTATGTTTACTGTTTTTTCCTTTTGCAAGTCAAACATCCCTCAGGTGTTTAGCTGAGCCAGTTTGGGTGGGTGGGACTGAAGGCAAGAGGAGGACAAGCATATACAGGAAGAGACATATTCTGGATTCCTGCTGTGGAGATGAGTAATCACTGGTGGTTAAGGCAAAACAGGCGAGTTACAAATAGAGTTTTCTCTATTCCTTACATCTCTTTTTCCCACTGGAGAGCAGTGTACCTTTTTGTGATTAAGGTCTGAACATCTGAGCCCCAGGGTTGCAGAAAAAGGTATAGGCTATGTTTTTTGTTGGTATTGGACAAAACTTGTGAATTACCTTACTGTTTTTCTCTTTTTATGGTGAACTTTGAAAAGATAATCTATAGCAACATGCCAAATGCCAGATAATATGTGAAAGGGGTTGTTACACAGGAGGTGCTTGTGTACTATCTGGATATGAGGATATAAATCAATCCAATTTGGTGTTTTGGGACTAAGTTTGACTATATAGTACATTAGGGATGACAAGACAGAGCTGGAGCCTACTGACATAGTTGCCCAGCCTGGCAGTTGTAAAGGTTTTGTGTATGAGGCCATGAACAATGGCTTGGAATGTGATGCTATTGATTTTTT
Organism: Rhabdornis inornatus; assembly: GCA_013397075.1. Classification (NCBI taxonomy): domain Eukaryota; kingdom Metazoa; phylum Chordata; class Aves; order Passeriformes; family Rhabdornithidae; genus Rhabdornis; species Rhabdornis inornatus. Next base: position 1,966,117 of record VWZS01003631.1, read on the forward strand.
TTTTTTCCCTGCAGTGTTTCATAAACGCTGTGCAGTTTAACTCAGCTTTTAACCTTGTATGCAGTTCGGAGTGTGAGGCTTCTCGCCCGGTGTCAGATGGCTCACTCAGTGGAAAAAAAGCCAGCCACCCTACAGCTCAAATCCCATCAGTACGTGGAAACGTGCCCGTTCTGCTGTCGGATTCCCAGCAAAAGCGCCTGGGTGGTGGCAGCCCTCCGGGGTGGTCCCTGGGAGGTCTTGCACAGCTCCCTGAGAGAAGCATGAGTGCTGTAGGCTCCATACTGCCTGGAGCCTCAGGCTGCAGTCTTAGATGCCTTTGTTTCCTGCCTGGATTGCTCTAGCATCTGTTTGGGCCGAACAGGGCTGTGTAGTACAGTGTAACTCTGCTTTCTGAGTTTTACACTGCACGTGGTACTCAGCACTTGCTGTGGAGCACTCTGAAAAGAAATCCTACAGCTGACTGGGACTTGTTTTTAACCAGTTACCATTTCACTGAATATTGCATTGCATATTCATTTAAAAACCCCCAAAACATAAAACTCCAGTGGGGGAGCTTTATACTTTCTCCATGTTTTTATAACGTTCCCATTTTTCTGGATGTGCAGGTGGCTCATTTACATTCCTAGAAACACAGCCTTCATGTTTCCTTTAAAGTCAAGATTTCTGATCTGTTGTACTTAGTTAGCTTAAGGCATCCTTGGCATCGCTCAGGAACACCTTTGAGAGGGGATTGTTTCACAACACAGTACCTGCAGGTGGTGATGTCATGGCAACACGAGCAAAAGAAAAATGATTAGAAGCATTGCAGTGTGAGTTGGGTTCCTCCTGTGCTGTGTCACCCAAGGATGTGTCTTCTTGCGTGTTGAGTTTCTGTCACGGCATTTGTGCCTGTGTGTTGTGGTGTGCCTCTCATAAAGCCAACACTTTGTATAGGTTATTGTGCAGTTTTTTTATTGTGCAGCATTTGCCCAGTTGCACAGATCTGGATTTAGGTAGTGTTACACTTGCCTAGCTGACTTATTTATTGCTGTTTCACGTGGTGGATCAGTAAATACTGTTGAAAGACATGCTTGATACAGCAGTATTAGGAGAAAAGCCAAAGCCAATCTTGTCTGTAGGTGGAAGGACTGACTACCCCTCATAAATAAGATGATTAACACACATGCACACACCAGAAAAAAACCCAACCAAAAAAAAAAACGAAAAAAACCCCAAGGCCTTGAAATGTTAACTTTTTTCTTTAGACATCACTCTTGACTTGCTCAGGGCCATGACCCTGTGTCGTGATTCTCAGACGGGTGACTCAGAGGAGTGCTGATGACAAAATCATCTGCTTGGAGTTTCTGGTTATGAGAGGAGATCCCATGTCTGCTTCTCCGTGCTTTGCCTGTGTAGCTGTGTGGCAGCTGGAGACACTCTGTGTCTGCACTAGTAAATGCTCTGAGGTCACCCTAAAAATGAATTATGTGCTGGACAAACACTGGAAATGTAAACATAATTTTTGTTTCCTGGAGTAGCCCTCTTCAAACTTTGGTGAAACAGAAAAGGGACTGGAGGCTCTCACAGAGTTTGGACAGGGAAGACTTTGCTGGTAGGATCAGCTAAAGGTGAAAAGGTCTGACTTGTAGCTGGATGAGATAAATGTGTTGGCTAAAGTTAATGGCTGAAGGTTTCCTTTGCTGTTTTTGTTAATAACTTCCCCCAGTGCAGCATTGGAAGTGTTCACATTTTTTTAAAGAAAAGTTTTGGATTGCTGAATCCTCAACAAATCTTAAACTAGAGGTATCTCAGAATAGTACAACTCAAAGCACTGTGTGTATGTGGGAAGTTGAGACCTGGGACCTGTGTACTCTGCACTGGACCCTACATAAAACAAAACTCCTAAAAAAACCCGCACAACGTGCAATTTTGTATTTTTGTGATTTACACCTTTAAGTTGATACCTCTGTTTGAACTCAAGTTGTCAATGAAAGTGTATAATTGCCAGTTTTGCTAAAAGATTCTGATATTGAATGCATTTAATATTGAACAACTTTGGAAATCAAATTCTGTTATTTTATGATGGAATGATTTTAAACAAGGGCAAATGCTAGGTGTCTCAGTGTCTTTTTTTTTTTATTTTATTTTTTTTATTTGGCAGAGGGGGTACTGTTTAAAAAAAAATTAGTACTGTGTTAAGTTGATTGCAGCTGTTAGGATCCTGGTATGTTGCTCCTGTGCTTCCAGACAGTGTAGCCATGATGTAGCCATTGCACTTGAATTCTTTTCATTCTGACAGCACTTGCAGTTTAGCTGTTGGGATCTGTTGAAGTACAGAAATCCCCATGGTGGGAAGGCATGCACATGGGCTCTCTGCTGAGAAATCATTCAATTGACACCCCCCTCCTTCCATGGAAAAGTACAAGCATGTGCATGTACTTTTGGAAGCTATTTATTTGCCTTGCAGAGGGTCAACTGTAAAACCCTTTCTGAAAATATGCTCCTTGAAAGCCTTCTGAAGAATGGTGGGCTCAAGCCAGAAAGGTCTTGTTTTACAGCCCCGCTGTCACGAAAGAAATCTAAGTGTAGAAAAGAATACAGCTTAAATACCTCAGGTATTTATTTTGTCCTTGCCTTACACAAGCCTTCTCTCCCTCTCTGGGCTGGGAGGTCAGGGCATGTGTGTGTGTGTGTGGCTGTGCTTTCAGGGGAACCCTGCTGCACAAGCACTTGTGGGTCTGCTCTAGCCCCCTTATTGTTTTAACAACTAATCTTTCACCCATTTATAATTCAAAACACTAATAAATACACTCTTCTCTACTCAGATTCTCAGGAATTTCTGCAGTCTCCTCCTTGATTATGTATCTCCAAGCTTGCACAAATAAGTCCTTCGGTGTTACCCCACCAAATGAAACCCTGAAGGGTTGTGTTTGACCTTGGTTTGTGCAGTGACTGTACCTTACCCACTTGTCCTGAAGACAGAAAAGAATGTTGACATTCACGATGTGAAAATAAGTGTTTGAAGATGGGTTTTGGTCTGTCAACATGAAGAAAAATCCTTCTCTTTTTTTTGTGTTAAGAATCTGTATTGTAGCCTTTACAGTACTATTCTGTATAATCCAAAAGCCCTTCATAGAAGGCATTTTGAATTGGAAGTTAAAACCAGAAAATCAGAAGTGAAACTCCTGCACTCCTATGATTGCTTATATTCCTTTCTTCTTAAATTCAGTATGGATTTTTTTTCTTTTATGTTCTTGCATATCCTCACAGCAAACGGTATGTTTGCTATCCCACTAGGAAGCTCAAACTGCTGCCTAGCCCTTACTTTCATGGGAGGCCTTAATTTGAAAGAAAATTTGAGCATTTCTATAGGCTGCCAAGAAAAATTGGAAGAACTTGTTTCATGTTAGAGCTCTCACCTTCGTTCTTAGCTGTGGAAATAAATGAAAAACTTGTTTTGACGACCTGGTGTATTTGCCTGAATGCCTTCCTTGTCACTGATGGATTGAGGGACAGGCTTGTAGTTCTGTGTAACAGTGGGCTGGGGAACATTGCTTCCCAGAACAGGACATCTAATGACAGGACAGGAATGAAGGCCTAAATACTTTCAATCCCATGTGTATGCATCTGCTCCAGGAAACTTCAAGATGGAAAAAGTGTAAGATTCATGGATACCTGGTTGGTAGTGTTGTTCATACATAATCCTGTGTGTGGATGCTCTCCTTTCATTCTCTCTATTATTGAAAAAGTGTAAGCCCTTATTTTAGGCTACTCCCCTTCCATTAGGACCTCCTAAGAAAGCAAGGAGTGAAATGTTGAATTTGGAGTGGGCCAGGTTTGTTTGCATGAGGCCAAATAGGAAACTGTGCAGTGGGCTCTAGAGAAGTAATCTCTTGCAAAGAAAGTGCTTCTTCAAAGGGTGGTGCTCATTTCCCAAAGTGGAGCTTGCATGAGACGAGGATGTCTGTACCACTGAGGTGGTGTGGTATCTCTTTGGTGTCCTGAGAGAAGTGTGCCTGTGGGAATGGGCTCCTACTGATGGAGATGTGACAGTGTGTCACAAAATTCTCCACTTACTACTGCTGCAAAATTTCTCCCGGAGTTTTGCTGTAAAGACTAACAGAACCAGAAGCATTTGGCGTTGGGTCAAAATGCTGAGATTATTTTCTCCTACTTGCTGTGCTTTTATATTTTTAAAGCCAAGGTGAGATTGGTAGCAGTCTCTAATATGTGTTCACTTGATTTTAAGGTACTTGCAGTGGTACTGTACCTGCTAGGACTGTTTCAGACCATCAGGATTTTGTTAGTTCCAGAGAAATCTATAGAAGAACAATTGTTGGTATCAATTTCTGCACTGAGAGTTCACTGACAGTCTGTGTTGCATGCAAGGACTAGATCTGGTTTTGATCTGATTAGCTTGTTTATTGAGGTAGAAGAGCTGAAAGTCACTTTGCCATCCTTTGTTTTCACTGTTGCTTTTTCTCTGAGTTTTACTCCTCCTTGGGTAGTCTTTCCAGCCCAATTTAAAAGGGGCTGCTGTGTTTAGTGCATTATTTGCAGAAAATCTAATGTTGACAGGCAGTAATATATTTAAACAACTTTCCTTGAAACCTTTTTGTCGTGGTTGGACTGTCTGGCAGGCTGATGGTATGGTGCAGAGCAAGGGCATGGAGTCAGGTTTCATGTTTTGGTTAATTTGCAGGTCATTTAGAGCTCTGGGTATTGCAGGGAGAAGGCAGCAGAGCTGTGTGAAAAACATGGGGTTTATCACTTGCCTCTGTCTGGGGTGGTTTTTTTTCTTAACTTGTTCAGAGGAATTAGTTTTCCTGCCTTTCCTGCCTTTCCAGTTCATGCCCTAAAAATCACTGAACTTTGAATGGAGATGTAAACTTGAAGTCACCCAATTGGCTTCCTCATTTGTTATGGTTTGGTTTGTAGGAAAGTTTTTTAAGGCTTGAGAGGGGGAACTCTAACCAACCATCAGTGGTACTTTAGCTGTTCACTGGTGGGCTTTTCCTGGTGATGTTCTCCTTGAAGGTGGTGTCCTGATGGGACTGAGGTCTTGCAGTGATCCTTAAAATGAAGAAAACTCCATGTAGGGCTACATCTGTCCTACAGTAGTCTCTGCTCTAGCTCTGTTCTGCCAATAGTAAATGAGAAATATGATTCTTGGTGTGGGAGGTCAAGGATGGCATCAGTTACTTTCTGTTCAGAATACAGATCACCCAGCTCCTGAGGCATATGCACCTTTACTCACACCTTGTGGTTTTGCTTCTTTTTCTTCTTGCTGTGGAGGAGAAAGTAAGGCACAAAAAGTAAAAATCATAAAATTAGAGTTGTGAGTCAGGAGAGGTTCTCTGTCCTTACCCATGCAATATTAACCTTGTAATTGTCTTAGGGATAAACAAGTGCTGGGAACAGTTCAGGAGTCTGAAGTCTGATCGCTTTAGACAAATCTCTGTGGTTGGAAGCAGTGACAGACAAGAGGACAGAGCTGGAGGCTTGCTAAGCTGCTTTGCTTTCGTAGAGAATGACAACACCTGGTTAATCTGTCACTGCTGTGGGGTGCCTGGCTGTCCCCCCAGTGGGACAACAAACAAGGGGCAATGAGTTTGGACCCAAAAGCAGGAAGGGATTGAGGCAGGAAAAGTCCCTGCTTGGTATGGGCAGCTTCTGAGACAGTGACATCAGGGTGTCAGGGTCTGCTCAGAGCCGTGTCGGTACCTTACACTGCTAAGAGGCTATTAAGGAAAGGCTGACAAATTTGATATGAATCACCCAAAATAGGGAAAAAGCCCTTTTTTAATTAACTAACAGGGAGAGAAGCAACTGGTTCTGAACTGTGTCTATGGTGTAGACCTTTTCTCAGGCATCATCAGCGTGGCCTACTGGCACTGGGAGATTGCGTCTTGCTTCGACACTGATGGGGTGCAACCTGTTTCCCTGCTCTCTCAGGGGTTTTCTATATTGGTGTGACAGGCAGGACCTGGGAGAAGTTGAAGACCAGTTGTTAGCTGTGGTGGTTTGACCTTGGCTGGATGCCAGGTGCCCGCCAAGGTGACTTTATCATTCCCCTCCCCAACTCGACAGGGGAGAGAAAATATAACAAAAGGCTTATGGGTTGAGATAAGGACAGGAAGAGGTCACTCACCAGTTACCATCACAGGCAAAACAGACTCAACTTGGGGAAATTATTTGAATTTATTACCAATCAAATCAGAGCAGGATAACGAGCAGTAAAACAAATTTTAAAAACACCTTCCTGCCACTGCTTCCTCCTTCCCAAGCTTAATTTTATTTGTTACTTTCTACCTCCTCAGTGTGGCAGTGTAGGGAGATGGACAATGGGGGCTGTGGTCAGTTCTTCAGTGGTTGATTCTGCCACTGCTTCCTCCTCAGGGTGAGGAGGCAGTTCTCCAGCAGCTCTTCCAACATGGGTTCTTCCCTTGGGTTGCAGTTCTTCATGAACTACTCCAGCATGAGTCCCTTCCATGTGCCCTAGTCCTTCAGGGGCAGGCTGGGTCCATCATGGGGGCACAGGTTCTGCCCGCAAACCCACTCCACCGTGGGCTCCTCAGTCCACAGGTCCTCCATGCCAGGAGCCTGCTTCAGTGTGGGCTTCCCCACAGGGTCACAGCCTCTTTTGGGCATCTGTCTGCTCCAGTGTGGGGTTTGCAGGGGCTTCAGGTGGATATCTGCTCCACCATGGACCTCCAAGGACTGCAGGAGCACAGCTGCTTCACCATGGTCTGCAGGGGAGTCTTTCCCAGCACCTGGAGCATGTTCTCCCTTTCTTTCGCTGACCTGTTGGTGACTGCAGAGTTGTTTCACACATTCTTCCTCCTTAATTCTCTGGCCACAATTACTTCCATGCAATAATTTTTTCCCCTTAAATACATTATCCTGGAGTCATTACTAACATTTCTGCTGGGCTCAGCCTTGGCCAACAGCAGGTCTGTTTTGGAGCTGACTGGTGTTGGCCCTGTCAGACAGGGAAAGCTTCTGGCAGCTCCTCAGAGAAGAAACCCCTATAACCCCCCTGGGGTACCTTGCCACCCAAACTGAATACTTTGGCCTGTATGTTCTTACTGGTGCCATTTGTGCTGGGGGCTTTCATCTGAATGGATTCTGGGTCTTGGATTAGGGCTGGGGAAAACAAATAAGCCTGTGGATCATTTCAGGCACTTCCGTGTGTGCTTCTAATTTGCTTTACTGGAAGAATAAGCATTTGACCCTTTTTTTTTCCCCACTTTAGAATAGTGATGGCCTGAGTTTTCCAGAACTAGTCCACTGAGAGGAGGAAAAAAAAAAAGCGTTTAGGCAAATGAAGGCTTCTGCAGCTTAGTGCTTGTCTACATGGGGAAGTTAGTGCGCAGTAAGCTAGGGTGTGAATTTACAGCACGCTAGCTGCTCTGCACTAACTCCCCCTGTGGATGCTGAGTGTGCACTAAGAGCGCCTGTTGGGCAGGTTAATTTAGTCTGCTGAAAGAAAGTGTGCTGAAAATTCACACTGCCACTTCCTTTGCCCTGACTTTCCCATGTAGACAAGCCCTTAGTAAGGCTAGAGTAAAAAGTCCTTGTTTGGAGATCTGGCTTAAATTCTTCCTGTTCTGTTCATTGTTCTTTGCTTTCTGTCTTCTCTCCCGATTCTCTTGTTTTTTCTTCCTTGTCTCTCCTGTTCATTTTCTCTCCTCCTTTTCTCTCTTCGGTGCAGATTAAATGTAATTGGAGCTTTGTCTTCCTGGTGAAGACTCTGTACACATAAATTTGGGGGCAATGAGGGAATGACTTCAAAGGGAGGCCTAAAGATGTATCATGTGCAAGTGTAAAATGCTGTTTTACCAGGTGCAGAAGGGGACATGCCCTCCAAAGCATAAGGTGTGCTTGACTCAGCTTAAATAGTATGGCCGAAAGCTAGAAGAGCATAGTCATTTAGAGGAAAGTACTTCCCCTTGCTTAGAAGATGAGAAGCAATTTATACGTGAAACTGTGTGTTTTGTAGACACAGCACTAGGTTTGTTTAATTTTCAACAATTAAGGGCCCTATACAAAGCCCCTTTTCTAACAAGTACAGACAGTAATTCTCTTACTGATTCCTGAGGTATCAGGGCAGATTAGTATTGTGGAAATTAGAGAAACAAATTAATTTTTTAATAGGTTATACTCACTGATGGTTACTACTCTCAGCACATTTCATTGCCTATTATCTCCGTTTATTTCCTCTTGGGAGGTAGGAAATATGAGAAGGAAAATTGTATGTTCTGGTGCAAAATGCAGAGCCATCAGTCCTTTTCATTTTTGAGATGGTTTAGCATATGAAATTTTGGCTATCTCATACTGATATTTTCTGTCTAGGTTTCTGAGAAATAGGTTGTTTTCGTGACTTAAATAATGGAAGGAAAATTTGCATTTCATCTTCTTGATTGGGAGGGTGAGAAGGTGTGGTTACATACATGTGTGAAAAAAAACTCTTCTGCAGCTCATCTCGCTGTACTAAATTAAGCCCAGTCAAATGGGTGAAATAGGTCAGGTACAATGTTGCATCATACTGGCTGGTATGGTACATACGTATCCTGGGTATCCTGGTTTGTGGTGGAGTTTCACAGAGAGCTTTTCCAAATGCCTGCCCCAGCCCTGATAAGAAGGGAGATGCAAGCTCTTCCCTCCTCCCTCTCTCCAGTGTGCATGTGCTCACACACTGTTCATGTGTGTGTGGTTATGCTGGATGCAGTCCATTTCATCCAATGTTTCCAAATGCAGAGGAGGGTGAGTGATTTGGGGGTAAAAGAGAAGTTCTAGGGCTATCTTTGATATAGAGATCTTGTTTTAAGGATTTGCATTCCCTGAAGTATGGCAAACAGGCTGTGTTCAGAGCTTGCTTTGGTTTTATAGATCCTCCCCATCTATGCTGTCTTAATGGTCCTGTCTTACAGTGGCTTAGAGGTACTGCCAGAGGGGTTGGAAGCAATTTTCTCATCCTCCTCTTTTCAACAGAATGTGTATTTTTTGTCACATAGTTTGTCTTTAAATACAGAGATTATGGTAGTGGCTTCTACTTGGTGTCCTAGCTCATGTGGCAGTGAGTTAGTGGACTTGGGCTTCCTGTAGAAGAGGTCATGAGCAGTAAACACGGATATGCCACTGTGTTGGGATGTTTGGACTTAATTCTTCCTTACCACTGTTTCTTGTCTGCTGCAGTGTGTCAGCTGGTACTTTGTCAGCCTGTAAACATAAATTTATTTTATAGAGAGTTTAGAAAACACAGGAATAAGTTCCTGTAGTGTTTGAGAAGAATAAATAAACCCCCAATGTATATCTGCAAAGGAGCAGGAGTTGTTCCTTGTATTATAATTCTAGCATATTGTTGATGAATGTCTTTTATATAAACAAGCCTGAAAAAAAAATCGATATGGTAGGTGCTCTTGCTGCAATTTTCCTTCCAAATTAAACTGATCTATGCCCTTTTTCTCTTGCCTGATATAACCTCACATAAATTTCTTTGAGCATTTTTTTCTTTTAAATCTGTCTGGTCATTTCCTTTCTTTTCTGGCATCTGTGGTGGGAATGTATCTCTGTTTAGCTGCTCCTCCCCTCCTTTCCATTTTTGGGAGACCCTTCTCCTATAAGTGTTCCCAGTGCCAGCTTCTCTGGGCCAGTGCACTGGACCATGCCAAGCAGGGAACAAAGATGAACTTTAACAGTCTCTTGGCTTTCCAGACGCCTGCCTGCTTCTGAATAGCAGCTGGGGAGACTGATGAGGCAGTGTTCGCCTCCTGCTTTGCTGTGCTTAGGCAAGGCAAGGCTGGCTGCTGGGACTGTGCCCTTGCAGGCTTATGAAGACATTACTCACCTTCTCTTTGCCCGAGTTTGGGTTTGAGTGACTCCCTTCATAGCTAGCAGGGCACAGAGGTGGGATTGTGCCACGCCTGAAAGCTTGGGCTCTGCTGAGCTTGGGGAGCTTGCACTGGAGTTCTTCCTGTTTTCTATGGGTGAGAAGAGTCATTCAGAGCATTACTTTTGCCATTTGAGCGTGAAAATCCTGAACACAATTAAGCAGGGCAAGAAAGAGAAGGGAAAAGGGACTCCCTACTTCCCCAGTTTCCTCCCTGGAGCTGGGAGGTGCAAGGGACACCATGCTGCAGCAGGAGCCGTGGCAAAGCCTCATTGTGTGTGGGGCAGCTAGCTCTGCACACCGGCTGGCAGCCTGGGAGGAACTTGAAGGTGGCAGAGATAAGGCTTGGATCCTAGTAACCCGACTAATAAAAGACTTATTCCAGCCTTAATAAGCTCCTTGGACAGATGGACTCTGTTGGACAGATGGATTTAATCTGGGAAAATGATTACATGGCTTTTGTACTCATTAGTATTTTTGGTCTTGGTATTTATGCGTTAATATTCTTGTGGTAGGTTGGTGAAAATATGTCTGTGTAAACCTGCACTGCTTCTGCTCGTAGCAGTGGGGCTTTGTGCCTTTGTGCTTCCCTTCCCAGCCAGGTATGTGGTGTACATGTGTGCCTCTCTTATATTTTATAGACATATGTCTATACATGTACATATGGGTATGTAGATATGTATAAAGACATATGTCCATGTGTCTGTAACATGCATGTAGACTATATGTTCCCACGATTCTTGCATGACTGAGCTGCAAACTTCCATTCTGATAGGGCTGTGCAGCCCTGTGTTCCCTGAAGGTGCAGCTCAAAGTGTTTTTCTAAGCTGGAATGTTCTCTCCCCAGCTTGTGTGCAGCCACGTTTTTGAAGGAGACTTGGCAGCTCTTCAAGATAATGAGGGGGATCAAAGTTGAGACTTAGGGTTGTCCTCATGTCCCCGATAACATATTAGACAGCTGGGTGGATCAGAGAGTAACTAAACAGATTCACAGTCTTCATATAACAGAGGAAAGCTCTTGCAGTGGAGTGGCCACGTGCTTAGGTGATGGTTTGGGAATAATTGATGTTAGAGCAGAGGATGCTAATAAGCATCATCTCTCCCCAACGTTCATTTAAAGCAAGAAGTTATAGAAACATAGAGTGAGAAATAATATGCCAAGCATATTGTGATTGGACTTTATATTTTCATTGCCTTAAGTGAGAGGTACTTAATTTTAAGCACTTAATTTTCCCATTATGGATGGGTGTCATTTGCAGCTCTGGACTGGCTGGGGATTTTTGAAATAGCTGGAGCGTGATGAAGTTTAAATGAAGTCAGAAACCGAAACTTACAGTGGAAACTTTCTTAATATTTAATTTACTACCTCCAGTGCTAGTGGAAAAGGGCTGGGGGCAGAGGAAGAGGGAAGAATGATACTCCTGAATTGTTCCGTGATGTGTGAGTGGGTGTTTTAACAGAACAAAAAAAAAAAGTTAATTTCGTAAGATTTATCAACTTACTTTGCTATAAACTGCAGTGGTGTTTGCCAAATATTTTTTTTTCCTTGCTACTTCATTTTCCTATAGGTGCTTTACCAATGCTACCTGTCACAGAGGATTAGCTCAGTAGTTTTGCAGGCTTTGGAGGAGTTGCCATTTGCAGTGGGGGGTGGCGAGTTTTGTGTCCTGCCCTGGAAGTCTGGACTGCCTTGCTGGCACTGTGAGGGTGCAGGGTCGAGTGACTCCCACCCTGTCACCTCCCTGATGCTGGGTTACCCTATAGGATTGGCAGCCTCCCATTCCTGGGACTGCCCAGAAGGAATCCTCTTTGAAATACCTTTTACTCTCTAGGCGCCTGCACTTTGGGTTTTCATAGGGAGTGTACTGAGATGAAAGTATTAGTGTTTAAAATGTTTCAGTGTTTTCTCAGATATAGTATGTGCTTTATTTTCTCCTACAGGTAGGCATGAATAGGTTAGCTGTTTTCTGTTTCTGTAGGGGCCTGGAAACCCCAGTTTGGGGTGTCACAGGTCGCTCATCAAGCCCATTCCTCCTGCTCCCTGTAAGCCACAAAGTGCACAGATGGGGTCCTGGTAGTACCAGGTGTATGACCCAGCAGAACCAGATGCTCTGGAACTGAAGCACATGGTTCAGGTTGTGCTGTTGTTGTGAGGCTTTTCTGCCCCTCTAATTGCCATACTAATGTGGATTAGTAGTGAAATACTTAGATGGAAAGTATTTGTATTTATGTTCTGATTTTTTATTATTGTGTTTGTGTCTCTGATAACTTACTCAGTCCTTGTATGTCTAAACTTCCTTGATTCTAGAAAGAAAGAACCTGAGTAAAAGACTCCAAAAATGATGTGCTTGTGTTTCAGGGAGCTCAGCGCTGTTATGATGAGGTTCTCAAGACCTAGTTGCTGTGAAAGGGGGGTGAGGTTGTCAAGCAAAGAGCAATTAAAGAATTCTTCAGGGAACAGATGATCCCAGCTGTGTAATTAAAAATAGTGGTCTGCTGCTGTCATTGCTGTTTGGGTTTGCAGTTAGAAGCAGAGCCAAGAAGGGCAGCAGGCAGCTGCCCCTCCCATAGCCTGGCTGCAGGATGCAAAGGCCTGTCTGCTCAATCATTCTTCCCCCTGGTACCTACTTTCCCCCTGCTTTTCAAGCACACCCACAGGAAGCCTCACCCCAGTCAAGGGAGCGAAGCCTGTGCATGCTCTGGGGTGCTTGTTACTGTGCAGCCTGCTTCAAAGCTCCAGGCATCCCTGTACACAGAAAAACCTCTCACTGTGTTCAACTAGATGCTTCATGGGTTTCTCTGAAAAAAGTGCTAACACAAGTCTTTAGTTACAAATAAGAAACAACAGAAGAACAACTGCTCTGAAACAGCATCATTTACACTGGCTGGCAGTGTGTCTTAGAAATTGATTTCCTCCCAAGTTACAGAGTTCACTGTTCTTTTTTGCCTTTTTTTGTTTTCCAGTTTTGTTTTCCAGTGTTCTGCACTATGTATTGTATTAATAAAGCACCTTCTAGATGAGTCCCTTTATTTAAGGGAATATCCCTTCAGCTTCTCTCCTTTATCTTTCTTAATGATGGCTTTGTTTTCTGACTGGTACCATGAATCATGTGCGTGTTAATAGATCTCTGTCAAGGTCTGCTTGCTCACAGAATTCAGAAGAGGAGCAAATGATGAAATGTCTTGTAGATGAAGACCTGCTGTAGCCACATTATAGGTTGAAAAACAAAGAAACCCCAAACCTGCTAGCATGAGGTAATTTTTCTGTGAGGAAAGGTGTTAGAAAAGACAGTAGAAAAACAAGTCTGGCATAACTGTGACCCTCCAATTCTTTCAAGTCCTGTCCAGCTGTGTAAAGGAGTGCAGATGGCACTGGATTTTTGACCAACCTTTGCTTTGCTTGCTTGTTATGGTTCTTCAAGAATATTTGCATGCCTTGCCTGCAGCAAACCAGAATTTGCTTTTATGGTGAGATTTGAGTGACTCAAGGGAATTTCTGCTGTAGTTTTATTTAAATTCAAAACACACTTTGATTAATCACATGAAGAGGGGTCATGTGGTCAGTATCCTCTGTTTTGCTAGGAAAATTATAATGCTTCCCATATTCAGCTTGCGAAGAGTAGTTGTTACTGTGTTCAGTTGCTAATACTCAGCTGTGATAGATGATTCAGGGTTCTAGGATAAAGACCTTTGGACTCTTGACTAAATTCCTGTGCTCAACTTTTTGGCAAAGCCACTAACTGAGCTAGCATTTGTGATTGCCTTTCAATTCACTTAGGGTGCACAAGCAAACTGAACTATGGGGGGATGGCCAGGCACCTCCTTGAGTGCTTGCAGGTGAGCCATGGGGGGGTGAGTGGTGTGCTGTTAGAAGCGTGTCCTTCCTTGGTGGCAGCCAGGAAGAGGGGAAGGAGTGCCTGCCCCAGAGTTTCTGTATCACACAGCTGTAGACAGAGGTAGCTGGAGCTCTGATGCTGCTCTAATTTAGAGCAGACAAAAAGCTTGTTGGGTGGATTTCAGTGGGTGAATTTGGCTGCAGAGGCAGAGATCGGTGGTGGACATCTGGAGTGAGGAGGACCTTCAGCCAGCACTGTCTCACCAGCCAGAGCTCTTCTGCCTTGGCTCTGTAAGTGTGTGTTGGTAGCATTGATGGAAACGAGAAGTGACCTTCCACTCCACAAAAATGCGCAAAACCCAAGTTAGTGTGTTGGATTTCTTTACTCAGAAGTTGGGAATCAGGAGGTGTGCAGTTATTCTTGCAGCAGCCCTTTTTTTGCACCTTTTCTCTGTGTGGCCTACAACATGGGCAAGTGGAGTGGGGTGACACTTTATTGTGATGTCAGTTTGTAGGAAAACTGAATGGAAGCTTGTGTGTATAAAATAATAGTCCCAGCTGGTCCAAAATTTGCGTCCGAGAATGGGATAACTTCAGCACAAAGAAAAAGGTTTCTGCTGTAGGCTTAGGTAGAGAATGGTGGGGGCTTTTCATTTTTCAGTGATTGAAAAGTATTAAAAGTATTGTTTTTTGACAGCATAGCTGTCACACAATGATTTTATTTTTTTTTTTGTCTTTTAGAAATAGTGATTTGTTGGGCTAATCTTGTTCTGAAGAATAGGTATGCATTTGCTGTTCAACTTTGCTCTGGACGATCTGGGCCAAATCCCAAATAATCCCCACATTTAGTGAGATGAGAGTTCTAGCTCTGGGGTTGAGCAGGGTGTTACAGGTCATGTGTCCATGTGTATTGGATGGAGTGGGAAACTGCTCTTTTGGAGATGCCAATGTTCTTAACATTGGTAGTCTTTGTTCCCTGAACCCTGTTCACAGTTCTTGGGATGGCTGTGTGCTATCGCTCTCCTTGGAGATTATTTACTGTGCTTTAAGATATGCTGATTGCCATGAGGTTGAGGCTGTCAGTATTCTTTGGGTTGCCTTTGTAGCCTAAAAGTAAATATTTTTATTGTTGCCTGTATTCTTGGGAATTGCATGCACATGTTAACCACTCCTTGGAAACGCCTTACTGTGGAAAGCACTACTGAGAAAATGCTATAATCTTTGTTAAGAAGTGGCAATTTTGGTCTCTTATTCCTTCTCACTTAGATTCCTCCTCCTGGTGCTTGTTCACCTTGATTGCTTGGGAGCAGGCCTTTTTCTGGTGTATGTAGGAGGCTGCTGTATGAGGAGCTGTCTTTAGTTTTGGATGGATGTTCTGGGGCATTGATACTGGGAAAATACAGACGTGCTCTCAGATTTACATTCACAAATAATTCCATTGATTAGGTGCAAGGGCAAATTATTTAAATTTATTCATTACATTTTTGTAACCCTAGATTTGAAGACACTGCTGTTTTAATTAGATGCATGGGAGAAGCCTGTATCTAGTTTGTTCTGTGTACTGAAGAACTAGAAACAGTTGGGTTTGGATTAATTAGAGCTAACAGTAATAAATTGTTTTACCCATAGCTCTCAAACTCTTACTCTTGAAGAGCAGATTCATCACTGTGATTGAAGGCGACATGAGGACTGAGTCATATACTCAGCCCCATCCAACACTTGCATATAATAAGTTTTAATTAATTTTAAATTTGGAATAAAACCCCATCTCATGATGATCTTTATTTTTATGCTAAGAGCATGCTTTGTGTTTTTATAGTAAGGCTGCATTTTGAGTGATTGCTACATGGCATTTAAAGATAGTTTTTAATGGGGAATTCTTTTCTATAGAAGCTTTGTTTTGTGTTTTTATTAAAAAAATACTATATTTTACCTGGCGACATTAAGGAATATTAAACTGCAAGATAATTTACTTTGTCTTTTTTATGCAATGTTCTTGTGCCCTAGCGTGGTTTTGAACAATGTTACCTTTGGGTACATGATGAAGGTGGTGACAAGTCGATGAAGTAGGACGACAAAGTGAGGCTTAATTTTAGTATATTTTGTACTTGGAAAGTTCACTAAGTTCTTTAACAGTCTGATTTAAATGCATCTGTTAGTTGCTTAACCCATGACTGAAGTGGAAGGACAAACTTCTGAGCGGGCAGAACGTGTAATCATGAGAAGTGAATAACAACTTGTGATTATGGAATTGAAACTACTGGTGAGAATTTTTATAGTGGCATGTAGTTTATATAACTAACGAAATTAAAATTTAACCATATGTGAATATCTTTCCTCTTACGGAATTCGTTTACTTAAAAAAAAAAAAGAAAACAAACCCCAAAGGAATTCAGCAATTACAGGGAGTGCATTGCATTTGATCTCTTACCAGTCTTTCACTAATGGTATTTTAAAGTATGGATTTAATCTTAATGCATACATAATTCTCTCCTATTTCCACTTGTTTGATTTGGACTGTGAGAACAGAGCAACAGATAATATCTGTGTTTATCAATATCTGCTTCCACATCACCACCTCCTCGGGGGAGAGCTTTTGATTTCAGAGCAGTTTTTCAAAAGTACTTTTCTAAGCTCAGAGTTGAGCTTTCCTCCCAGAAGCTGGCAGGCTGGCTGGTCCTGAGGGGCCTGGAGTACTGTTTTAATTTACCTGCTGCTTCTTCATAAGGAAGAAAATGTCTGAAAAGAGGAGGGGAGTAGGGGTAAAAAACCTTGCTTTTTCCATAGAGCTGTGCAACTCCACTTAGCCAACTTGATATTAAATCCTGATAAAGGGAAAACAGGAACTTTCTCTTTTGCTTAGGTTGCTTTATGTCAGCATTACACCTTCTACACTGCACTTAGGGCCGAGTCCTGCTTTTTAAGATGCCAGTGAGCTGCCACTGTTGATGTAAAAGCCTGTTTCCAAGAACTTAAACTTTTTCTACACAAAAATCTAAGTGTACTTGGGAAAGCCTAAGAACTTCCAAGTGGGATCAGGCTGCAGTTCTGTACTGCCTAGGCTACTCTCTTTAGTGCTTGTCAGTGATTGAGAAAAGGATTAAAAATACATATACAGAAAAAAAGAGAGACTTCCCATATTACCAGACCTTGCCAGCTGATGCTGGGGGTTTGCTGTGGGTACTTTTTTTTTTTTTTTTTTGATTGAGGTTGCATCCAGTTCATCCATTCTTAATAAGCCTTATGATATAAACCATGTTTCCAACTTTGGCTTCAGTGGCATCCAGTGGGAAGGAGTCTGGCTGTGTGAAAAAGTACTGGTTGAACTTGCTACTCAGTAAACAGTGGTAGGAACACCATTGTGTGACTCTTCAGGGCAAAAGAGCACTAAAGAGCCGTCTGCAGCTGGCACAGCCTCATCTTTCCTGCCATTCTTCTCTGCTCATTTCTAGATAGCAAAGTTACACCTACACCTTGGCAGCTTGATGACCTGTGGGTTGTGTTGCATGGATTCACAGCCCACTTCCATCTGCTGGACATAATTAATGATCCATGTGTGTCCATCTATTAAAATATCAGGCTAGTGTAAACAGTCATTTTTCCTTTGGAAGCACGGCTGCTCGAAAGCATGCTATCACCAAATTGGTATTTGTTTTAATCTACAAGTTGGAAAAATATGTTTTTCTGATTTATTACGCTGTCATGAGGGCTCCCTAAGTCAGGCCTGAATCTTGCTGTCTCCTGCAATACCAATTGGGACTCCCTTCCAAAGCTGCTATGAATCTCGCTTTTGCTGAAATACTTTCATATGTTCTGCTGTTAGAGGAAGAACACTTGAGATGAAAATTAGTTTGTTAACAGCAGATACAGGTCTCAAGCCTAAGGTTCTTTTTAGCCATGAAAGAGCTCTTATTCCTGAATTTTTGCAGTTCATTTCATGCTTCTCAACAAAGTACAGGATGAGATTTACGAAGAATCAAAGCAAGTTTTAGGTGCTGTGTGCCACATGGTGTTTGTTTGGTGTAGTTTCTCAACTGTAGGGTTATCTGATGTAGTTTTCTAATTTGGCTCTCTAGCCTATATTCTAAGTGTGTGGATTTCCTTGTTGCCCTCCTTTCAAATTTTCCTGTATGGAACTTGGTGCTTCAGACTGTTTTTACCTTTGTGGAAGGAGGGAAAAAGAAAGCAAAAAAGGCACATAAAAATGTTTCATGGTATATTCTTATGCATGCATGCTATATTCTCATGAGCTCAGTGTTCTTCAGATCAGCAGGGAGCAGAGTTTTTTCTAGAATTAGTGTCCACCAAGAAGTAGCAAATTTGAATAGTCCAGGAAGACAGGAACAAAAGGATGTGACTCATGCTGCGTATGTCTTTCAGGGAGACCAATGAAACTGTGAAGAAAGACTGTGAATTTTTGTGTATGTTGTTTTTGGCATCTGGCTGGTGTGCAAAAGGCTTCAGTTTTTATTAGGAAGAATGCGTTTGGCTATTTGCTTCTATCTTCCGAATATTTTCAGCAGCTTCAGAAACCAAGATTTTGCAGGAAAAAGGTTTGGTCTTCGTTAGTAAAGAGTGAGAATTATGATTTACTCTAATAAATTTTTCCAGGATATAGTAACCTGCAATGAAATATGGCATGCACCAAAGATTTCCCAAGATATGGAATACATTTTTTGTATTTTGCAGAGAGTGCGTAATCTTACTTTTTTCCAGGATGGAGTTGATTAAAAAAAGGGGTTTCTTTTTCCACACCAGCAGTTGGTGACATAGTTTGCCGAGCATGCAGTATATAAACAGATGAAAGCTATTTTTGATGTGTCATTGTCTCAGCAAGATGGGAATTGGCAGCACCGATGAAATGACAAGTACTTGGCGCTGTCGACTTGACCACATGGCTGTCAGTCTAGCGATTAAAAAGAACTGGCAGGCGAGGATTGCTGTGGTTTTAAGCAGAGGAGCTGATTTTCTGCTCTAGAGCCTGATTCTGCACATTTTGACTCATTTTGAGGTGCTGAAATCAGGTGACTTGGCTCAAGTGAGATAGGGGTTGCTGGAACATGCTGCAGGATTGAGTGCTCAGGAGCAGGTCTGGTGCTCTGCAGGCGCCCCTGTTGTGGCACAGGGCTTGCTAGCATACACATGGATGCACGGACACACGGACACGCATGGATGCATGGACACACGGACAGAAACACACATGTGCACTCAGGTTACTGCCTTCTGAGCCAGAAGGATTCCAGCCTTGACCTGATCCTTGGGCATAAATCCTCTGGGTCTCTGTCAGGTCTGAACTCTGGGCTGAAGTTGCATTTGATTTTTACAGCATTGCTTCTAGTTTGTGCTGGAAATAAAGAGGATGAGTTGTTTTGTACTGCTTCCTCTGAAATGGGCATCTAAAATTACTGTCCTCTTTTAGGTACTGTGCAGGAGTGATTTCATCCTTTAAATTAGGCAAGTTAGGAAAACACCATTAATGAAGAGCTTGATCTGTTGATGGATACAAGGAGGGCAGAAAGCATGCCTAGATGTAGGAATTTTCTGTCCCTGTGGGTGGGGGATGTATATGCCCCAGCAGTGCCACTTTCTGTCGTGAAGGGCTAACATTGTTGCATAAAAGGGTTTTTTAAATTTATTTTTGTGGCACAGTTTAAAGGCTAATTGGAAGGATACTGTTGGGCTGTGCTGTTTAAAGGGCTTCTTGTGGCTGGTTGAGCAAAGGGCCTTTGTTCCTGTGCAGGCTCACGTGACTGGCAGCGGGGGGGATAAATAGCGACAAGACATGTGCATAGCAAAGCCTGACTTATCTCTGCAGCCCCCCTTCCTGCCATCTCCACCCTCCCACCCTGCTGCAGGCCCTCGGATGATTTTTTTTTTTTTTTGTTAAATATGATCCAGTGTTCTCTCCTGTAGTTAAATTTGGGGTGAGCGGAGGAAGGCAGGGGGAGTGAAGAGGGAAATCTCCATCCCGGTTAAGATGAACTTGCCAATGACTTTCTAATGCTGTAGAAAGGGCAGTTCTCCAGGCGTCTTTAAGATTTTTAATGAGTGTAGCTGATGGTTCGGTTAGGGCTTTTCTTTCGTTTTATGACAGATTGCTGATACCCGTCCAGGAAACCTGAATGCAAAAGTCATTTGTGGCTGCACCGTTGTTCTCCTTCTCATCCATCTCCCAGATGTGCTTGCTGTGGCAGCAGCCGTGGGTGAGGATGGTAGGAACTGGGTGTTCTGTCCTGGCAAGGTGCTGCACATCTGTCCTGGTCACAGTCCCCTGTTTTGTCTGTGGGCATCTTCCTCTGCCAGCAGATATGTAGGTGATCAGTGCTGGTGCCCGGGTTTGAGGAGCATGCTCCTACCAGCCCTCCAAATTAACCATCTGTCTTTAATGACCTCTCTAGTGGGGGTTGGGCAGTTTCGGGATTTTTTAAATTATTTTTTTTCCCCCTCCGTCTCACTCAGGAAATTTTTCAGTATTGTGCCTGGTGGTTTCATGTTACAAATCCTCTCAGTTGGCTTCTCATTTTATTGGCCATTTTTCTGACCACCTTGTACTGGCTGTAGGGAAAGGGGGGAAAAGCCACCCTCGGGATCTGAGGCTCGACTGCTGCCCCTGTATTGTTACCTTTTCCCGCTACTTCTGTTTTTCAGGCTCAGTTTTAAGTCTCAGTTGCCAAATGTTTGAAACGAGATGGTTAGGTCTATTCAACACTGAATTCATTTCAACATTTTAAACTTACCATAAGTGTGTTAAGGGATTTAAAGTTGCTTGGCCATTTCAGAACTGCAGCAGATATTAATTCCCTGAGCTCCATCATTTATCTTTATGGAGAGAGCTGGACCATTGCACATTTTTGACATTCATTTATCTGATGAAAGGAAGAGGCCATGAAATACAACTCCTCAGTTGTTTAGTTCTGGTCTTCTTTTTTTTTTTTCCCTTTGTTTTGTAAGGACATCAAGAAAGAAATGTTGGGGGTGGGTGTCTCAGAGTTACCTGAAGCTTTTGAATTCTTGGAGGCCAGGAACAATACAAATGTGAAGGGGTGGCGAATTCTTCCCATCACTGGTCTCAGCCTGGTGATCCACAGAGCTTATAGCAGCTTCAAAAGGCTATGAAAATACTTTCTTTAGGTTATGCATGGACTTTTGGGTTTTGGTTATTGTTTTAAATTCTTCATTTAGGAGTTTAGGACACAAAATGTTTCTTTGTTTTAAGGGAGAAGTGAGTGGCCGTTAGTGATTAGCGTTTCCTGTATTGGCTACTTAACCAGATATTATGTAAAGCTCCTAGCTACTGTTTTTTTTATTCAACACAAGATCCAGCTGCTCCCAGCTCTGGCCTACAAGTTTTCCAGACCTTTGAAGTGTTGCACAATTTCAGGTACAAATGTGACCGAGGGCTCTGCTCCCTCGTGGAATATTGTTGTTTTGTTCAGCATATCCATTTTTCTCTGGGTGGCTGGGCTTCAGGAAGGTCCTGAGCTTGCAGCATTGCAGATTCTCACAACAGGTTTGGCCTGCCATGAGTTATGAAGGTAACAGGCTCTTTTCACAGCTTTTAATACTAAAATTTAGTCAGAACTTCTTGCAACTTAGGCTTTCAGCGCTCTTGGTTCTTATGGGAAGGTTTATGTTTGGGGGAAAAAACAGGCTATTTGCCCTGGATATTTTATAAGGGTGGCATCAGAAGAGAAAATTATCTATTCATTAGCGTTGACATCACCAGTTGTTACAAGTATAATATTACATGTCATTGTCTCTTGGTGACCTGTAGTTGTTACTGAAAGTGTCACTCCGTAGTTTGTGACTCTCTGTGGGAAGCTCGAAGTAGCTCCTGGTGATCATTTCTTCCCTCCACCCTCCCTCCATCTGTTGCCCTTGTGATGCAGCACTGTGGAGCTGTTGGTGTTTTACCTGTGTCCAGAGGAGCCCTGGAGAAGGGACTCTGTTTGGGGCTGAACCCTGAGGACAGCAGTAACCTGTGGCTTTTCCTCCACTGGCTGCCCCAAGCCAGCATTAGGGAAGCCTTAGCTTTCATTATGAGTAAATTGCATTAAATGTGCCCTTTTGATTGCTGCCCTTGTGTTGTTAGAGTGCATTTATGCCAGATGAAATACCTGGGTCTGGAGGGGTGTTGAGGGCACAGGCTGAAGGAATGGGTTTTATTTTGCATATGTGGCTTGGACAAGAAGTCTTTGGATCTCTCCTGTAGCTTCTAAATTAATTCCCAGGTAGTATGGAGCCTGCAGCTCAAACTCTTAGACGTGACAAGTGACTATTCACATGCCTTCAGTTTTTGGGAAGGCTTAAAGAAACTTGTCTTTTTGGAATGTCTTCTGAAAATCACTGACTGCTTCTTTTTCCTCTTTTTTTTTTTTTTTTTTGAATTACCTTTGAAGTAACATTGAGTGCTACCATTTAATCTTTCTTACTGCTGATGCTGAAAAAATGCCATTGCTAGTGTGATACTGTTTCAGAGGCAGTGAGGTTCTGGGGGCTGCCTGAGTAAAGGCAGCAGGTGGTTCTTTGTTTCCCTCCCTTCCTGCTGTGCTCTTGCTGGGGACATGACTTGTTCCCTCCTGCCATGGAGAAGGCTCTTCGATCCAGGCCCTTGGGAATGAAGCTGGTGGAGATATTGGGGTGCCCTGAAGGGCAGCAGAAGCCCAGGGAGGTGGTTAGCTCAAAGCAGGCACACACAGTTTGTGTCTGGGTACCAACCTGGTAGTCCCTAGGCCCTTGTGTCCTGCGATGCACTGGTTGCTGATGGTCCTGTGGTATCAACACATCTCCCATTGCTCTCCCAGTCACTGCTCTGGAAAATACCAGACTTCCTCTCCTGACTTGAGCAAATGTCAGGTCTTGTTACTAATCAGTTTTTTCCTTCTTTTCCCCACTAATCTTCCTGTGAGAAGTCCCTGTGCTAGCCTTAAGAAGTGGATCAGCGCTTGAATTTTCATCCCTGTAAATATGGTACTCCTGTGTGCTGACTTACAAATCCCATTGAAACGTCTTATGCTGCTATTTGGTTTTTGAATTATTTCAGATAGGCTCTCATTGTCTGTGAGTGCATGCTTGTTTATTTACTTACTTATCTGGGTGCCCTTTGGTCAGCTGGAGGGCTTCAGTCGTTTTTGGCTGCCCTTTGGTAGATCTTTTACATGTGGTTAGCAAGCATGCTTAAGCATGGTTTAAAATTCTTATGGCTGGGCAAAATTACAACACGCTTCTGCCAGCATTGTGGTGGGAGCCAGGTGGTGTCAGAACTGTCTGAAAAAACTTGCTTTGAAGTGATGGAGAGCTTCAGCAGTCAAGGACACTTGGCTGGACTGACCTGCGTTACAGCCTGGGTTGGCCACGGCCACATCTGAGCCCTGCCCTGGTCCAGCCTGCTGGCCTTCTGTGCCGTTGATAGCTGTCTTGCCTGCCTTTAGGGACAAGGAGGCTTTGGAGATGAGACAGGACTTGGTAGAGGTTGATGGGGAAGAGACAGGAGGAAGGAGCAGAGGGGCTTTGGCATGGAAGAGCCGAGATTGATTCAGTAGCATTGGATGTTAGGACTGTAATCTGCATTAATCTGTGTCATCCTGGGCTTTCAGTAGGCACTTTCCATAATTGTTTTTGTAATAGTAGGCTAACCTTTCTGAGGGAAAAAAATTGCCAACAGGTTTAAGAATAAATGTCTGGCTATTGTAAAGGAAAAAATGTTCTTAGCACAAAGGGTAATTATCTCCCAGAACTTGGTTTTATCTATTCCCTATTCTCAAAGGATCTGATGATACCATCTCGGTGGCATTTCCTCAGGAAAGTTTGTAGCTCAGATCCCCTATGCCACCCTGCCTCTGCCTGAGCCACTAAGAAGTGGGTGGCTGGAGGGGAGGGAGGACCATATGGACGTGTTTTCTGAGGGAGACAGGAAGCAGAAGAGGATTCATTGCCCCCTTCACCTCCACTTTACTCGATTGAGTGCCCCATAGAGAACACGTTAGGCGTGGCAGGGTGTAAGCAGAGGTTTGAGCACATGGGCACCTTTGCCTGGGCCATTGTGTTCATGTCTGCAGAGTGCTAATCTCCTGCATGTGATCAGTCTCCTTTCGGTGTCTAGCCTAAGTTACTTAACAACCAGCAGATTAACTTTAGGAAGATTTCCTCTGCTTTGAGGGGGAAGCCTGTTCTTTTCTTACTGAATGCGGGATTCGAACCTTATGTAAGGGACCAAAGGTTTTGACTGCAATCCTTGGATATGGGATGCATGGCAATGTCTTGTGTTACTGGGACTTTTTTATAGTTTAGTCATTTGAAGAGGGTTTGAGTTCTGTTCTCCTTCCAGCTAAGATCCAGGTGAGCTGGAAACTGTATTAAGGAAATTACATATGGCATCTTTTCTTGACCCAGAATCGATAATTTACATGTTTGTGTATATATATGCGTGTGTGCATACATCTGTGCATGTACAGGTAAACAATCCATTCATGTTAAAGAATCGCAGGAGGTCATCCAGGCCCATGCCCCGAGACTGGAGAGCTTTGGTCTGTTAGGCTGTTTCTGATTGCTAATTTGTGTAGCCTCTGATCTCACGGTACTGCATCCTCAGGTGATCTGTTTCTGCAGGTGACCATCATCAATAAGGAGGACCCTGTAGTTTATAGCAGCATGCCCCCTGATTTCCAGCTGATAAATGAAAATCATCAGGAGTTTGTTTCTTACCCTTAAGAGTCATTCTGGTTCTGGTAGGAATGCTGCAACCTCCACTGCATCTGCTTGTCAGGAATCTTTGACCCTGTCTATTTGTTTGTTGGCTGCAGGTGCTCAGCCTCCTAGCTCAGCAGCACTGGTTTTGTCTCTCAGCTGTGGCTGTTAATTTTCCTTTCCTTCCCCCCCTCTCCTTGACAGAGAAGTGATTGGAGTTTTCTGCCAGTCTGGCTCTCTGGCAGTGGCCGCTGCTGCTGTGCCTGAGGCCAGGGCTGGAGGTGCAGGGAGGGGAGCTGTCAGGAGCCTGCTCCTGCTGGCATTAGCTCACCCTTAGCTGGGTTTTTAGCTGAATCCCCAAGTCACACCCACAGACATCTGCTCAGGTCTGGTCTGAGTGAGGCATGAACTGCTGGTGCCCTGGAGATGGGGTGAGATGTGGGTCTTAGCTGTGACTCCAGCAGTACGGTCTGCTCAGGACAGATGGGCTTCATTTGACAGTGAGGGACTCAGGAGGAGTTGTTGCACATACATGGGCTTCCCATCCCGGCTGCTTCGACACCCTGCTTTCTGCTTATGTTCTCAGATGCTTTCTTACCCTTGGCTTTTGCCCGTTTTTTTGCCTGTTCCATCTTGCACATAGCAGCTTCCCTGCTTTGCCTCCTTACCTCCAGACAAGGACAGGAACTAACTTCTTGCAATTTGGCTGCAAGCTGAAAGCAAAACAACCTTCTCTTAAACACCCACTTTGTTTTGGTGGGCAAGGTGGTAAATCTCTTGGAAAGAACATTTGCACCACACTTGCTTTCCTGTTTTGGGATCAATGCTTCTTTTTTCAGATATGATAATTACTGAAAGTGATCAAGTCACCCATGAATACAAGTGATCCTGTACTTCAAGAGAAATAACTTTTGGCAAACTAGATCTTTTCATTTCCTCTGGCATCGAAAAAAGGTGACTTACTCTACCCATAAACACCACCAACCTTTCTGTTTCCTGGCTTTAGCTGAAAGAACATCCTGAATAGACCTGCATTCATCTCGCTGGTGTGAGACAGCCTGCTTTCGTGGAGGCATGTTTTGAAAAGGCTTAAGTTACAGTTATGTTGTCCTCAAAAAAACAGAATTTGTTTTCATAGCCGAGGACAGAATAAATGGATTTCTTTAAATGACAGTATTTTTAGTAAAATTGTGGGGAGTAGAGTAGTAATAAAATTGTCTACAGCTGAGATAACATTGTATTTTATTTTCTTATGTGTTTTTTTTCCCCTGGTTGAGAGCTAGCATAAGGCATTGTCATCACATGAACACAGCAGAAAGGTCAGGTGCTGATTTCTGTTCTTCAAGAAAGGGACAAGAGCTGGAGAAACTCCACTCTGCTGTTAAGCTCCTGATCTTTATTAGCAGCCTGTGATCTAATCTGCTTGTTCTTGTTAACGTGGTTTTCTTCCTCCTCACTATGTTCCAAGTCAGTTGGATGGACATCCATCCATCCATCCATCTTTGAAGTCCATACTTTTGGTAACTGCAGCTAAAGTCATGGAACCAGGAGTCTGTCTTAGCCTTTCCAAATTACTTCTCAGTTCCTTGGTACCTCACTGAATACCTGCCTGAACAGGGGAAAGGCAGATATTTTTCTCCTCCTGACAGGGTTCATCACAGTTCCAGTCACACAGCACAATGGTAGTTAATTGTGAACCCATGCTGGAAGTGATATCCTTGGCAGCAGTAAGTTTTTCTTGTTGAACTTTTTGGTGTGGAAGTGGCTTTTAGCAACCCAGTACTCATGAATCTACTTCCTTAATTTATAAATATTAAATAAGAAGAATTAAATGTCCTCTGATTTTAGTCTTTAAGCTAATGGAAGTGAGGTAAATCATGGTTATGGATGAACTGCTGTGTAAACTTGCTGCTGTAAAATACTCTGCCAAGTAGAATACTATAACAAAGTAAATCCTGAAAGCCTAAAGCTTAATTATTGGTTTGATTTAGGCATGTATACAAATGTTAAGAAAATACTATAACTTTGGGTTCTAGTCTAATTTGTAATTCAAGTTGTAAAACAGTTTCCGTTATGAGCCTCAGATTGGAGACCCTCTTCTTTTTTTTTTCCTTTCCCTCTTTTTTTTTTCCCCTTTCTTACTTTGACAGTTTTCATCTGGCTTGTTCTTTCTAGAGGTTGCTTTGGGTGTTTGTGCTCTGTGGTTTTCTTCTGGCCTTGGAAATCAGGAGGGTGATAGGAATTAGTTCCCTCCATCTGACTGAATTCTATCCTTTCTTTTATAGTGGGTTATAGCATACATTCTAAACTAGAAGAGAAATTGGCATTATGGGAAAACTTGATAGCTCTTGAGATATGGAAATACTTTGGTATTGATAAAGCAGTCCTTTGGTGGAAGAGGGCCCCGAGAAAGTGTTTCCATCAGAGCTTCACAATATTTTCTTAGAACAAGAACTATAAATAGTGTCACAAACCCTATAGGTTAGAGCTGTGGCAATTTTAACAAAATCATGCTTATGGGAAGCCATGATGTGTTTGATAAATATTGTCAAAATTTGGTCATGGAATACCTCCTTTGAACCTTGCAACAGGAGGAGCAAGCTTCAAGGAGTGATATTTTTTGTGTTTGGTGTATTTTTGGGGATGTATGTGGGGCTTTTTAATGGATTTTAATACTTTCCTTGTCTGCGTGGTTTCCTTTTGAATATCACAACTGCATTTTGATCACTTTAGAGAACATTTTACTAATCTTAAGCATCTTAAGGCTTTTCCTTCCAGGTTACCAAGTGGCTGGGAACTTGCAGGACCTGAGTGTTGGACATTAGGCAGCCAGAGGAAAGACCTGAATTGGAAGCAATATTTGCTCAGGCCAGGCATTTTCCAGACGGGCATTTCTGCCCTAGGTGGGACAGGATTAAACTCTTGGAGTATTTGCTGTCTGGGATAGCTGGAGTGCACATGTTTTCCTGAGCAAGAGCACCAGGCTGTAAGCAGTCTGGACTAAGCTGTTTGCCTGTGTGGGTGGCTGGATGGTGTCTAACACAATGCTGATTTGGTCATGATTTGAGGTACTGCAGTGTGAATAAGAAATAAACTGACACTGAGCATGTATAAATCTATTCAGTCCCAACAGCCTGTTGTTCCAACTTTAATTAGTGTTCAGTGCAAGCTTCCCCCAGTACCCAGACCACATCAGTAGCTGGTGGAGAGGCTGCAGCCTTATCTTTTCCCTTCCTTTGCAGAGTTAGCTCTCTGGTTCCCTTGTGCTCTTTATTGAAGAATTCATGTTGAGTTCCCATTGGCTGCACATCAATTTGTGGCTCTCTGAGCTCTGGGGATGCCCCAAACTCCTCTATTCTGCCTGCAGTGCAATTCCATAGGGAAGGGCTTCTTTGGCTTCCTGTTCTTCATGCTGGGTCGGATCCTCAGGACATGGCTGGTGGGGAAATTATGCGAGCTGCAGGCTTCCTGCTCACCCCATGTCAGGCATGTCTGCCTCACACTGTCCCTGTGTGGTTTCTTCAACTGTTTCCCTTTGAGAGCTGGTGACATCATGTATATTTTCAGTGATACAGAAAAATTACCTGGCAAATCTAGCCTTGTTCATTTGTTCCTATGGACATCTTGTACCTTGAAAAATAACCTGCAGAACATCTGCGTGCAGGGGTGTATTTACTCATGCTATAGATACCCACTATGAAGTTTCTCCCATCTGTGCTTCTGCCTGGATGGATTAATTTAATTTATAGCTTGCTGCAGCTGTAGCTGCAGATGTGGGAGTCTGTCTTTTCTTCCCGCAGACCCAGAGCAAGCTCTTGCTCAACCTCTGCCCCTTTTTCTAGCATTTTTCTGAGGTTTAGAATCCTCTTTGATCCTTGGCTCGCCTCGGAAGGAGTGAACTGTGTAAACCTGAGGGTAATTGGTTGTTCTACTCAATGAAAAAGGCTCTGTGTCTTTTTTTTTCCTGCAGTAGCTTAATTTTTGCCATGATTTTCCCCCTTGCTTTGCTTTAGCTGTTGATGTTTGGGCATAGTGATATAAAACAGGCAACATTGGGGGTATAAAATAGTTATTTATAAATGCTGCAAATGTAACCTCCACATCCCCCACAACTTGCTGTAAGCTTGGTCTTGTTTTGAAATGCTGGAAATATGATAGCTTAAGAGAACTAGGATAAAGCAGATTGTTGGTATCAAACCCAGCACTGGAAAGAGACAGAGAAAGGGCTCAGGGAGGAATTGCACTTCACATTTGCATGTGATGTGAGGTCAGATATGCGTTTGTGCTGAGTGGTGCTTTGGTGACCTCTGTCATTCTGTTGAATGACTAATCAAATAGATAGTTAAATGCCTTCCAGTCCAAATTGTTCGTCCTCCTTTCTCAACAAAGAGAAGAATAACACAATTTTAGCCCACTGTGCTGTTCCCTACTGTGCTATAGTGTGGGCCTCACAGAGGGCTTTATGTGAAACTTGGCATAGGGAGAAGATAATTGGACTGTTGCTCTTTTTTCTTACTGTTCTGTTAAATTCATGATGCACTTTCCTCTAACTAGTGCTCATTATATGTAATCTTATAAACTGCCCTTAGTAATATTCTAATGATTCAGAGGCACACAAAAGCACCAGGCAGAGGGTGATCTTAGGACCTGATTAATGATGTCTGCTGCTCCTAGGGGAGGAGGGTGACAAGTCCTTCCTGCTGGATGCGTGGTGCAGTTCCTTTAAATAGCTGTAACTCTTGCAGCTGAGCGAGGAAGGAGGATGAGGCTGTGTGCCCACTGAAGTGTCATGAGAGGAGTGGGCTACACCTAAGTTCTTGGTGGTCCTCCATCACAGCATTGAATGAATCATGACCTGGGGAGCTGAGAATCTTTTGCTTCAGTGCAGTTCCTCAGGGGTCCCAGCGTGCTCTGCAAAAATTGTCATTTGAGGGTAGGATGTAAACCTGCAGCAAATGCTAGGTGGGTTTTGGGGTGCAGAAGAGGGTCCCTGCGGGTGGAGGGTGCTGCACCACCCCAGGCTGCTTTTTGTTTCTGGAAAATTCTTTCTTGGATTTGCAGAATTTTAAAATAATTTGGCATAGAGTGAGCCATCAGTTGCGAAGTGTAGGAGGAGTTGGACTGCATTGAAGGCAGTCTTTTCTCACCACCCCTGAAATACAGAGCCTTCAGAGGATCTAGTGACTTGTAATTTTAGAAACAAGAACACCTTAGGTCTGAAAGAAAACCACCAACCACTCCAGCTCTGAGCCAGGCAAGGTGTAGAAGTGACAGTGCTGAAGCAGTGGAGTTTTGTCTTGAAGGACAAAATGTCTCTGCAGAGAGGGAATTCAGAAATTTATTTCATTTTGCTTTGCTTTCAGGCTTGTAGATAAAGATCTGAATTTCCTCTACATCAGCAAATCTTGGATTTACAGCCTCTTGAAGACATCCATATGATGCTGTTAATATTTGTTCAACAGATATTCCATTACTAAAAAAGCTACTTTTTTTGGAGACTGTCTTAACCTGCTCTTTCCTTTTTGCTGTGCTGAAGAGAAGTGCAAGAATTAAGAATAATCCTTCCCATAACCGCTTTCTTCCTTTCCATATTTAACGTGGAAAACATTAATACTCAGAAGCTCAAAGTCAGAATGCATATACTCTTTGAAAGACCATACGACCTTTTCAGGAATAGGAGAGGGGGTTTTTTGTCTGTTTTGGTGGGTTTTTTTGTGTTTGTTCTTTGGGGTTTTTTTGTTTGATTGAAATTTTTTTTTAAATATTTGTTTTGTTTTTTTAGTATATGGGATCAAGAGTGAAAAATTAAAAGGTGGCAGAATCTCATCTCACGTGAAGTAGTAGTTATCAGTAGTGCCTTTTTGAATAGGCACTCCTCTTCCTTTTCACCCTTTCTGCCAAACTGCAGTGTTGTTTGCAGCATGCCTTTTTATGAAGGCTGGGAAGCCACGCCTGCTGTTAAGCTGCTCCTGGGTCCTTTGTTCCAGCCACGTTGAGGCACTTCCTCAGTCAGAGGGGTTGATCCCACTTTCAGGGGCCACCACAGCCCAGTTGCCTTCAAAACCAAGGTGCAGCCGTCTGGGACACTGCCTTTGAGCTGTTGTACTGGGGGTATTGCTGGTGATGCCTCAGGGGCAGTGGGATGGGACCCATGTCCTACTCTCTTCCCCTCCATCCTCTCGCCTCTGCTTCTCTCCAACAAGGAGAGGTGTGCTGGAGCATCCTGTCCTTCCTGGCCACCAGCATCTGCTCAAAAAGGACATAGGACATTACGTTCTTTTCTGCTTGCCCCAGGATGTCCCACAAAACATCAATCACCCATATTTAGGCTATAGAAATTGAACTGCAGGATGCTGGCAGTCTGGTCTCAGCCTCTTGCTGGAGGAAGAGGAAGTCTGACTCAGCTTCCTTGGTTTTCCCTCAGCACCCATGATTTTGTCTCTTTGCTTCTGTGGTGTCATCTGCTCTCCTCTGAATCTGGCATGGCACTGAATGTGCCTCATGCTTCTGATGGATGTGTCCAATGCTGTTTCCTGGTCTCAAATGGCCACTCAGTACAGAGAAATTGCAAATACTCTTGTAAGGCATTAGTGCTGGTAATATTTAGTGTTTTTTTAATATGTGATCTATCTGCAGCAGCTTTCACTCAGGAACATCAAAGCACTTTTTTTACTGAACATTAATGAATTACATCTGACAGCACAACTGTGGAGTTAGTATTTTTATGGATTAAAAGAAAACAACCAAAACAAAACAGAAATTTGAGTTGCATGTTCAAAATTGCACAGGAAATCTACAGCTGAAGTGGAAATGTGTCATCTCCTTCCAGACCCCTCTTCTTGACATGCATTCACCCATCTCCCACTGTCTTGTGGTGACAGACACCCCAGATTTGTGTTCATGTGTCTCTTTCAATGTGCCTCAAATTGCTCAAGACAATAATCCCCTTCTGAATTTATGTTTTGAAGTTTTTGCTGGTTTTCATGGCAAAGCTGGAAAACTAGAGATGGGGGGGAGGGTGGGAGGATCAAGGTCTGGAGTTCATCCTGGGAATAGACTGTCTGTATTGGATCCTGGCAATGTGCACATCTCCATGTTGTTTTCCAACCCCAAGCCCATTGTTCATGGGAGCACCTTCCTGATGCTTCTCTGTTCTCTTGTAAGCCATGTTAGAGATACCTGCTGAGTTTAACAGGAAAAAGAGATGATTGGCATATTTTTCTCTTTCATTGCAAAGGCAAGATGCAAACGTGTGCTCTTTGCCTGCTGGATGCTTCACATCTGAGGAAGTGAAAGGTGGTGCAAGAAAATTATTTTTTTAGGTAGCAGATTTGGCAGGATAAGGCTTGAAAAGAGTAAAAAGAAACATTTGCAAACTGAGAAGATTTAGAGGAGTATTTCTACAAGGGTAGAAATGCAGATGCTGTTTGGGTCAGACTGTCACTGCATGCATGAACTGCACAAAAAATGGTAGCAATGCTAAGATCTAAATGTGTATAGAAGCTTCTCCACGAGTAATTTTATATGTGTAGAGGTCCTCTAGTACAGCTTTTGGTTTCAGAAGTAATTTGGCAGAGAGCTTATGGTCTGCTAGAGAATTTTGCGAAAACATTTGATGGATATTTGTTACTGAAGTTTTAAAATTTTTGTTAACAGTACTTTTTCATAAGCCTTAACTATCAAAGTTTTGTAGACTTGAGAAGCATGTTTTGAATATTGTAGCAGACAAACAACACAGAAAGTAGTTTCTTCCCATCTTTGAACATCAGGCCCTATTTTTTGCCCCACTGGATTTGAGGTACCTGTATTTTCATGAAGACCTTCCATCACAGCCAGAGTAGACAAGTAGAGTCCAGTCCTGGAAGCGTCTGTGTCTACTGTGGTGGAGAGAATTATCGTTAACTGTCATTAATGGCATCATTAAATGGATAAGCCTTCTTTAAATCTAGCTTTGAGGAATCAAATTATCTTAATCTTATATTGGCAATAAGTCACCAACACTCTAGAGGCAATGTTTTTTCTTCCCCATTAGGAATTAAATCTGGCGCTGTAAAGGGAGACTCCTCTGTGCAAAAGGCACATAGGCAGGTTGTGATGGGTAGATGGGATTATTAAATGCTGGCCTTTGCTCATCCTTTTAATCTCTTGTGTGCACATTTGTTTCCTGGACTTGTCTGATGTAAGGGCCTGCTGTCATGTGTTGACTTCCTAGTAGTGACTAGGCAGGGATCTTTTGTGAGGATTAATGGTGCTGGAAACAGTCCTGTTTTTCTTCCTCCCTCCTTGCTTTTTCCTTGACTATTCCTTCTAGCTTTATGGAGCCACCTCCTTTGTCATGGTACATCCATGAGAAAGATTTCTTTGTCTGAGTTTGGACGTTCAAAGTGAGCAGAAATGTTAGGAAAGAAGCTCCATTGGGTGTTGCCACCCGCCCCTCCCTCGGATGATTTTTAGATTGCTGGACTACAAGTGGGTGTCACATGGGATCCAGTATCAGCTAATCTTGATTGAAGAAAGAAAGAAAGGCTTTGCTCATCATTCACGAGGTGATTCTAGCTGGGGGAAATGAAATCCTAACAATAATTTATTAGGTGTTCTCTCTTGAGATTCTGTTTTCTGAGATGAAGGGAGTCGTCATGGCTGGGAGTACTGAAGATCTGATGTGGAGGAAGAGATGAAAGATAAGGCTGTACTTGCACCTACATGCCATAAACTCAGCTCCCTTGCCATTGACCCATCCAGCAGTAAAAATTCAGTCTCTTGTTTGTTTACAGTTGTTAGCTTCTAGCTCCCAGAGCTCTGCCAAAGCTGTAGCATGGCATGGCTCCCCAGGGTAGTTGTGCCAAGCCAGACTTGCAGACCTCTGTCTTGGTTCTTCCCTGGGGCTCGTTTGTCCTCTCTGCTGTGTTTGACCCACTCTTTCTCTCAGGTCTCTTCCACAGGGCAGCCTGGAGAAATGTAGCCGAAAGGCCTTTTTTTAAAGTGAATTTCCTTGAAGGAATTAGACTTCACTTAAGCATATCATGTGTCTCTCTAGCTTCTTTGCTTGGAAAGTATTGGCACAGGCTTGCCTATGCATTGAATGATTTCTATCCTGAGACAGAGCTAAAATTTGTCATTAGTAAGGCTGTACTTTTTGCTGAGTGTGTGACACTTTCACAGGAATCACAGAAGCAAAACAAATTAATTTCTGCCTGCAATGAACATGAAAATGGAAACTGGAAA
Organism: Rhabdornis inornatus; assembly: GCA_013397075.1. Taxonomy (NCBI): domain Eukaryota; kingdom Metazoa; phylum Chordata; class Aves; order Passeriformes; family Rhabdornithidae; genus Rhabdornis; species Rhabdornis inornatus. Next base: position 1,999,734 of record VWZS01003631.1, read on the forward strand.
GCTGGAGTGATCTACTTCAAATTCCCACTGGTTGGTTTTTCTGTTAATTTTCAGTTGCTTGTCCTGTAGCTAAGGATGGTTCTTGAAGACTTCAGTGCAGCAGTCAACTAGACTTCTCTTTTCTTGCTTGCCACCTCTTGTTGAATTTCATCCACTGACTTGAATACTAGCTATAAATGCAAGTGGCAAACAATATAATTAGATAGATTAAACCTCTCTTAGCTACGGACTTATTCACATAGTGGAGAAGTGTTGGGTTTCTTCTGTTTTTTCCTTTTGCTCTGGAATAGTGTCTCCTGAAATTCTCAAACTAATGAGCAGGCTAAATGGAAGCTGAGCATTATAATTTTTAAGTGTGTATAGAAGATAGTTTGTTAGCTACTGAAGTGACACTAAAAATGAAAATAAAAAGCAGAATCATCAAAATCCCTTAAAGTAAAACCAAGCACTTGCTATTTTTTTTTCTTAAATGGAGTGCTGATGTTTGCCAGTAACGTGTATCTGTTTACTTTCTTTGTCCCAACCATTTGGTTTCACATTGAGGAACCCTTGCTCTATGCTTTTGGCAGATATTTGGATGTTACAGCTCCTCAGTTTAGTTCTTTGGATCTTGGATGATTCTATCTCTGATCTCTTAGCTTCACTCTTTCTTGATTGCACTTAGGGTTTGTGGCAAAAATCAGGAAAGGAAGTCCTTCTACCTTTCTGCTGGTGGAAGGTACAAGATCCTTCCCTGCTTTTTGCCATATGGGCATCTTAAATGCTTCCAGCTTTGAATTCTCATATTTATTTGAACTCAAGCCCAGTGTAGCATCCAGTTAAGCTTTGGGGGTTTTCTTGATGTTTCAGATGGAAATTCATTGGTAGCTTTGAGCTGTGTTTTGTTTATTTTCTTTCCAGGCATCTCAGTTTGGGATGTGCTGTAGCTAGATGATGAGAAAGAGCACAAAATGCCTGAGTTTTTAAACTTTTTTTAATTTTTATTTTTATTTTTTAAAAATTTTTTTATTTTTTAAATTTTATTTTGTTGTTGTTGTTTGTAGTTTTTTGGTTTGTTTTTTTTTTGTGTGTGTGTGTTTTTTGTTTGGTTGGTTTTTTTTTTTACACTAAAACAGCTTCTCAGGCCCTAATTTAGGTAGAATAAGACCTTTGGAACAGACTTGTGTACCTATGGGGACCTGACTGCCCTCCTTCAGATTGTGTGTAGATGCAGTGGGTGCCCCATAGGTGCCCATGGGAAGGGTAAGAAAGCCCCTGGCTTTCCCTTGAAAAGAGCTGGTTGTGGAGCCTACCTCCCTGCCACAGACAAAGTCAGGCAGAGGTGAGTGATGATGGAAAATGTGTTTTGGCATGACTGACATGTATGACTCTGTGTGTTTTTCACGTTCAGTGATAGTGGAGCAGCATTCCAGCCAGAGTTTAACAACTTTGCCAGAGATGGGTCTCTCAGGGCTGTGCTTTGCTGGCTGCATCCAACACTCCTTTCCTTTGTGCCCTATAGTTCCTGACTGTCAGTAGTTTCCCTGTGTGGTGAAGCAACCTCACCTACTGGGCTGGTGGATGTGGTGGGATTCTGTCTTTTATCAGGGTCTTCTCACTAAGAGTAGGTGATGGTGGTGAAGTGGTCATTGATGCTCAGGTTTAGAGTGTGGTACCATAGTCAGCCCTTGACTTGTCTGTGTGTTTGATGGGGCTGCCCCACACTTGGCATAAATATGCATCTGTCCATGTGTGTGTCCATAACAGCACTTTTGGCTAAATTTTGTCTTGCATGTGCTTTGCCTGGTGACCCATGGTTCAGTGAAATTGCTTTAAGTGTTAACTATTGCTTGTGCTTGTGTTTTGCAAAACAAGTGCTTGGACTTGTTCTGAAATCTACTTTGACAGCAGTCGCAATAGCTGTGCACTGTATAATTGAGCAATCTATTCCAGCATTCCATCTTCATGTTTTCAGTGCAGACACATAATAAACTGTAATGCTCTTTCAGTAATTAGACAAGTGGCTGTAAATTTATAAGGCGAACTTTAAAAGCATTGGAACTTCTGTAAATCCAGTTTTATTGCAATTTTTAAAATAGTTACTTTGTTTTAGCTGTCCTCATAATGTTGTAATTTGGGACAGGCACATCTGGGGTGTGTAGACCCCTCCCCAGCATCTTGGAAATCCAGTCCTGCTGGTGATACAACATTCATACTGGTGGAAAGGACTTTATTTTCTTTCACTGATGGGAAAATGGGAGTAGAAGTAGTAGGGCAACATCACAGCTGATTTAATTTTGTTTTTGGTGCATGGCACTTAATTGGAAGATTGCTTAATTCTAGGAACTGCTGTTCTGCACCACCATACCACATAATGTAATTAGGTCATGGCTGTAGTGTTTGGTTGGAGTACCTGATTGTGATTAGCACAACTGTTTTCCAGATTCAAGTGGTGATCTGTTTAAATGGTGGGTAGCTTTTCAGGCAGTGTTACTCAGACTTTGTAGGTAGGTTTCCATATATCCTAGGAAAGTGACTGAGCAGAAATCTTAAAACAAGTGGAAGGCTTCAACTCCTAGAAAAATTACTTATTTCCAGTCCCCGCTCTTCAATCCTTTTTGTAAGGTTGGAAGTAGTGGAAGAAATAGTAAAAGATTAAGTTTGGCTACAGCTTTGGCATTATGGATATCTGTGTTTTAAGGATTAAAATTTTTTAAGGTTTAAGTTCCGAGTGGGATTAAGCAGTATTTTCACTTGTGACTTCTAACAAAAAGCTTACTGGAGGCTTCCAGGCTTTTCACTATGTCTCTGAGCTGCAGTAGGTGAGAAGACTGGTTATTTTGCGAAGAGCCATGGCAGTACACAGCAGGAGGCAGTGTGCTGGCTCCAGCTGTGCTGCAATTCAGATGTGTCTGGGTGCATCCTTCACAGTCAGCTGCATCTGCTCTTGGAGACACTAGTGTATTGGCAAATACATGGGATCTTTCATGACTGCCTCTTGGAAACCACCCAGCTGGGGATGGAAACTTTGGGCGTGTAGGGTGCTCTTGAGTCAGGGCTGAATGATTGCTGGAGAAATATTTTGTTTGCAGGGGGCTGGGACTTTCCATCTGAACTTTTATAGGTTCCCATTTCTGTATTTAGGGGAGCTGAGGTGATGGGCTCAGAGATGATCAGCCTGCTGTAGTCATCAGCAGGGCTGGTCCACTGTCTGCTTCCTTTATGTTGTGCCCTGGCTCTCGGCAAGATGTGTCCCTGCTGCCTCTCCCGTTTATGTGAGTGTGGCTGCCAAGATATTTGCAGGGCCAGAGGGACAACTTTGTTGCTCCTGTGGGTGGAGTATTCTTCCTTTCCTTTTGCCACCTGAGAATGGTGCAGTATTACAGAGGTTTCATGGATAGTGATGCTGGGCTAAACTGCCTGGCTATAACTACAAAATGTATGAGTCATGCTCCTCAGCTGAATTTTGATCGTTGCTCCTCTTTTGCAGTCTAGGGCAATAGTAAGTTGTCTTATTTGTTCGAGTTTACCAAATGATTTACAACCAAAAGCTTGGCCTTTCTGACTAGAAATTTTTATATTACATCTAATGGCACTTGTGGTCAAAAGCAGGAATGGCTGATGTTGGATCATGAGGTGAATAAGAGTTTTGTGTGTGTTGTGGTGTCATGAGAAAAGAGATTTTTATTTTTCCCAAAGTGCAGTTGTTACTAGAAATACAAAAAAAGTCTTCAGTGTACACCCTGCCTACAGCTAGAGGTGTGTATGTTGGGGACTAAAACCATAGAATCATAAGATTGCTTAGGTTGAAAAAGATGTTTAAGATCAAGTCCAACCATTAACCAAGCACTGCCAAGTCCACCACTAAATTAGGTCCCCAAGTGCCACATCTGCATGTCTTTTGAATATCTCCAGAGTTGGTGACATCACCACTTCTCTGGGCATCTTGTTCCAATGCCTAACCACTCTTTCTGTGAAGAAATTAGCCCTAATATCCAATCTGAACCTCCCCTGGCACAATACGAGTCCATTTCCTTTGGTTCTGTCACTTGTTTGCTTAGGAGAAGGGGCTGACCCCCACCTTGCTATAGCCTCTTTTCAGATAGTTGTAGAGAGCAGTAAGGTCTCCCCTGAGCCTTTTTCCCCAGGCCAAACACGCCCAGCCCCCTCAGCTGCTCCTCATGTCACCTGTGCTCCAGACCCTTCACCAGCTCTGTTGCCCTTCTCTGGGCACACTCCAGCTCCTCAATGTCCTTCTTGTGAGGGGCCCAGAACAGAACACAGGATTTGAGGTGTGAACCACTATTTGCTGATACAGGCCAGGGTGCTACTGGCTCTCTTGGCACATTCCAGTGTTTCCTGCCCCTTCTTCCAAAGGTCATAAACTCTCCTTTTTTCTCTTAAGTTCCACCCAAAGCGCTTTATTCAGCTGGCCTTTTTCCCTGCCAGCTTGTCTTTCATCACATGGGGATGAGCTGCTCCTGTGCTTTTGAGATTTCCTTCTTGTAGAATGTCCAACCTTTCTGGACCCCTTTGCCCCTCAGGGCTACCTTGCAATGGACTTTGTCAGCCAGTTTCCCAGACAGGCCAAAGTGGCAGTTCTGCTGTCATCCCCCTTACTTGTTTAAGAGCTGAAAATTGTTTACCATTTTGTGATTGCTTTGCTCAAGAGTCCTCCAGCCATCACATCGCCTGCCATCCTTCTCTATTCACAACCAGCAGTCCTAATGGGGCAGGTTCCCTAGCTGTCCACATTTGACCAGCTGCATTAGGAAGTTACAATCTTCCACACTCTGAGACCCACCCGGACTGTTTCCTCTGTGCTGTGTTGTATTTCCAGCAGACGTCTGCTAAGTTAAAGTTCCCCGTGAGAATAAGGGCCAGTGATAATGAGATGACTTCCAGCTGCTTGTAGAATATTTCATCTGCCTCTTCATCCTGGTTGGGTGGTCTATAACAGACTCCTACCAGGATATCTGCCTAGGCCTTCTCTCTGATCCTTATCCATAAACACTCCACCCTGTCATCACCATCATTAAACTCTAGGCAGTCAAAACACTGCCTAATACACAGGGCTACCCTACCACCTCTCCTTCCTTGCCTGTGTCTTCTGAATTGTTTATAGCCATCCATTGCAGCTCTCTAACTGTATGAGTTATTGCACAATGTTTCTGTGAGGGCAACTATATAATGGTTTTCCTGCTGTGCGACAGCTTCCAGTTCCTCCAGTTTGTTGCCCGTGCTGTGTGCATTGATGTAGATGTGCTTCAGTTGGTCTCTTGATTCCACCACCTTTTCATGGGAAAAAGCCCTGATTTTTATGTGACCCTTCTCAGATACTTCTGTGGTTTCCAAAACACCAGTAACCCATTCCAGCTTTGCTGTCATATGAGCCTCCATCTCCAGCCTTCACCAAGACAGCAGACTGAAGGACCTTGGTAGCACACTGTCCCTCAAACAATGTTAAGCATGGTTCTCCCAGGCTTAGCTCTAGTGACTCTGGTTTTATCCCTTTCCACTTCCAAAGCTTGTTCAAGGCTCTTTCAATGAGCCCTGTTAACTGCTGCCCAGAGATCCTTTTCTCCCTTTTAGACAGGTGTACCCTGTCTGTTGCCAGCAGGCCTGCTGTCATGTAGACTAACTGATGGCCAAAACCCCCAAAATTCTGCTGGGGACACCAGGCTCAGAGCCAGGTATTGATCTGCTGACTCTTCCTGTAGAAAGAAACCTAACAAAGCCTTTTGCACCAAAATAACTTTTGCTTAATCTGTGCTTTATTTGTACCCTGAGTTCACAGCAAGGCAGGTAAGGACCAGCTGCAGTGGCAGCAGTACTGTAGCCTTACTTTGCAAGTTCTCCCAAGGAATTTCTTTCCCTCTTTGTTTGCCACAACTTAGTCTGTGAAGGCCTGTAGTGTGTTATTTAAGAGTGGTGAACATGTTTTGACTAGTTTTTGCAAGGCACTTGGTGTGTTCTTCAGTACTTTGTAAAAAGTCATTATTGGAGAACACACAGCCTCCATTTCCTTAATGCCTTTCTTTTCCGTGGATTAACCTGTGAACTGAAATGTGTTGCATGATGGCTTTTCTGTCTTCTGGCCCTTTCATATAATACACATGTTGGCAACAAGCTTTGGGAATGAAACTTACACACTACTGAGGTAGCAACAGAGAGGAAATTACATTTATTTTGGTCCTTCTTTTGCTAAATAAATAAATAAATGGTTCTGTAATTGCTGAGATTGGGGAGTTGTTGTTACTGACTCTGGTATAGAAAGGGTTGTTAGTACAGGCTTGAATTTCTGAGTCGAACTGCTGACAAAGCAGAAATAGTTTGAGGTCTGAAAATACTGCCTGAGTATTTGAAAATAGTTGTGTGGACACAAAGCTGTTTACAGATCACTTGCTGGCCACCAGCCAGTTTCTCAAGGACAAGGTGGTTTGGATTTTTTTTCCCCTTTAGAATCACAAATGTACTTGGCAGGTTATCAGAAGATAAAAATGCTGGAAATAGTCTCCTGGTGCAAGTCTTCATTTAGTTAAAATACATATGATTTTATGCTATATGTTGTTTGCAAGCAACTTGGTAAAATATTTCTGAATTTGTTCTTATATATGGGGTTACAGTACAAGGCATGGTCCCTATTCCTTTCAAGAATGCTTTTTACTGTAGTTCTCCTGCAGCATACCTTGTGCTCTACAAGATGTATTTCAGTTTCAGCAGTTTCTGCCTGGCAAATTCCGGCTTCCTTGTCCATAGTGGCAAGGAGATGTGATTAACTGAAACTGGTACTGGTGATGTTTGTAATGGCTAAAGGAAAGACAGTCAAAGAGTAGAATATCCTGAGTTGGAGGGGACCCACAACTCTTGATGGAGTGTCTGCCCTCAGTAGGAGCAGTGAAAAGCTCAAAACCATGCAATTCCAGCACTTTTTGTTGTGTGGGGTAGCACTGGAGAAGTGTTAACAGTAGGACTGGAACTTTTACATATATATATATATATACATATATATGTATATAAAGAAATGTACATTTAAGAGTTCATTAACTTCTCTTCTTTAATGCTAATGTTCTGGAATTTTTTTAAGGCTGCCAGTGTGAAATCTCTCATTTCAACCATGTTGAAATAAAATTCATTACATGGCCTGATTTCCTTGCTCTGCTCAGCTGTATTGTTCTGCTGGGAAGGTGTACATGGAAATATTCCCCTTGCCCCTCATTAATATTAAGCTAGCAGCTCCTCCCCACGCAGTGTGTTTGTTAGCATATTGTGATGCAGTTAGACAAAAGGTGGGACTCTTAATGGGGACAGCTGTATGGGGCAGTGTGTGTTGGGCCCCTCTCTGCAGCAGCAACCCCAAAATCATATTAAAAAGTGAAATAAAAAGCAGCAAAGTTGCTGCCACTTTTCCCTTCCCACTATGTCTTTTGCATTTACAATGGGATTTTGTGCCTTCTGAAACAATTGCCCCATCCATTTAGCATTCTTGAAATAAAAGGATGATTTCCCTTTATTACCCCTCCTTGCTGCTCTCCAGGAGGCTGCTGGACATTTCAGTATGGTGCCTCAGGCAGCCAGGACCTGAAGCATCGTAGCTGGACACTTGCTGTGTGTGACTGCTGGATGCTGCCCAGGGAGGGACACTGACCTCTTGCTGCCTGGCGATGGCTGTCACCCATTTCTTGTAGCAGGTCTCTTTTGACAGTAGATGCATTGCAACAAGGCTGGTAGGGTGTGTGTGGGCTTATTTTTCCTTCTGTCATGGTGCACGACCTCTGACAATGCCCCCCACAAGAATGCAGGCTGCTTACGACAGCGGTGGTGCATTGGGGGGCTGGGACTAACTGGGGTTTGATTATTATTTTTTTTCTCCGCCCAAAGAAAAGTACATATTTTGTGGCACTTCTGTGTGCTCAGTGCGTAAATACTTAAATTTGTCGAGGACATCTCACCCCCTCTTTCTGAAGGGGTGTGCCCAGCACTGAGGTGGTTTCTCTGCAAGTTGGTGGCGAGTGTGAGCAAAGTGAAACGGGTGCAGACTTGCCTGGGTATGCAGAGGGCCTTGGTCACAAGATGTCACTTGCTCCTTTCAGCTGGAAAGCTCTGCTCATCCTGGATGATGATTAGATGCCAATATGAATTCATTTAAAAAGCAGTCAAACAAAGAGAAGCAGCCCCAGGCTTTTTTCATCCAGGCTTATTTTAATGTCACTCTGCAGAAGGGATGGAGAGACTCTGCCCTTTAGCTGCCATCTCTCTCAGCTGCAGAAGCACCTGATTTTTTTAAAGCCCCTCTGCACCCATGTGGGGACCCTGGTAGGTCAGTTTGGGCCATGCTTGGTCTGAGGTAGGAACCTTGTGTGGTTTGTGATGTCTCTGAGGTGATGCTGGGTGGTTGTGATGCCATGTGGCAGGCACAGGGCTTGCTCTGGTCGCTTGTGGTTCCCTTCAACCTGAGTGACATAGCCCCTATTGCAGGGACTTGCTGTGGCCATGCCACCAAACCGGGCCTGCTGCTCCTTCAGGCAGTGGCCAAAACTCTGTGGAAGGTGTTTTATGGTGAAAATGCCTGTCGAGGTGTAAGATGAGAAATTGGTACACTCTGTACTTGTAATTTTGTATCTGCATGTTTTATAATTTTGATCTAAATTATTTTCTTGATGTTCTCTATCTGGCTCATGTCTAATTATAGTTGCCAGAAAGAAATTGTTCTATATAAAAGAGACCATTGCAGGGCATCCAGAGAGACAAATTGGTGTTGGGAGGGGGATGTATTTAGTGACTGGTAAAGCCATTAAGGTAGGGTGAAGAACTGGTTTGAATGAGGGCCAATTGATTTTAGTTGATGTTTCCAAAGGAAGCAAAATGTGCTGTAAGCCAGTTGTGTCCACGTGGGAGGTATGCCTCTATTCTGATTTAATTATTTTCTTTTGTTTTAGTTTGGGTTTTTTTTTCTTTTTGTTTCTTTAAGTAGTGTGCTAACTAAATCATCTAGGAAGGTTTAAAACCAGAAAAAAAGTGCAAGGATTAATGAAGTCCTTTTCTTTTTGGACAGCTGAGGGTGCAGACTCCTATAAGAGAAAATGAGTGATGGTGGTTTCAGTGAAGGTCATTAAATCTGGACACAGCATGGTGGTGACTGGAAGAATGGGATGATGACTTTAAGGATGGCTCTTGAAGAGAGTGTCTGCCAGGCTGGGGTCTCAAGCCAGTTAGCTCAAGTGTCCCTTTAGAAGAAACATCTAGTCTGGAAGCTGTGGTGGTCACCTACAGAGCAGCAAAGTGTGATCCAGCCGACGACTGGGGTGTCTGGCAGAGGGGCAGCACTGAGCACAGCGCGTCTTTCAAAAAATTTTCTATGGCCTTATGTGAAAACACATCACAGCCTCGCTGCAAGCATTGCCAGCAGGCCCCTGTTTGTCAGCCTTTCCCGCTTGGTATTTGAGGAATGAAAAACAGGGAAATCTGCAGCCTTCACTTGGTAAGGGAATGTTTTGTGCCATTTGAGCCAGGAAATGTGTAGTCTTTAAGGGATCCCAGTTGGCTGAATGGACTGCAGTTGACATAACTGGGTTAACAAAGGACCATCCATAGTCTTAAACTGCACAGCTGCACTCCTCCTACCCTCCCCTTGCCCTGCAACATCCCCTTCTTTTGCTACCTTTTTTAATCTATTACCAGGTGAAGTGTTTCAGTGGCTGTGAACTGAAACCAGCATGAACATCCGGCCTCAGGCAAATCTTTCAAAGCTTCTTGGGGAACTGGTGTTGTTTTCCAGGTGAATTGTCAAGAGAACTGGCTGCCTTTGCAGTTCTCTTTCTGTCTTCTCCCATCAGACTGAAACATCTCCTGCTGCTGGGTGTGACGAGGTGGGCTGCTGGGCAGTGCTGGGAGTCAGCACAGATGCCTCCTAACTGAGCTCTGCAATTGACCTGTTGTTACCCTGGGAAAGTTAGATCGTGGCTTTGTGCCACACTTTTCCCACCATCCTTTCTCTCCCCTCCCCTTTCTTTTCTTCCTATTTAGGCAATGAGCTGTTTGGGAGAAGGAAATGCCTCTGATAATGTATATCCAGCAACTTTCACAGTGGGAAAGCTACCACAAAACTAGGAATCAAAGTGAAAAATCAGTGAATAGAACTCTCTTTTTTTTCTTCCTAGTGGGAAACATCTTTTCACTCTGTCCCCAGAAGGACAAAACCAATAATAACCAATAATTATTGTGTATCTTTCTGTGCATTATTTCACAGAATGCAGTACTATGCGTGAGTAAATTGTCATTATTATTTCTTCATCAATAGACAGCTAGTGAGCCTGTGGATATCAAAAGCAGGATAGAGAGTATGTTATTTTCTGTTTTGCTTTTCGGGCATTTGATGTCAAGAGTTAGACAGAAGGAAAACACAAGAGCACTCTCTTGTCTTTGTCTTAAACAGTGACAGTCTTTAATAGCTCTGGTTGGTTTGGGTTTAGAAATCTTCTAACAGGATGACTTCTTCTTGTGTGTTTCTGCAGTGATTTTCTGGGTTTTTGTACTGAGGGTTTTTTGCTCATTTTTATTCTAGAAGAATTTATGTCAGATAAACATTATCCTTTCTGTTTACAAATTCATCTCACTTCCTGGAGTCTATGATTATTTATCTTACAGAATGTTGTATCAGTAGGAACAGCATAATTTTGACTACAAATGCAGTTAGATACACTTTTTGCTTAAGAAAACTTTATATTTAAATTTTTGGTTTTGATTGGGGAGGATGTTTACACTTTGTGCCATTCTGTCTTTTTTCCCTGTCAAAAATATGTTGTTTCCTCCACAAGCACTACTCCCATTGCTTTTCACAGGGTAGACCTGATCTTTTCAGGGAGTGGAAAGACATGCCATGTGGAGTGCAAGTTTTCACAATGTGAAGGTGGTTGGTCCACAACTTTCTGTGTTGGCAAGTGACAAAAAGAGCTGATGGTAAACATGACTTGGAATAGTAAGTTACCATTTATTGCACTGGGGCGTGCAGCCTAATAACAGAGTATTGCTTCATGGCCTGTTGCCTCAGGCTGGTAGGAGTTAAGAGTCAGCTGAATGAGAAGCAAAATGGAAAGTTGAGTTTGGCATGGTGGCATTTTACAGCACTCCCTACTAAGAGGTGGTACTGTGGTGAATTTTCACTTGATGACATGTCTAAATATGGTGTGCTGCTTCTATCTGCGTTGTGGCAACTGAAATTGGATTAGTAGTTTGTTTGGTTTTTTTTTTTTTCCTTCTTCAAATCAGTTCCTCTTTTTCTACAATTGTAAGCATAGAATACTGGGAGCTGGGAGAAGTTTACCAAAGACTTAATTGTGTACAGTGCACAGGATAATCCAAACTTGCAAGTCATGAATCACAAGTGATGCATTCCTTCCTTAATGTGTGATGTTGCCCCATATGCTACTTCCATGCCATTTAGCTGGGGAGCAAGCTTCCAGGAACAGTCTCCCAGAGGCATGTTAATATGCAGGTCTGAAACTGTGTTAGTAGGAGAATTACATTACTGTGACATAAATATCTTGGATAATTGGGGGGGGGATGGGTGTGGGGAAAAGAGGTAAATTAGCTGATAGAATTTCTATTACACTTCATTTGCATAGCTCTTTGATAACATTACAGCACAAGAGAAAAAAAGCACCATAAAAACAGGACATAACACCACTTGCCTTTGAACCTTTCTAAACTAAAAAATTTATAGTAATAATGTGTGCAAAGGAAGAAAGAGGCAAGAAGTAGGTGTATTAACTGACTTGGAGAGTGTAGGAAGGCTTGAAATTTATAATGTTCTGCAGATCTTGGCAGTCTACCATGGATTCCCCTTGTCCCCTCTCTTTTCAACATGCATAAAGCCCACTGAGATGAGAAATAAACACCGTATTGCTATCAGACATGACTAGGAATGTGCTGAAGTAGTGGATTCAGTTTAAGGTGCAGTTAAATGCTGCAGTGTTGCTGTGTTGATGAGAAGAACTGCAGCTCTATGTAAATGAACTTGCAGTCATCTGCATGAGAAGAAACAGGACAAGATTTGAGGTTGGCAGTCTCAATTCCATTGAATTGCTCATCCCAGCAGGCCATTTAAAAATGCAGTGGTACAAGTAGCACTCTTAAAAATATTCTTATGCTGCTTCCTTGGGAGGATAAACCAAGTGCTTTAATATGAATAGAACCATTAAATGAGGTAGAGAAAAGTGGGGAGAATGTGTAAGGAACAAGAAGTAGTTCAGAAATTTTGGTGAATAAAATCTTAATGTGGTCTAAATGAAGGGAATGTGTTGGTGGGCTCATTTCCATGGGGACAAGCTGACAGTGCTGATGTTTTCGTGTGGTTCCCATGCTGAAACCCAGTTAGAGGCAAACTCTCACTCCCAGGATGATGTAGCCTTTCTACCTGTTGCTGCCACTATTTGAAGAAACCTCTGCAGCTTCCTCAGTCCATTGCCTCTGGAGACAGTCACTTTATGCTTAGCAAGATGCTTCCAGTTGTCTTCATTGCACATTTCATATCCACACAACATTCTGGATATGGGGCAGTATCTTGTGATCCTCAGCCTCTGATATTTGGCATCTAGCAGTATTTTAAGAAACTGCTGTTTTCAGTTAGCATGGGTTGCATTTTGCAATATTGCAGAGCTTTTCAGATATCCAGATGGTAATTGCCAACAATTTGCCTGGAGAAACAAAGCTGCAAGAAGCTCTGCCTTGCCATGGGGATGGGGATCCCTGGATGCCCTGAGGGGCCATGTGTCCACACTGCACTAAGACAGAGGCCTCATTCTGCATGAAAAATGTTCTCCCAGTGGAGTGGTGTTGTGTGAGATAGAGTGTCTGGATGGAGCCTTGATGTTTACTGAATTTGAAGTGCCCTGTGAGCCGAATTTGAATAAATTTTAATACCAGGAGATGGAGTTCACAGGGTTTCTCCCATCTATGATTTCTGCAGTTTTTTTCTTCACATTCAACCACGTTGCAATTTTATTATTACTCTTTTTAACACAGACAAATTTTTCCAAAGCAAAAGCTGGCCGTGAAAATCTGATGATTGGTTTCCAAAATGGGAATGCTTAGCCATTTCATGTTTCAAGCAAAATTATACCAGCGTGCTAATAGTTTGACAGGTCTGTTCTTGAGCAGAGCTGTTAAGCAGATAAACAAACAAATACTCTGCTCATGCTTATATGCTATGCTTGAGATATTTGTTTTTTCCTGCCCTCTGAAAATATTTTTAATGAAAAGAATGTGGCTTCAGAATGTCTTTTTACTTCTCTCATATAAATTAATGTCATGCAGGCCATCCTTCCTCCTCCCCATATGTTGTAGATTTTTAGCATATGAGTGGTCCATACATTACAGAAAGGGTATTTGGAGTAATTTTAAACAATATTATGAAGTGACCAGGGTTTAAATTTGGTCTGGGATACTGAGCAGACCACACTTCCCACACTCTGCAGTTCCCTTGCTTTCAGTCCCTTAGGAGGGTTATGTAGAGGTTTTTTCCCTCCCAGAAGAAGCAAAATGAAACATGAGCAGTGTCTGTGTTTTGCTGTAGCTGGCCCCAGTTTTCATAGGGACACTCGTGGAGGCACCAGCAGGATCCCGAAAAGCTGCAGGGGAAGGATGGTAGGGCTGCTGCACATTAGTCATCCCGAGTGGGCCAGTCTCACAGGGAAGAACATTGACTTCAGAAAAGCTGTGAAGTTGAGTACTGGGAAATTTTAGGTTTCTCTCTGGAAATAGCAAGCCCACTAGTAGTTAGTAGATTTACAGTGACAAATAGAGCAAAAATTCCATGAAAATGACATCCTGTCCTGCTACTTCGCTCTTCTGCATGCCACATTTTCTGCTTGAGTATATTCTGCCACCATTTTAGCACCTCCACGTATCTGCAGAGTGAATGGGGAACTGTATTTCACTGCTTTTTAAAAGTTTCTTTCCTTAGACCTCCTAAGTGTTGTGAAGGTTTTTTCTCTCAGAGATGTCTTTGTTTCTCTTTTATCTTTAGCATATTCTTTTTGTACCTAAAACTGTACTTCCCATGTCCTTGAGCTTTCAAATTTCTTTAGCAAAGCTGTGGAAAATGGGGCAGAGCTGAGAGCAGACATTTTTCCACCTTGGTGTAAGCCCTTTTCCCCTCCTTCCTTGTGGGATGCTAAGTCTTGAGGAGAAGACCACAGGCCTTTGTCATTAGGCAGAGGTCCAGGGTGGGAAATTGGAGTTGGAAATCTCCTGGGCTTGCTGAAAGACTTTGGTTCAAGAAGTAGTAAGGTTAAGGTGAGGTCAGCATTGGCTACTGCATACATGTTAGGACCCCTAACTTTGTTTCAAAATCAAAACCAGCTTGAGACCAAGCTGTAAAAAGAAATGCCTGCGGTAAAGCGAGTTTACAGAGCAAGCAAAAGCCTGAGCACAGTAATGTATTTATAGAAAGCACGTGGATTGGTTAGTAAGGGGGAGAGTGAAGCACAAGGAGAGTTGTGGAAGAAAGCTGAGGCAGTGAATTCTGCAGCATTTAATCCTTTCGAATGCACCAGCAGTGCCTGGCCATTACCTCCATGGAGGGCATCATAAGTTGTGAAAGGGTCAGGATTTCTCTAAAGAGACTAGTAAGAGACCAGTGGTCTGGAGTGCTTCAGTTCTGGGGTGCCAGTCTCAAAAGACCCTGTAAAGAGATTAACATGTTAGTCCAGGCAAAAAATATACTATTCATGTCCATCATATAGGTTTCTGCCTAAGAAACTCAGAAATTGGTGAGGAGAGAAATAAAGGAACTGTGACTTCAGTTAAATATTCCATTGTGTTCTTATCATTATTTGTGATTAAAGTGGAGGAATTTAATGGGCATACCTATTGCTAAAGAGCTTGACTGATGCAGATAAGAACCTTTGGTGATGGTGCCCCGGAAAGTGTTTGGGAGACTGGGCTGTTTGACTGGCTTAGGATAGACTGCTGGGTGTTACACTGCTGAGTGTTAAGTGGAGAGCTGGAAAATACCAATATTAGGACCATTTCTAAGTGCCTGTTTAGAAAAAAAGTACACAACAGCTAATTGATGTCTCCACCTCATGTAAACATACGCTGGAGAGAAAAAGGCTTTTGTTAGAAGTCAGCCGAGGCGATTTACAGCCCACCAGGGCTGGAGGGGTCTGCCATGCCGCTTGCCTCCCAGCCCTGTGATCTGCATCCTGCTGGCTCCAGCTCTGTTTCCACTGCAGAACAAACCAGTTTAATTTCCTGGACTGCAATCCCCTGCCCCACCCTGCAGTTTGCTTTTTCTGTGCTAACTTTCTGCCATTTTAGTGATCTCAATCAGCTTATCATATGATACAATGAGTGCCAGAAGGAGCTCAGTGCTCCTGGGAGAAATATGTGACAGGAGGCTGGAAGGAGGCAGAGGAAGGAAGGGTAGGAGCTCCCCGCTGCAGGAGCTGGGATCTATTAACTTAACTCCAGCTGTACTGAGAAACTGTACCCTTACTGTGGTGTAGCTGAAGGGAGATGACGTCTTGTTCTTGTCTAGCCATTGTGAGACAAGCAAAGAGACAAAAGAGAGCTCTTGCAGGTCTGATGCAACCCTCATTTTTTGTACTTTGGAAGACCAAAGCTGTGAGAAATGTCCTAAGCCCTAAGCATGGGCTAACCATGCTTACTGGGTAAAGCATGTAACAAATCACCCAGCTACTAGGCATTGGTTCATACAAATAAAATATGCAACACGTGGAATTTATTCTGACATGTTAATAAACTATCATTACTGACAACGAGCTTTGCTAAAGTAAACAGAAGGGAAGCTGTGAATATAACCTGTTTGTACTTGATAATCATTATTTTGATGTGGAGAAAAAGAAATGGATACTAAAATTTGAAGAGGAATGCTTTACATTTGTTATTGTTGTTGTTCTTTTAGTCATCTAGAGTATTTGTAATATTTCCTAGGAAGTATCAGAAGGGTCCAGCATGAATGGGGAACACCCAGTGACTGGAACTCTTGTTCAGGTGTTTTGCTCTGTGTAAGCTGAAGGGATGGGTGAGATGTTGGTGCTGACTGTTCTCTCTCTCTTTCTCAGGGTCGCCATGTCAAAACGGGTCAGCTGGCAGCCATCAAAGTCATGGATGTTACTGAGGTCAGTAGAAGAACCTTCTGCTTTATTAGTAACATGTAAAATTTAATAATGAGATGGTATAAGACTTACCTCATATTTCTGTTGAAGGCATGGTCCTCGCATGTGAATGTTTGCTCTCTGCTTGCAGGACCTGACCTCTCCAGTCTGTCTGCCTGAGATTTCTGTGTGCCTGTGTACTGGGGCATTTGGCCTTCTCAAATTGCATTGTCCAGTCCCAGGGTATATGCGTGCATGTAGCACTCTCTTTTCAGAAATTTCTTAGAAGAGGGAGAAAAAGTTCAGATTGCTTGCTTCCCACTTTTTTCTCTGAAATGTGTCATCTTGCTTTTACCAAAAAAGAAGGTGAGCTGTCTGCTTGATGTAGAGGACAGTGTTCTCCCTGGTACATCTGCAGCCTACAAAGGATATATGTTTATTCAAAGAAATGAATCCAATACAGTTCCAAGAAGCCTAAAAGCAGAAACATCTGCAGGAATGATGAGCAGACTGCTAACAGAATTCAGCAATATAAAGTAGTTGTACTAACTGACCCATGGGGATTTGCTGTGGAGCTTTAGATGAGAAAGAGGAGAAATTAACCCAGTCAAAGAAATAAAAAATATATGCCTATATTTGAATCCTTGGGTGTCTTGCAGTTTATACTGTTCAAAAAGCAATCAGTTTAAATTAAATCTTCAAAACAAATGAAGAAAAGCATGGGCTTCTCCCTGTTACTCCATTTGTGTTATATAGAGTTCCATTCGCAAATTAACAGCTTGAAATTTAAAATTGAACGAGATCCTCCCATGTGATACCTACAAAGCTTGACTGATACCACTGTTTCGTAGAGAGGTTGTGCCTTTTCAAACTGTCATATTCTTCTGAGCTCCTCAGCCTTACACAGGGGAATAATTACATTAATGCATGTACATTGTACAGAACAGGGCATCTTTGGCCAAGATGGTTACAGTAAGCAAAACCTCTCCGAGGATATTGCTGCAGAATATTTTATAGCTTAGTGTGTGTATAGGAGCAACAAGTAAAAACGGCCTTGGACGCAAGGTCCTAGATGAGTGGTGGGGTGTAATGGATAAACAGGCAGGAGAGGAGGAAAACAAGAGGCAGGGTTAGGTCAACTGATATGACTTAGTCTTATCTCTGAATTTCTAGTGATCGATGGGCAGTGTGACTGCTGCTCTCTAAATTCAGCTGTTGTGTCTGCCAACAGCAAGATATTCCTTTTTTGTCAGATGGCTTGATAAAGATCAATTTTCAGCTGAAGTTTTTCAAAGGCAGGATTCATGAGGAGGCAATGCTTTTTTTGCTGCAGTTAAAAAGCAGAGAGACCAGAGAAGAATGAAGGTACATTGACACACAGTGAATGTTCTTTGCACAGCAAATGTTTTCCTTTGTGCAGCAGTTTTACACAGGGCGGCTTGCTGGACTGTGCATGACAATGGTTTCTTCCATAATACTAAGATTGGCTCTACTGCACACTCCCTGTGTTTTTAATAGCATGTATTAATCACAAACAGTTGTAAAAGAGGGGTTGTACAGAAAAAGGAAAACAGTTGAAAAACGCTGTCTGTAGTATGGCTAAGCTCATATTGCAGGAGATAGCTTAAGTTTTGAAACTTACTGTAATTTTTGTCTGGTTTTGGAAAGCAAGTTGTATATTGGCACTGTCTTTTATCTCATAAACGCAATGCTTTTTCAGGGGATGAAGGGTAGTCAGAGGGAGGAGTTTAGAGATGTTAGCCCCGTGCAGCTTAAAAGCATTGTCATTCCTACCAGTGGATCTCATGTGTTTTTGCTTCAAAGTAAAGAGCTCACAGAGACTAAAAATGTGTAAATTCTTCCAAGTTGTGCTAAGCCAGCTCCACTTTTTAACAGCAGGCATGGGTGATACTCTTGCATGTACCATTTTCTCAGTGGCAGATGTGGCTGTAGGATGTTCTTGTCCAGCCTTGCTTGCTGCTTCCTTGCCCATTTCCCAACGCTTGTGCCAACACAGCTGCCTTGGGGCCAGATGGTGACCTGGATCAGTGAATGGGCTCTGGTTCCAGTTTTAAAACACCCTTACTCCTCTCCTTCCCCTGGTTATTTATAACCTGGATTGGTTCATTGAGTGCAGTGCATGATGTTGCAAACTGTTGTCTGGTTGCTGTGAAGAAGGTGGCATGAGACTGGAAAAGAGCCACTGCTGGCCATCAGGGAGACAGGGTAGTAGTTCAAATTGATATTTCTGCTGGAGATGACCATATCCTCAAGCCATAGCTTCCATTCCTCAAGGGTTTGTTTCACCTCCTTTGCTGGCAAACAATGCAGGTCCATACTGGTTTTAGCTTGCCACAGCAGTGGGAGGAGAGAACATGGGGACAGAGGGGGACAGTGACTGCCACCCTTACCACTGATCCAAAAGAAATGCTGAGGAAACCACAGCCACAAATTCACCTTCTCTGCCTGCTTTAAGAGCTACAGTTAGATGAACTGCTAATGGTAATGCCTATGGAGAAAGAGGCTTGAGTGGAAACTTTCACAAAACTGAAATTGTGGCTTTCTGATGAGTGGTTGCTTGAAGCTGTAGGTGATTTGTGCCTATGTGAGTATTTTATTGGCAGCGTTATGCCTTTCTGCTTAAATGTGAGTGGTGCCATGGGGAATATCTGATTATTCTGACTAACCTGAATTGAGAACAGACACAAGACTTCCTTTCTTCTGGGATACCTCTGATCCAGTGCTTGCTTTGCCAGATGTTTAGCAAATTAGAAAACCTAATGTATTGGCATGCTCTGTGGGCACACCCCAGATTTTGAGTTTTCAAGGCCATGATTCTGCAATTCACACATTGCTCAGGATCAGCGAAGTTATGTCAGTTCTGGGCTGTAAAGCTTTGATCACCCAAACCAGGAGGGATGTCAAAGTCAGAGTGAAGGCTTTCCTTAGAAAGTTTTGGTTGGCATGAAGAAAATGAGGTAGTATAACCTCTGGCTAGAGGCATTGGAAGAAATATTAGAACTCTGTAGTGCACATGGCACTGTGGAAGTGCTCTTCATCCTTCTCATCTTTTCTTGTGGTTTTCTCTTTAGATTTTAATTTTGAAAAGAATGGTGGCAAGGATGAGAAAAGAGGAGGTGGGCTGAAGCCTATCAGCTTGATCTTTGAATAAATTATAACTAGTTAGTTCTGCTGCCTGAAACATCGGGGGATGTTGATGTGCATAAAACTTCCCTGCCTCTTCTACTTTCCTCCTTTCTAAACAAATAAGGAAAATACTTAGAAGACTGAATCTTAACTGATCTTTTAGGTCTACAGCACTAAAGCAAGCACTAGTGGAACTATAAGACCTAAAGATCTATAGGTTTTACTACAGAATGGTGGAGAGGTAGGTCTTTTTACTTTCAGAGGGCAAAGCTGCAGTGCATGTAGGCTGAAAAAATTTCACTGGAGCATAGAACAAATAAAACCAAAAAAGCACCAGTTTTCATCAATTCCTTGTCGGAATGAGCCCAATGACCATAAAAGGGGAACAGTGCAAACTATCGGTGTATATGCACTTTAAAAATTGTTTTACAAAATCTACACATGTAAAATGACTCTCATGCTGCATGCTTGTTGTGAGGGAGGCATTGTATGCAGTCTGTCATTCATCTTTCTGTTGTAAAGTTTCTGTTCCTTTTGTGACATTGGTTTGGAGAAGGTGGCATTCAGTCCATGTTGATCCCTTCCACTCACTGACCATACTGTTAGGTTTCCATGACTGTAAGATTGCCATGACTCCTAAGATTTAGCAGTCCCTGTTTAGTTAGAAGAATCTGTTTTCTTGTGAAGCAAACAGCGCTGAAAACCTTAGCAAAGCTTACTTGGCAAACCTGCCTGTATCCAAGCTGTTAACTTGCATTACACCCTGAAGCTTGACTCTGCTTTAACTGCTTTGGAGCCTTTCCTTGCAGCTGCATGGTTGTTTCCAGTGTCGCTCCTGTGTTTCGCTTCCAGCGATGCTTTTCTCTTTGAAAAGTTTAGTAACTGATTTTGAGGGAAAAACACAATTGCTTCTCTTCTGTTTGTTATAACCCCTGACGCTGCTGCTTCTTCCTCCTACCTCTTCCCACACACACTCTTGGCATCCCTTGGGAAAGTTTTCTGCATGCCTTTTTTAATAGCAGCGTTTCTCAGCTCTTGTGCCCAGTGTTTCATGACTTGTCCAATCTAGTCTGTGTAAAATTATGCTAAGTAAACAACTGGATACTGTATCCTGCTGATTTATGAAAGAAGCTGGATTGCTTTTAGTGCTTGCCTGTATTGCTGTTTCCATGTGTCCTCTGCAGAAAAATTAACAACCTCAGACCAAAGCCTCCAGGCCTGCAGAGGAACATGGCACATCTCTCATACCTAGACAGGAAAGGTTCCCCAGGTTTCTCACTGCCATCTTCCTTACTCTGCTGACTGCTTATTTCTGGTGCAATAGGAAAGTCACTTCGATTGTTATGAGTCTGTATTTTGGCCTACACAGTGGTATAAACTACAGTCGTGTGGCTAATTTGTCCATTTTGCATAAGACATCTCAAAGCAGTCTGCAGAAAAACTGCAGATAAATAAAAATGTGGGTTCCCACATAAACTGGCAGACAAAGTGAGGGAAAAATGAACTAATAAGCCAGACCAAAAGTTTGCTCTATTATGTATGTTCTTGTTTTCCCCATGAAAACTTGAAGATAATCCATGGATTTTGATCTGTTTGAAGGGGAAAAAAAAAAGTTGATGGCTCACTGTGGAAGATTGGGAAATACAGATCCTTGTGGCCCTGTGCAGCAGAACTGGGTCAAGCCAGCCTGGAGAAGCTGAATAGAGGCCATTCTTTTAGAGTAGAGATATGAATGCAGTGCTTTACCTGGCTTTATCTGGCTTAGTGCAGCTGCCTGATAAAGTACTTATGTACCAGTCCATGGCTGTACTTACTGTGAAGTTAGCCAAAGCAAACCTAAAGTCACTAGAGTTACCAAAAGCCTTTGCCCTTCCAGTGTTTCATAGGAGTCACTTCTTAATGTGGATTGGGGAAAATGGATCTCAGGGACCTAAAATCCACATTGTTCAATGGAGAGTACTGGCACTCTGCTTGCTTGTCCCTGAAATGAGAGGTTGCTTGCTACTAGTCTGTACAACATTTTGCAGTCTTTGGTTAAACAGTTACCTGGCAATATAATGAATTGTTCTGTGGAAAAAAAAAATAGGAAAGCTATTTACAGTCTTGACAGCCCTGCTGTCCGGTTCTCCTGAGACTGATTAACCTCTGATCTCTTCTAGGGATTAGGTTAAAAAAAAATCCACCACCATCACCAAAACCAGAACCAACAAACAAACAAAAACCACCAANGGAACTATATATTACAGTTCAGAGGAAAACAGAGCTGGACAGTGGTCCCTTGAGCTGTAACATCTGGTTTTGGAGGAGGTCAAAAAGAGCTACAATAGTTTTGCAGCCAGTAGGGCAGCCTTTTTTGAACTGCAGAACATTTGTATAATTGACTATTTCCTTCTTTAACTGAGATCCCTCACCTACCTCTGCTGCATGCCCTCGCCCAGCAGCTTGGCACAGTTCTTCCCCCTGCTTTACCAAGGACCTGATGCCAGGAGGTCCAGCCCTGGGTGCTGGCTGATGTCTGTGTGGGGCTGGGCTCTGCTGCAGCTCCATGCTCCCTTTTTACTGCAAGACTCCTCTTCGGGTCAGGCAGAGGTGGTTCTGTCCATCTTCAGGGCAAGGGCAGTACAAAGAGCCTTGCAAGGGTGCCAGACATGTCACAACACCCCTGCCCTTGGGTGACCAGGAAATTTATTGGATTGCCAGCTCACAGTTCTAACAGAGTAGAATGATATTTAACTCTAAAGAGCCTTTTGTCCTTGCGAGGAACAGTGACTTTATCTCCCAGCAAGGCAGATACATCTAACACCTGGTTTAAGTCAGAGCTGCATTTTCTGGACACAATCCAAGAAATTTCTTGGAGCAGTGCTGGCACCAGTTTGGATAAAGGGCAAACTTCCACTCTCTTCATCTGATTACTCAGGTTGTTAGCAAGATTGTCAGGCTGAAGAAGCTTATTTGGAAAGGGGAGGATGTCTGTTTTGATGCAGTTTCAAGGAACTGAATAGGGAGCTTCACAGGCAGTTTGAGATCAGGGCAAAAAACTGTGGCTGTTACCAAGCAGCTTGGGAAATTACACTGCTGGAGAGAGCTGATGTTGAGCACTAAGGCTCTGCATTACTGTGTCCCTGTGAAGAGCAGCTTTGCACTGATATTGTGTGCTTGAGGGAAAAATTGTCAAAGGAGAGAGAAGAAGGCTGAAAGAAACAGATCTTTTCTTTTTGCCATGAAGATCCTCAAGGGCACCATTGCAGCATCTCTCAACAGCAGTAGAGCTTTAGCTGAAAAGGCTTCATGGTGGTCTTTTAGTAGGGTTCCTGTTGCATGGCTTTTTCAGTTGAGGCTGGGCAATGGCTTCATACTCTAAGTTGATTGTGGAACACAGTGTGAATAAAGTATAAAGAAAGCAGTGTTGCCTCTGCCTTCTCATCTGTATTCTTATGTCTGATGTGCAAGGCTCTTGTCCTGTCTAACAGGAGATGTTTTGCCAGCGCTCTGTAAATTGAAATGTAATTTAGATGACACAACCTGAAGTTATAGCCACATAAAGGGAACATTGCTGTAGTTTGGAATGTAAAAGAATCTCCTTTGTTTTAGGGAGACAGCTTTAAAATTTTGTCTGCCTGGCTTTAAGAGAACCAGATAACACTCTGCTGTAGCACAGCAGACAATGCTTAGGATATACTCCTCAGCTGTGGCACTGAGATGTGTTATTGCTCATCAGTATGTGAGACCACATGTTTAATATTGGAGCATAATGGAAAAGGCTGCAGCTGACTTCTATAGGCAGAAGGGCACGATTGCATATTAAGAAGATTTCTCTGCAAGTCTTGAGCTCTTTGGACGAGTCTGGACTTGTTAAAAAATTTCTTTCCTTTGGATGGTGCAGCTGCAGTGACACACTGAGAAAGAAAAAGTCATCTAGGTGAATTCATTAACGTCTGTTCCCATCCTTGGGCGCTGTCACCTGTCCAGGTGGCAATACACATGCATTTAGGCTCTAATACTGTGCCTATTTTTCTTCAGTCATTAGGCTTGATACCTGGAATCATCTGAAGTCCATTGACAAAGGGGTCACTAATGACACGTGATTTCCTATGTGTACCAGTGACTGCTTTGTCCCCTGTGAAGGACTGTCTCCTGGACCCTAATACTAACAGTGGTGAAGGCTCAATGTGGGTAGCATGCACATGCTTACACAGTTGAGATATTTTACCTACTGGTCACACCTGCTCTAACATGAATTTGAGCAATAATAGCCTGTGCAAATTCTAGTGATGGAGCATTTCTTCTGAGCTGAGAGGAGCATTTGTGCAGGTGGCCTCAGTGCAGGTGATTTGCTGCTGCCTTCCCCAGTGCTGAGCTCTGATTGTCTCAGCTAAGGAGGTTCAAATTCTGATAGGAAACAAATGTTTTGTGTGCAGATAATAGCAAAAAGTACAGGGCTGCATTTTATAGATATCAGACAGAGAGCACAGCTCAATTTACCCCCAGTGAGTCAGACATACTGTCTACTCAAGGATAACAAGGCAACCCTGTGAATACAGTGTTAGAGCATGTGTGCTCTTGCCAGTTTGGGCAGAGTGAAACCAATAAGGATTGTGACACAGCATTGTGCTTTCATTTTAGCAGGTTTCTAGGCTGAACTTGGGTCTACTGAGTATTCTTCCTGTCTACATAGACAGGAGATCAGAAGATCCCAGGTCCAATATAAGCTGCTGTCTTTCAGAGATACACTTTAAAATCTGGCTTGGGCATTAGGATCAAAGTCAAGGGAATTAACTCTCTGTTTATATTAAAGGGGATATATCTGCTTGAAATGTAATCTCTCTTGACTGTGTTTAATTGTATTTTCATAAACTGCACCTGTCTGTGGGCTCCTCCTGTTTTTGCTGCAGCATTCCGTATTTTTATCTTTACTTCCTAAGGAAATGAGGCTTCTTGGTGATACCGAGTGTGTCCTGCCTTCTTTTCCACCAAATACCATTTGGATCTGCTTGTTGACTTCAGCCAAGTTTAATGAGGAGGAGAAATTCCGGAGATACAAAGTCCTGACAAGTTATGTGAAAACTGGCAGGCTGCATGGAGAAGGGAGGGGTTGAAATTTATAGTCTCTGCTTTGAAAATGGTAGGCAGACCTTAGCCACCTTCCATTATCAGTCAGCTGGCCACTGTTTCACAGTAAATCATTAGGAGAAAGTAGAGCATTTCATTTTTATTTAAGGAAAAAGTTACGTGCAGTGTAGCACATTCAAGCTACTTTCAAGCATTTTAAAATCTCCTCTGGTTCTTTCTTTAGTTTATGGGTCTACAAATATAGTACTGTACATTTGAGATTATCCTGTGTGATCTCTCTCTCTCCCCTCCTTTCTTAACGTGCCTATGTGTATATAAAGATAAAATAGCAATGTTATTCTCCAACATTTAATGAGACAAAAATGTGTTTTCTAAGTCCCTTGACAGTGCTTCTTTTGCAAGGCACAGTTTGAATGATTGTGTATGAAATTGTTGGCAAAAATAGTCTTAAAGCCCAGCTCCTGAATCTGGAGATTATGGTAGCAAGTGCTAATGCTTGAGGACCTGGGAATTCATTGTACTCTAAGCTGGTTTGTAACCACAATAAACACTGCCCTTGTGCCTAAAGCATTCTGCTTCCCCTGTGCCCAATCTCTTAAATATGCGATGGAAAGCACACAGCTGAGCTAGTGTTAAAAGAGCCGTGAAGATGCTGTGCAAACTGGTTCAGTTGATCAGTGTAGAAGATTCTGTTTGTCTCCAGAGCCCGTAAGTGTCTCATATCCTTTCTTACAGGGCTCCTGTGTACATACCTCTAGGACAGAAAGTAGCCTCTCTGTCAGAAAACAGTAGATAAAGTGTGGAGAACACTTTAGATTGAAGTGCAAAGGTGTTGTCATTAAATTGCAAAGATTGGTGCTTCCTAATAAGCACACGATTTAGTGTTGCTCTCTCTTATTAAGACCCTGCTTCAAGTATGATTAGAGCAATGGGAATCTGGCCACAGAGGCACATTATTTTTGTTGTGATGTCTACCTGTTGATTTTTTTAATGTCAGGCTTTGTTTCTTGAAAACTTCATCAGTGTTTTGTTCTGAATCTGTGAGAAGTGGACAAGCTAACAGCAGAAATGCTACTGTTCCTGTGTGGACAGCGAGCACGTGAGTGTTGTGTTTTGCCTTACGTACACCAGGTAAAATGGTAGTTTCTTTACCTAGCACATCACTGGTGCAAAAGAGGGAGGTGGGAGTTCCAATAGTGTGCTCTCTTTTGCACCTCCTTCTCTAAAATGATGGGTGCCTTCACAGGTGTCCCTCTCTCTGCCTAGTGGAGGGGTCAGTTCCAGAAGTGAGCTCAGCTTTTATGTGTTAGTTGGTGTATGAGGTGTTTCTGCAGTGTTTGTCTTCAGCAGGAATATTTTCCACTGTAACCCCTTCTTCCTGAACCGAGTTCCAGTGTTTGGTTCTAGATGTGGTAAGAACTAAGTGGAAATCCTAGTGTAAATGCAGCAGCCCACAGACCTCTGGATAACTATTACTGTCCTGGCTAAGCACCATGGCTCTGCCTGCAAGAGTAAGAAAGGAGAGCATCCTTGATCCCTGAAAATAATTTTCTCATGTGGAATATTTTACTGAATGGAAATGTAATTGGGCAGAGAGACAGAGGCAGCAGGGAAAGAGAACAATCCTGGTGACTGCTTGGCTCCCCCTTTGCTAACCTGTCCTGGCAGGGCTGCAGGCAGACAGGCAGCCCTGAGTCACTGCTGTGGATGATGCAAAGGCAGCATTATTACAGAAGGTTTTATTTGTCTCTTGCATATTTTAGCTCAGCTCCCTTTTCACTAGCATTTATTGTAGTTTCTTCTCTCCGAGCCTGTGGATAAAATAATTTTTTATAAATGAGTTTGTTGGTTTTCATTCTGAATTTTTCTTCCTGCTTCTCTTACTACACTCCTTTCCAGCAATTTTTAAAATGTGAAGCCTTGCATGGATTATAAAATGATAGTCGCACTGATTTATAGATCAGAGGGGGCTGCATGGCCAAACAAATCTGCACTCAAATTTGAGTCCCTGAGGGAGATGTCTGTTCCTATGTCAGAATTGCTGCTGCTCCCCAATTCTGATTAAAAAGTTTGGGAAATATACCTAGCCTAGGATTGATTTGCAACACAAATTGGAAGAGTTTGCACTGATCATGTAAAAGTGGATGGATCAGCATGTAAATGCAAACTCGTTCTCTGTGCCTACAAATGTAAACAAACTGTGTGTAAATTCAGGAAAGGATTTCTCCCACTGGCAGGAAAAAAAAGGAGGAATAGTTACGTTTTCTATTTGTAAATGTTCAGATGGCATCCTGTTGTGTTAACAGTGCTTCCTCCTGACATAGGTGTCTGTGATCTTCCCATTTCTAGTTACTTCTCCCTAGAGATAAGGTTTTACAATACAACAAAGACAAATGGGTGTCTGGATGCTATTGCAAGGACAGCTCTCCCTTCCCTTCCCTTCCCTTCCCTTCCCTTCCCTTCCCTTCCCTTCCCTTCCCCCCTTCCCTTCCCTTCCCTTCCCTTTTCACCTTACACCAGCATCCATCAGGTCCCATCTTGTGCTCCACTGGCAAGGAAATACCTGTATTTAAAAAAAAATATAGATTATCTTTCTACTGTTTTTGCCCTCGCTAAGGGTGAGAGGGGCCAGGCAGGATGGAGAGTGAAGGAGGCAGCTTCTGGGAGCTGGCTTGCAAGCAGCATCTTCCCAGGGCTACAGCTGTGAGGCTGCATGAGGAACCCAGAGCCATCCCTTTGCAGTGCAGATCCTGGAGGAAAGCTGGCTGCAACGCCTTTCCAACATTTGGCTGCATCTTTCTCAGCCACCTGCAGTGACCACTGAGGGACTGTTTGTAGTGCACCAGCCTGCAGATTTAGGAATAAAGAATGGAGTGTAAAGGTCTTCTGCAGGAATTCTCCTACCCTCTGATTCTTTCCACTGTGTAACAGGCTATTTTTAGTCTACTTGCTTGCCTTAGAAATTACTTCACTTTCTGCTTTGGATGATTTCCATAACATTCATTGTGATTCTGAATTCCAGTGTTCAGGGTAATAGCAGAGCAAAGTATTGCTGTGTGGCAAGCTCATTTCCAATGGTGGAGCCAGAAAACCTATGCTGAGGATGTGGGATGCATGATGCTAGCTGCCTCTGACCTGGTGACCTGTGGGAGGCTGGCTTAGCTGAACTACATTGTGGATCATGCCCCATGTTTGCAGGCAGAGAGCCTCGTTAACCCTGAGTTTAACTGTGCTTTGGTTAGTGAATGGCAAAAGAAAACAACCCTTTAGTGGACTAATCCAGGTAGTCCAAGTAGATCTACCTCTGAAAGACATCTGTTTGCTTTAAGTGAAGTCCAGAGTCAAAAGCCCAGCCTGCCCTTGCTGTGTGTGCTTGGATAGTACCATTCCTAATTCACTGAATGTGACTCATTCTTCCTCCACACAGTAGTTAGATATGATTTAAGTTGGTAGTTGCTTTGTCAATAAAGTGCTCTTAATCTATATAAGGTGTTAGAGCAGACCTTGCTGTGAGAAACTGTGCTTATGTTAACTTGGTTGCATATGATGCATCTAATCATTTGCCACTCTGACATATAGAAAAATACCGCAGAGTCAAAGAGTCACCAAGGTTGGAAGAGACCTACAAGATCATCCAGTCCAACTGCTCACCTTGCACTATCACTGTAACCCCTAAAACAATAACCAACATCACCCAGCACCAGATCCAAACACCTGTTAGACACCTCCAGTGACAATGACTCCACCACCTCCTTGGGCAGCCATTGCCAATGTCTGACATCACAAACAGTAAATTTTTTAAAAATAACTTATCTGAATCTCCCCTGTGTCAGCTTAAGGCCATTTCCTCTGGTCCTGTCGCTGAAGGCACAGTAGAAGAGATCAGCCCACACCTCACCAAAACCTCCTTTCAGGCAGCTGTAGAGAGTGATGAGGTTCCCCCTGAACCTTCTTATCCCACTCTCTCAGCTGTGTCTCATAGGACATGTTTTCTAGACCCTTCACAAGCCTTGTTGCCATTCTCTGGACACACTTCAGCACCTCAATGTCCTTTTAATATATTTTATATATTAACAGTAGTTAATATAGTTAGCTATACCATAGTTATATAGTTATATATATATATAGTTATATATAGCTGTACTAGTTAGCTAGTTCTGTAATAAATGAATTCCATACAGTTGCTTGATAAAGCAGAAGAATGCGATTCAGTGGGTATGTGCAGCATGTTGCAGTTTCATAGGAAAGGCCTGCATACTTAGCATCCCTGAGGCAGTGCTGGGTCCAGAGGGTAGTGGAGATTGGCAGTTAATAGGAAATGTTCTTAGATAAAAATGGAGATGTTTCTTCTACTGGTTTTCTCTTTAGCTTGATAATGCATGGGATGAATATACTTGTGGGAACTCATATATTCAGGAGCTGTATATTCAGTGAAGAACAGAGACTGAGCTATTGCTACAGGTCAATATAGATCAAAAAGTTGGAATTCAGTGTTTGAGATTGGGGGAAAAAAGATATTTAGTATCGAGCCTATATTCTTATGAATTTTCCACTTCTTTTTGTGAGTCTTGATTAAGAACTACTCTGGATAGGTTGGTTCCTGTTTGGATTAGAGGTCTAATCTATGACTGTTTACAAAAATACCCGTATTTGTCAGCCTTTGGAGGACCAATGGCTACTTAAAGCGTGGATAAACAGTCACAAACACTGCTTAGCATGGTTCCATGAGCTGTTCTGTGCTCCTTGAAACATGGCCATCCTCACCTGGCATGGCAGATGAGCAGTGGTATCTTGTGCAGATGTTTTTCTGCATTTTTCCTCCTGATTGCACTCAAAGCAAATGAATGTGTGACTGCTCTGCTTTTGGCCATCACTAGAGGGCTTCAGAGGGAGAAACCTGCTTGCCTCCCACATGATATCAGAAGCCAAAAGTTTCTTCTGAAACCTGATACACAGGGTTGTAAGAGAGACATTCAAGTTATGCTAGTAGGAGCTTATTGGTGTTCAGCAGTTTTTTTGCATCCTTCATTCAGGGAACTTCTTTCATAATTCTATTTTCCTTTTTAAGTTTCTCTTTTAATTATCTTTACAAGAAGAATGGTAAAACAGTTGTTAGGCGAGTAGGGCTGGTGGGCAGCTGACACCACTTAAAAGGTTTCGCAGTGCCCTGTACTTCCCCAAAGGGAAGTGACTGCAACATGCAGGTTGTTGGTGTGCATGGGTGTGTGCCCACTCTCCAGGCCAGCACTGTGCAGAGGTGGCCAAAACTGGATGTGCACTCTATGGTTTCTCAGGAAGAGTGTCTGCTCACAAACCAGGGGTATGAGGGAATAAGGGATGTATTGTATGAAGGACAACCTTTAGCTGGGTGTCTTGCTTTGAAGAGGCTTGCCAGCAAGTTGGAGAGC
>VWZS01003631.1:2029474-2177004 GCA_013397075.1 Rhabdornis inornatus
AGGACATGTTTTCTAGACCCTTCACAAGCCTTGTTGCCATTCTCTGGACACACTTCAGCACCTCAATGTCCTTTTAATATATTTTATATATTAACAGTAGTTAATATAGTTAGCTATACCATAGTTATATAGTTATATATATATATAGTTATATATAGCTGTACTAGTTAGCTAGTTCTGTAATAAATGAATTCCATACAGTTGCTTGATAAAGCAGAAGAATGCGATTCAGTGGGTATGTGCAGCATGTTGCAGTTTCATAGGAAAGGCCTGCATACTTAGCATCCCTGAGGCAGTGCTGGGTCCAGAGGGTAGTGGAGATTGGCAGTTAATAGGAAATGTTCTTAGATAAAAATGGAGATGTTTCTTCTACTGGTTTTCTCTTTAGCTTGATAATGCATGGGATGAATATACTTGTGGGAACTCATATATTCAGGAGCTGTATATTCAGTGAAGAACAGAGACTGAGCTATTGCTACAGGTCAATATAGATCAAAAAGTTGGAATTCAGTGTTTGAGATTGGGGGAAAAAAGATATTTAGTATCGAGCCTATATTCTTATGAATTTTCCACTTCTTTTTGTGAGTCTTGATTAAGAACTACTCTGGATAGGTTGGTTCCTGTTTGGATTAGAGGTCTAATCTATGACTGTTTACAAAAATACCCGTATTTGTCAGCCTTTGGAGGACCAATGGCTACTTAAAGCGTGGATAAACAGTCACAAACACTGCTTAGCATGGTTCCATGAGCTGTTCTGTGCTCCTTGAAACATGGCCATCCTCACCTGGCATGGCAGATGAGCAGTGGTATCTTGTGCAGATGTTTTTCTGCATTTTTCCTCCTGATTGCACTCAAAGCAAATGAATGTGTGACTGCTCTGCTTTTGGCCATCACTAGAGGGCTTCAGAGGGAGAAACCTGCTTGCCTCCCACATGATATCAGAAGCCAAAAGTTTCTTCTGAAACCTGATACACAGGGTTGTAAGAGAGACATTCAAGTTATGCTAGTAGGAGCTTATTGGTGTTCAGCAGTTTTTTTGCATCCTTCATTCAGGGAACTTCTTTCATAATTCTATTTTCCTTTTTAAGTTTCTCTTTTAATTATCTTTACAAGAAGAATGGTAAAACAGTTGTTAGGCGAGTAGGGCTGGTGGGCAGCTGACACCACTTAAAAGGTTTCGCAGTGCCCTGTACTTCCCCAAAGGGAAGTGACTGCAACATGCAGGTTGTTGGTGTGCATGGGTGTGTGCCCACTCTCCAGGCCAGCACTGTGCAGAGGTGGCCAAAACTGGATGTGCACTCTATGGTTTCTCAGGAAGAGTGTCTGCTCACAAACCAGGGGTATGAGGGAATAAGGGATGTATTGTATGAAGGACAACCTTTAGCTGGGTGTCTTGCTTTGAAGAGGCTTGCCAGCAAGTTGGAGAGCTGCCCTCAGCCAAGCGCACTTTCAGTCAGGAAGTTTTATAGGTCATGAAAACCAGCAATGCCCTTTCTTTTCCATCGTGCCCTGCCTTTATATGCAGCAGCACACATGCACTGCCCTCATCCTCCGTGCTTTGGATCAGTGGCTCAGCATTAGCCCAGGAAGACTTGTGAGTGCCTCCAACTTCTATGTGGTGTGGGAACACTGAAGCACATAATGGCTGCGATTCAAAGACAAATGCTAGCTCTTTGCTACTGATCACTTTGGCAGAAAGCCCCAGATGCTCAGAGACTACAGATGGAGCTGTTTTGGGGAGAGTTTTTTGTTAAAGAAAAAAAAAAACTGCACCCACAGCCTTAGAATTTTCTATTATTATTATTATTATTATCGGGGGTGGTAGTACTAATACTACGTTTTTCTGTCTTTATAATAGCCTCCCTATTCTTTTTTTTCTTATTCTGTACCCCCTGAACATCCCTTTTCAATTCATGTCAGCCGGAGCACAGCTAAAAGCTTTTTGTAGTGCTGCATCATTTTTTAGTAAACCAGTGAAGACAAGCTTAACCAATTTAACCATCAATTTCCATGAGACTTTTCTTTTTGAGCGGGCTTTGGGATTTCTACGTGTGCCTTTGGGAGGGACTAGGCTGCAGGAAACTGCAGGAGAGGACCCTTCAGCCATGATGGGCTTTGTTCACATACCTTAGTCTGGCAGAAGCTGATCTCTGCAACACATGATCTTTCACTTAGTTGCCTCTCTCCAGCTATTGGAGAAGTCTGATTTGCTGTGTGTGGGATTTCTGCTGCTTCCACGCTGCTTGGTAATGTTTCCAAACCAACCAGCAGATCCTTGCCTTAGTCCTGGAGCTGGCAGGGTTGCTGCAGCTGTCTCTTTGTGCATGACTTCATTGTCACACAGCTCTGCTCTGAGCAAATCCGGTGCCTTGAACCTCATCCTCCTGAGTTTTGAAGCTCTCCAAACAATCTAGGTTTGTCTTTTGGATGTAAATGCCTCCCCTGTCTCCCCCACACATTTTGGCTGGGCTAATTGCTCTTAGTTTGGTTTCAAATCAAGTGTGATTAAGGGACGATTTCTGCAGATTGCCACCTAATCATGTTACCAGACTAGCATAGTAAAAGGTTGTAATATCTGTTGGGGTGAATACCCTGAGCACAGAATTACAGGCCCTTTCCTATGAGTCATCTTCCCCTGAGACTCTGTAGTGATAGCATTACTTTTATTTTGACAGAAAAATCCCTGAGAAGGCAACCAGTTATTTATCTGAACAAGAGAGGCCATGTTCCTTGGGTTTTGTTGTCTTTTTGTTGTTGTTGTTAAACTCTGAACTTTTCTATATATCCTTAAGGAAGGCACTATTCGGGTGTAATTCCCATACAGATCCTAGCTGGGCTGGTTGGGGCCATGCTTGGCACAGGAAATGTGGTGGCTGCTGCACGCTGGGGGAACCAAACCAATACTTCTTCGGAGGGAGATCAGATTATATTATGTATTGGGGGATTTCAGTAAAACATGTTATGCCTGCATTTATTTTACAGTCAGGTTGCTGAGTTTAACTTTTTAACAGGAGCTTGTGCTACAGGCGTGGGTTGTGACTGTCTGAACTGCCTGCTTGAGAAAAAAGCCTCCAGAGCAGCTCACAGCAGGCTCATAACACACAGGCACACACAGACATACATATGTACACCCTTTCTGTGCCACCTTCCTCTCTGAACATGTGTGGTATCCAGTGAGTAGAATAACTGAAGTGAGCACCTGGCCACGAGCCTGAAGCGATGTTACCCATTGCTGCCCGGGGAGTATTGCAGCATCCTGGATGGAGTGGTGGATGTGCTTCCACCTCTTCCCCGACTATTGCAGGGCTTTTTCTTTCTGGTTGAGGTGGCCTGGCCTCTCTGGTTTCTCTTACAGGCTTTGTAGTTGATGTAGGGCCTGCCACAGGAGAGTTTTGAGCTGAGTAAACCTCATTTTCTTCTCATCAGTATCTGAGTGCTGGTGCCTGACTCCCTTGTTCCTGTTTGGATTGCTCACTGCCTGCTGTGCATGCACACCTGCAGTTTGGAGCAGATGTCTGACCATTCAGTATTTTGGTCCCTGCAGGTCCCCTCTGCTATTTGTGGTACAGTTGTGACAGACAAGGCACAGCTGTCAGGTTAGGGTCTGGCAGGAGCCCCTGCTTTTCAGCAAGGGAGCAGCAGGGCAAAGGGCCTCTGCTCTCAGCATTTCAGTTCAAGAGTGAGAGACTTGTGCTGGGATCTGAGCTGTTTGTTTTTAGACTGGAGAGTGAGATGCCATAGCAGCTCTGATTTTTGAAGTGAAATACCTTTTAATAAATGCTTGCCTGTTCACAGCTCAGCAGCAAAAACAAACATGTACTGTAGCATTAGGACTGTTTTATATTTTTTCCAGTCCTATTTTCTTGGCTGTTAATCAAGGTTTCTTTGTCACCTTCCCAGCTAAGGGTAAATGCGTCTGGAGTGTAATATTTGCAAGCATTTGTTGCTTTTATTTATCCTGATGGAGGCAGAAAGGCTTTTCTTCTCAGACAGGTAAATAATCAGCTGGCCATCCACAGCTTCCTTGCTCAGAGAACAGGAGTAAGGGAGAGAGGGGACCGTGACACCCCATTTAATACATGGACATGAGCATCTTGTGGCTCTGTTCATTGTTAATTCACTCCTGCAGCACTGCTCAGCTGTGAGGTTTCCAGGCGTGCTTGGCAGCACCGACAACAAAAACATCTGGTCCAAGAATATAGCTCCCTTCTGCTGGCAGCTGCGTGAAAATGATTTTGTACATCGTAGCGTAGCGCCAAATGCACTTAACTTGTACACTAAAGTGCACAGCCTTTATAGAGCTTTGGCAGTGCAGGGTGATTTTAAATGCTGTGCATAAGTCAGTGTTAATCTACCAAGGAAAATCAAAACCTCAGCAACCAATTTTATAAAGAACTCGCTTATCACACGTGCCCAGACGTGGCTCTACCTTTGTACCTGTCTAACAGCTGTTCCTGTCTGAACACAAAGGAAAAGCCTTTTGGTTGCAGCCCTGGCTGTCATCTGTCCTCCGGGAGGGTTTGGCACAGACATGAAGGGAAATTCGCCCCTCTCAGACATCCCTGAATTCCACTCGTCAGCAGTTGCATTTGTTACTGATAGAGGTTGTCTGTCTCCCCTCTTGTTTTAGAAAGGACCTGGCAATTGCTGAAGAAAAAATGTTAACTGTGAATCAAATAGTTTGTGTGTCTGCTGGTAAATGGTAATGTGAGTGATTGGACCTGATAATTACAGACATCATCATCTTGTCAGTCAGTTGTAAATCATTTGGTAATGGATTTCCCATTTTTAAAAGAGCTGGTTTTTGAGCAGTATTTTAGAGGTAAAATATAATATCCATATTCCTTCTTGCTTTGAAAACCCCTAGGGTTATAAACATGGATCTCATTCATACATGAACAAGCAAGTTGGAGAGGTCTGCTTAAGGAAAGCTGCTTTCAGCGTAGGTATTTCTAGTTACTTGTTTTCTGTTTATTCCTACAGAGTAGCTGAGCATAGTGTTGTTTTTTCATCCTTAAAGCTGTTGTTACATTGTAGGTTTTGGGAATGAAGAAGAGCAGGGAGGAGCAGAAATCGCGAGTTTGGTCTTGTATCTATCATAGGCCTGGATTTACCCTTTGCAAGAAAAGCCCATTCCTTCCCAAAAAGTAGCAGATGGTTTAAGGGCTTGACCAGGTTTCAGTAGGTCTGTGCAGGTCAGATGGTGTCACAGCTACTGACCTGATCTTAGTTTTTTGCTTTGTCACTGTTAGGAGGAGCAGTTCTCACCAAAACAGAGAGGGAAGAGAAGGTGGAGATGGTTACAAAGGGAGTAGGAGCAAGCCTTCTCCTTCCAGCTTTTTAAGCAATCTTTGCGTGCAATGTTGGTATAAGAAACCAAAGACATTTTCTGGAGTATTTTGTAAATGGGATTTGACAAACCTGTGGGGCTTGGTCTGGTTTTCTCTCTTCTCCCTGTCCTAGCCACTGTCTGCACAGACAGTGGTTTATTCAGCCTGTTTCTCAAACACACAACAGTGAGCTGGTGTCGCAGCTGGTTTTGTGATCCCTTCTGTCCCTCATCAGGTGAGAGGAATGGAACTTTGAACCTCTTGGGTCCTCCCTATTGGCACCTGGCATTTTGGATTTGCAGTAGTTTCTCTGCATAAGGCGGGGGGAAGGCTGTGGATTACTGACAGAGGCTGAGGTGGTGACTAATATTGGGCCAGAGGAGCTAAAGTGTTTAACCTTTAGGCAAAGATTACCTGAAGTTAAAACTTGTAAGGACTTGTGCTCTCACACTGTGTCATTCAATCGTGTTTGTAAGACACATGTACAGATTGGACGATTTCTTTTATTCCTGGGCAATTTACATATTTTGGCTGCTTCACAAAAGAAATCTTGTGTTGAATAAGTCAGATCATGATCTCACACCAATCCTTACTTACATGAAGATTTTTGGAAGCTGTTAGCATAGTGCAGAATTTTGAGTTTTCCTTTTGTGGGTGTGAAACAGAGCATAGGTTACTGGCTGCACTAAAAATGGGCATTAAGCGTGGGTATTCCTAAGCCATATACCTTCTGTGTTTGCAGATGTGTTTGTTAGAAGTAGTTTCACCTGGCAGGTGAACCTTAGATGAAGGTACACCACTTTGGAAAAGAAGCATTAAATCTATTTCTTCACAGTAGCAGACTGAGTGAAGTGTATGTCAATTTATAAAAGTGGATTGGTGGGCTGCAAAGAGAGCACAGTAATTTCTGGTTTGGGGCTTTTCTTAGTATTCATTTTCTGACAAAATGCAGGGCTTTGTTAGTGTTGCAGACTGTTTTAAATATTTGGATGGAAAAATTGCTGCACTCGCAGCATTTTAATGAGGACAGTTCCCTTAATTAAAGCATTAGAAAACTTAGGAAATGTGGACAGCTGAGGGATTACCAATATGTTACAAAGTTCTTCCACTTACTAGTCGGTTTGGAATCAGAAGACCAAGACCATAATAAAACTTGTAGTCTTCCAGTGGTTGTTTGCTTGTCTTAACCATTGATGTGACCAAAGCCTGTATTCATTCTGTCTAATTTTAAGCATACAGTAGTTACGCTGAAGCCTGGAGTTGTGAGTGACCTGGAGATCTGCAATTTAGCATGGGAGAAAGGTGCCTGTGAGGGACAGGTCTGTCCACCTGAGGTGGTATTTGTCCTGTAGAGGGGTAAAGGTCACTGGTGGCACCTGGTACTATGAGGTACTTGCTTCATGGCTACCAGCTGCTCTCTGCTGGCAATTGTGGTGGTACATGTTTGTGCTGTTCTGCGTTTTGGGTTTGTTTTTGTTTTTGGTGGTTTTGTTTGTTTTGGTTTGGGAGTTTTTTGTTTTTATTTATTTCTAAAATTTTATTTCTTAATGTATGATTGATTTTGGAGTATCATTGCCAGTCTGTCCCCTCTGCTTTGCAAATCTGTCTGTTTGCTTTTGGCCTAAATAATATCATGTACTGAGCAGTGCCATGCCCTTCAGGAAAGAAGTGGTGGCATGTGATAGTGTTGCTGAATTTCTCTTGTGAGCTACTTCTCCAGCCCCATCTCATTTTGATGAAAGATCCTATGTGAAAGTAGCCCTGAGGAAAGCCCAAGTGGGCTTACTTTTCCATCCTCTCAATTGTTCTCTTCTTGTTTGGGTATGCATGGTTATAACTTTTGTGTTTGTTATCCCAAACTGTCGGGACATTTTATTTGTCTTGTAGCATTTGGGTTTCCTTCAATGTATGCAACGAAAGACATTGTAAATAAATTCCCTGTTCATCTACAAGACTTGTTGGTCAGTGTGGGTGTGAGGCTGTATATAGAGTAAAACTGTCCTGTAAGGAAACTAGTGTCTTTGTGTAATTATAGGTTTTCACTACTTATATACTAGAAGAACATTAGTGTTATGCCAGAACTGCTATTTTTAATGTATTTTACTTTCTTGGCTTACATTTCTGGTAATAAAATGTCTGTGTGGCATTTGGTGCATAGGAAATCTGCTTTCAGTCATTTCCACCTTTTGTTTCTTCTCCTCTCAGATGTTTGCCTTCTCCCTCCCTCTAAGTTTAAAGCTTAGTCTCAAGCCAGAATTCAGTTTTTTGTTGAATCTCTCCAGCTGCATGAAACCTGCAGGACTTGGGAGCCTTTTAAATCTCCCAGGTCCAAACTGCAGCCCCAGAAGTGTCTGGACAGCACATGTGGGGAGGGACTCATGTGTTGATCCCTTTGGGAAGGAGATCTCCCCTCCAGGTGGGAGTGGTGGAGGTTCCTACTGCCCAGGGCAGAGCAGGGACCGAGCAGTGGGCAAATGCCTTTCTTGGCTCTGTCACCCCCTGAGATGCTGCTTTCCTTGGCATCAATTGCGTGCTGAGATTGGAAGTAGAAAAGCTGTGCAGCATTTTGGCATTGTGCATCAGCCTGTTTTCTCTGCAGTGTCCACATCTCCTCTAATTATCTGAGCCCGGAGCTTTGCATAAAGGAGATTTCTTTCTTTCACACACAGACTTAATTTTAATATCTGCTAGGAAGGGCTTGTTCTGATCACAAGAAACCTGAGAATGGATGTAGAGATTGTATAGCAACAGGCAGTTTTAGTGTAAATAATAGCGATGAAAGTAGGGGACTAGTCCTTCCCTCTTTCATGAGAACTCGGAAGATGTCAGTATAAGGGTAGCTTGTTGTGTAACTTGTAAGTAATTTAGGCTTGATGAGGATGGACAGTTGAATTGTATATCTGGGACAAACATGCAATCTGGGCAGGAAACTCTTTTCAGTAATCATGACTAGGATCAAGGAATTAGCTGCCTTGGAAATAGTTGAAGGGATTTGCCCTTAGGAGGTTTCTCTCTTGGTTGTCTTTGGAAAAGCCTATGGCATCCCGGGATTTTACTGAAGGAGGTCATCACTGGTGTAGTTTCTGTGCCTTCAGAGCAGCTCATTCAGTGACCAGCGAAGGCACTGAAGGCACATCAGGCAAGAAAGAAAATATTGTTGTCGAAGTAACTGGCAGAGGAGGTGGTTTTGGGGGGAGACAACAGACAAGTATTGTCTTCATGTGGTTTTTGGCTCCTTCCTGCCTGCACGTGATTCCATCTCCTGCTCCTGCACAATGCTGCTACACAGCTCCTTGGGGAGTGCTGGGACCCTGCTTAGGAGCTTGTCCTTCCTCATGCCTTTGTCCAGCTAATTTAACTGATGCTTAATGGCTGCAGCCTCAGCGATGGCACTGTCCTGAACAGCTTGGCTCACTTGCTTTCTTGCTTCAAACAGTGCCTGTAGCATGCAGTAGAGAGGGTGTTGTGCCAAGGGGAGACAAAGCAGCTTCTGTTTTGTGTGTGTTCGGAAGTGTTTCTCACCTGCTTGATGAAATGTTGCCACTGAAGGTAACTGAATGTGGTTATAAGGACAGCACTGTTCTGCCAGCCAGTCCTCCCAAAAGTAAGGTTTTTTTGACCCTTCAAAAAAGCTTCACAGCCATCTTCTGCAATTACCGTGCCTGAGCAGCATTGCTGCTTTGCTGTTCCTGGCAGCATGGCTCTGTGCCGCCAGCAGCAGCAGCTCGCAGGCTGGTGGGCAGCTCACAGTGACAGGATGCCTGGTTTCCAGAAAGCTCCCAAATGGTAAAACCCATGAAGGCCTGTCTCTGCATGGGCTGTGCATGTGGACAGGGGGCAGAGGCTAAGGCATCCTCCCAGCAGTGGGGGATGCTCACCACCCATGCCACTGCTTGCTGGTGCTCCGTCAGTGTCACCGAGTGTGTGGCATGATGGATGCCTTTCTTAAGAGGCACAGTCTGAAGGCCTTAGAAGAGTCTGTGTTTGGGAAGGACTTGAAGGACAGGGCAGAGAAATCAGGTAGCACCTGCTGATGCCAAGGTGGAAAGAGTATGTGGTGTAAGGGGTCTGTGGAAAAGAGACCTTGTGTGTGAAGTGAAACAGGCACAGAGAATGCTGTCAGTGAGAAGGTAAAACAGGAGAGAGACAGATGGGAAATAAACTTACATGAGATCTTTAGCTTGAGGTGACAAAGTTCAAAGGCATATAAAAGGCTCTCAAGAAGGATGGGATGTAATAAGAAAGTTAAGATTTAGGAGGGATTGTATAAGGACTTGTTAAATGTTTATTGCACCTCTTGATTAAAGTGTTATATTTAAAACAGTTTAGACTTTTCCCTCCCAAGAAGCCTGTGTTTGATACTTTTTCTTACGAACTATTTTATGTCGTATTCCCAATTCCAACACTTCGTCGTGGTTGTTGGAGAGGATCACGTTTTTCCACGTTGCACTCTATGCACTGCAAGCTGCTCTGCTTTATACAAACTTCCTACCTTGGCAGTCGCTGGCAGGGACTTACCCACTTGGAGTATCATTTCTCTTGTGGTTTGGTTCCTCCTGAAATTACAACCTCCTTCCCGGCTTGGAGGCAGCGCCACAGCTCCCAGTTCAAGTACTGTGCTCTGTGCAATACTGCCCCAGCTTTCCTTGCCAAAACATCTCCCTCGTGTGTGAGAACTTTATTAACGAGTGTATATATTATGGATTCCAGCAGCAGAAGAGGTCACCTATTGTGCTAGGCTTTATTCAGACTTTCTCTGTCCTGGACAGATTCTGCTCCAAATGGATGCTGGCCACGTCTGAGGTGCAAAGAGGAGGGAGGTTGTGACACTCAAGCAGAATGGTGGTTTGCAAAAGTTGGTGTTGTGATTTGATTTATCCAAGAAGATTTTTGTTTGTGGTTTTGGTGTCTTTTAGGAGTTTGGTGGTTTTTTTTGTTTTTTGTTTTTTTTTTTTTTTGTTTGTTTGTTTGTTTGTTTGTTTGTTTGTTTTTTGTGGTGTTGTTGTTTTGTTGTGTTGTGGTTTTTTTTTTTTTGTTGGTTTGTTTGTTTTTAATGTGTGTGGAAGGCAGAAATGAAAAGTGAGAGGAAGCAGAAAGGAAAATAAACAGGGTTTCTTTTGGAGTTCTGTTTTTCTTCAGTTAGTGTGTCAGGGGTAGATGATAAAGGGAAAGTTGTTATCATTTTCATGCCTGTGAAGGCAAACTGGTTTCCTCTCCACTGCTCTGGGGGTCCATGAGTTAGCAGTGCCTTTTCACTCCCAGTGCTGGGCTGAGGCTGCTGCCTGCTGCTTTACACAGGTCCCAACTCTGCCGTGATCTCAAGATTCCAAAATTCCAGAAGCTACCACTGGAGCTCAGGAGCTCAGCTTACTCTGAAACCCCAGGCAGAGTATTGCCAGCTGCCATTCTCCAGGCAGGGCAGCTCCATGGGTATAGGCAGGCAAAGCTTTGTGAGCAGTACTGGGAAAGCAAAGGAAAGGGGATTTGAAGGCTTCTCTCACTCCATCCCATTTTGCTGGTGTTTGACTTTCCACTGTTTGGTAGTGATGTTAATTCTAAAAAACCCTTGATTGTAGCTTAAAATGACTGGATGCCATTTGTGTGGGGAGAGCAGAGATTTGTCACCGTCTTATTTCTTAAATCAGAAAGCAAAGTTTCTGAAGGGACCAATTTGTATTCTGCTTCACACTTTAGATTTAGAGCAGTGTATAAATCATCTGGCAGGATAAGTAAACTTGCTCTCTCTTTTATCACAGAACATCATTTTGCTGGACTGTGTTCTCTTATTCACATTTCCCCTCATCTTATTAGGGTAAATAAAACCTTTGGAAATAGTCCCAAGTTTCTCTTCCTCGAGCTGGCAGAATAAATATTCAGCCAAGAGCAGTGGTCAGACAGGTCTTGCAGGTGGGGGAGTTTGGATGGTAAGTCACGACTTACATGCCCTGAGACATGTCTTTGCTCTACCTTTAAGAGGTTTGGGTTTTTTTAAATTTTGAAATTCAGCTCCTGAAATAATTTCATTATGCTATAGAGCTTGGGAAACAGTGTTACTTCTCCCTTACTCCTCTAGGTGTGTTTCTCAGAGAGAGTTTCTCATAGGGGTCTCATACCAGTTTTAGTGCTGGAACAGGTCAGGACTGTTGTGCTTGATCTCCTGAGGCATCTAGACAATGATGTTTACGGACAGACTTGAAGTGATTTTTCTTTTCCTTTGGTTATGTCCTCCCTAATTCTGACACTTCCACAGCTTAGTTCTCTTCCATCCCTCAAAAACGTCCAGCGAAGTGTTTCAGAATTTCTTATCTTCTAAAAATTTGTGTAAATAAGCAGCATTTTCATTCAGTAATGATGCAGGGGGTGGTGTGTTACCTTTGGAAAACAGCTGATAATCTTCCTTACATAGATCTGCACTAGTAGCATTTTTTGACTGCTAGTTTCTCCAGTGGCAACCATGGTCAGATACTTAAATCTTCAGCTACTTAGATCATCACAATTTTGTAAATGCTGGAGTAATAAAAACAAGTCATTGATTTGCTGTCTGCATGCAGAAAAACCCACACTGATATTTAGTGTGCATTGATGAAAGGAAGAGCAGGGGATGTTGAATTTTGTGGTGGAGCAGTAAGCAAGCTGATCAGGTGCTGCCGAGAGGTAACACACCTGGGTTTATTTTTAGTGTGCTAATTCAAATGGTTAGAAATTATCTGAATGTACATAGGTGGATTTCTGTGTGGGAGTCATATGCAAGTTTTAATCTTACAGGCAAGATTATTTTGGTGAAAGAGTGTTGCAGTTAGAAACCCTTAGGGATGCTGGCATGTCCATTTAGTCTCTGAAGGGAAACACATGGAAAGGGAAAGGAAAGCTGCTCCAAGCTTGATTTAACCACATGGGTCTTGCAAAAGTATAGCTTACTGCAAAAATTACTGGTAATCAGACGTGCTGTCACAAACAGACAGTGAAGTATAAGTATAAAACACTTCCACCAGCTCGATCAGAGGGAAGACAAAGAGGGTTTCAATGGGAGTTTGTATTCACAGATAATGGCTTAAAGTGGTAATTGATGCCAGCTGCATAAAATCACTAGGAAGGGCTCACCAGCTGCCTCTCTCCTTCAAGAAAAAAGGATGTACTTTTGTATTACTTCATGAGAATGACAGTGTCTTGCCTCAATCAGTTTTAATTTCCTGCTTTTGTGGTACCCTTGCTTCTGCAAATGGAGGGACTGTTAGTGGTGGTGCAGTGCATGTGCTGTCTGGAGAAGGTGAC
This sequence comes from Rhabdornis inornatus, assembly GCA_013397075.1. NCBI lineage: Eukaryota > Metazoa > Chordata > Aves > Passeriformes > Rhabdornithidae > Rhabdornis > Rhabdornis inornatus. The sequence continues at coordinate 2,042,077 of VWZS01003631.1, forward strand.
AGACCTTCCTTCTCTGAGGCTGGCTCACATGTCCAAATCCCAGGACAGCTGCTGAAACACCTTGGTCTCCTCAGGGGTATCACTGCTGCAGGCTGCAACCTAGCCTCCCTAAGGCACATATGTCCATAAGGAGATCTGTGCAGAACTGACTTTATCCGGCGAGATTTTTGGGTGGGATTCATCTCACCTTGATGCAAGACGTCTGGAAGATTGGTGTCTGCATCTTGGCTGATGACTTCACCCTCCTTTTGTAGTTAGTGGGGAGAAGTAAACACCGGTAGGGTGCACATTGTTTGGCCTCTTTCAGATGTCCACATCGGGATGAAATGACCTGTTCCCTGGGGGGAAAAAAAAATGCTCCTGAATCTGGAACAGAACAGTTTTGGTCTGGCCAGCTTGTTGTTTTTAATTTCCTTTTAAAAAAGTCTTCCACCGATTGCTGTACCACACAGGTGCTTCAGCCTTTTCTGTGCTGATTAATCCTCATAATAGTTCCTGTCGCCACAAAGTCTTCAGGACTCATTGCCAGGGAGTTATTGATCCACGCTAAGTAAGTGGAGTCTCCCAAAGCCTGGCAAAAATTACTGAATCCATTTATTATTATAGACTGGATTTGTACTGGATTGCACTGTAGGTGAGGTGCTCTTTGTGTTGTGGACAAGTGCTCAAAGGCAGCTGAAACATGAATGTAAGACCACTGTTAGTCGTAGTTCAGGGAGATATTTAGGGAGATATTGCTGCAGGGAGATTCTGCTGCAGGCCTTTGAGCAGTTGCTGTGACACAGTCTGCTGGCTCTCTGTGTGCCTTTTCTGTTGTTTGTTCTTCAGGATTTTTTATTTTGGGGGAGGGGGGCTGGGATTTTTATTATTTTATTTTTCAGAAATAGATCCTGTTTAAGTATTGTCATTTTGGCTGCTATTACAATAAATAAACACAAACAACCTTTAGGACATCCTGCCCATTGTATTGTAAAATCTATTGTGTTCATGGGCTGAGGGTAGGAAGTAATTTTTATCTAAAAAGTCAGTTCAAAATAGCAGATGAATCCAATTATACATATTAACGTACCAGCAATTAAGTTCCAAAGCATCAAGTTTAACAATGCTCCTGTTCAATTTTATTTGGTTTTTTTTGCCTAAATGCACAGTTCAGAGGTTTGGTGTAATGTAAGCATGTATTCCTCCTCTCTTTTTTTTTTTTTTCCCCAGTTTGCATATAATCAGAATAAATAAAAAAATCATTCAACAGCAAAGACAACAGAAGCAGCTGAGGAAGCACCAAGTTAGCTTTTGGCTCAAAAAGCTTTTCTGACAATGCTTTCTCCCAGGGCTGCTGTTCACTGGGAACTTTGATTTACAAGATTCTTTTACTGTTTTGTTCAGTGTTCCAGAAATACACGGTATTTTAGTTCAAAGATGCATTCTGAGAAGATATAAGAATAGTTTATCCCTGGTGCATTTTGGGAATTGTGTCATAATAATTTACGAGTAAGCATTGCATCCCACTGTTAGAGTATTTGAAATAGTTGTTAGCTTTGTAGCAGAGAGTGGTGTCTTTTATTCAAGTCTGTACCAGTGTATATAAACAGTTAACATGTAGCTAATATTAACATCTGCCTGTGTCATGAATAGGATATTTGATTGCTAGCGTGGTGCAAATTGCAAGCAAGTTTAAGGCTTAAAATTTTATCATATAATCAGTTTTGACATCACAGGATATCAGAATATGTGCTACCATTCCCATCAGCCAGCAACCGTAGGGAGAAGAAGTTTTGGGTTCTTCCTGGAATCAGTTTAAGGTAGATGTTTTTCTGCTTGGATATCTATGGATATAAAATTGTGGAGCAGGAGGGGATATCCATCTGCCTTTTAATTTGTTGCCTTGAGAGGTGCTTGAAGAAGACTCCTGCTGTCTAGGTATGGGAAGAGAGAGTTAGGAGTGGGCTGGTGTCTGCTCCTTCTTCTGTATCTGCTGGCTGCCTGCTCAGACAACACCTCAAGGCGTGTGTGGATCCTTCCATGCAACATGTCCTACTATCACTTCAAAAGCAGGTTGTGGGTGTTTCAAGGAGTGGTTTCATTATGTTACCCATTTCTGCTCTTGGTAGGGAATGACCTCCCTTCACCTGAGCTGCTCTTTGCTTGGCACCTTGCTGAAGAGGGGGGAGCCAGGGGAAATCCTTCCTCTGCCTTTGTGTCTCAGCATCCTGTTTACTGCCTGGGCTCCTCGCCCGTTCTTCCTGATGCACTTGCTCTTCCTCCACAGAGGCAGATGGAGGAGGAGAAGGAAGCTTGTGCACGAGGCAAATGCCTTTTTCTTGCAATAAGGGGAATTCCTGATCTCCACCTCTGTTTTCCTGTGCTAGTCCCATGCTGGGACCAAGATGGGAACCTGCTTTGGCAGCGGGTTTCACAAAGCCACTGTCTGGCATTTAAATAGAACTGGTTGAAATTTCCAAAATTAAAGGAGAAAAAATGAGGAACATGGAAATAATACTTCTCTGTCATAAATTCCCAGCCTGCCAGCTATGGATTTGCTGAAGTTATTACAAGCATAGGGCTTTTGAAACAGATTATGTCATGTTCCATCACTGGATCAAATCCATTCCATCTTTTATTTGTTTTTTTGTGCTACTGAAAACTTGGGAAAGACTTGTTTTAGGCCATCTCAACAGACAGGATTTTGATGGCATGAACATCAGAGGGGTTTACTGAACGTGATGTTGGTAAAAATTGAAGTTTCGAAAAAATCTACTTGTGTGAAGGTGAAGAATAAATCAATAATGCATGTGGTATATTAAACATATGGGGGTTTGTTTTATTTTTTTCCAAAGGATGAAGAAGAAGAAATCAAACTGGAGATTAATATGCTTAAGAAATATTCTCATCATAGAAATATTGCAACTTATTATGGTGCTTTCATTAAGAAAAGTCCTCCAGGACATGATGACCAACTGTGGGTAAGCAGATGTTTTTCGAACATGTTCCTAAGTCTTTCCCTATGGGATATACATTGATGATGAGAGAAATACCACTTTATGGGAAGACAAACTAAAGGAGTTTGGTGCTTGCCTGAACTGCTAGATAAGTGAATCACAGAGGCTAATCACATATCCTTAAGGGGATGTCTGAACCAAGATTTGCTATAAGCAGTGGATTTGTTCTTTAAGTAACTTTTTTTTCCCCCTGTTTCCCAGATGGACAGTAACATGTTTCATAGGAACAAGACAGCTGAGCTGAGCAGTAAGAATATGTGACTGTAAAAAGAAAGCTGCACTTGAGATTGTACATTTTTTATCCCACCTCATCTACACCCCCTAGAGGACTGAAGTTTGGGGTTGAAATGGCAGGGTGCCTGTTCTTCCGTAAATAAATGGAAGTTAAAGGATTAGAAGTGTTGCAGTGATGTGATCAGATTGCTTCCTTCGGCATTGGATGTGCTCTTACTGCTAATACATTTTGCATAGCTGAGCAAATCCAGATTCCCAGCATTAAATTACAGTGATTAAATCAGTCCTTGAAAAATGTGGTAACTAATGTGAGACATACTCCATATATGTCTGACACACATTGAAGACATTTGGTTGAATCCATTTTCCAGGCAGAGATGTAAAATGTATTCTCTGCTTTATAAGAGCTTCCCAAATCTATGCTGTAACCTGATTATTTTGCATTGCTAAACAGCTGAAATCTGTGTTTAGTGTTGGTTGTACACAGCTATTTGTTTTGCAGCTTGTTATGGAGTTTTGTGGAGCTGGCTCTATCACAGACCTTGTGAAGAACACAAAAGGGAATACCCTGAAAGAAGACTGGATAGCATATATCTCCAGAGAGATTCTCCGGGTAAGGAAAATAGTCTGCCCCAGACAGAAACAGTCTTACAGAGATGTAGCCTAGCTTGAGGTTCTGCAAGAGGCTGTTTCTGATCAATCCCATTAGCCATGTCATCACTTGGAGGGCGCGTAGGAGCAGATAGATGTCTGCTCCACATCATTTAACTTGGTGTGAGTTGTACTGCATTGTAGCAGAAGCCTTGCAGAAAATTGCAATTTCTGGTCATGAGAAGCCAATAGAGGAGCCAGTGACCTTACCTACTGCAGAAGCTGTGAAACAGTGTCCATAAGACCTGAGGCTGGAACAGAGTTGTAGCACAGTAACATACAGAATGGGCTTTTCTAAATATGCTTGCAGCTGCCTTTTTCTCCTCCTAATCAAGTCCATGGAGGAAGAGCTGTTGGCTCAGGCCAGCAGTCACGACTTCTGTGCTGTGCTGTGCTCTCATCTTGTGTTATCCCTGCAGCCTGTCTAGAGCGAGCAGCTCTGTCACATGTGGCTGTGTCCTGTGCCGTGCTCCCAGGTGGCACTGCAGAAGTTTTTCAGGAAGAGGGCTGCAGCATGCCAGTTGTTCTAAAATTGAAACTTTAACTAATTACTCTTAATATTTAATTTCCAGTTGGTACAGTTTAAGTGCTTTTTGAATTGGCATTTGTTTTGCTTCACTAAGTAAATCTGGGATGGTTTTCCTCGTGCTTCTTTGTAAAACAAATTGCCTCCTACCCATACCACTACACAGTATGTTTGTTCAATTGCTTAGTCATAAATTAAGTTCTGAAGGGCTTTATGTTAAAGGAAATGAGCACTGGCTCTTGCATAAATCAATGCTGCTGTTGTCTGTGTTATACATTTGCTCTGTCTTGGCAATTTTTAAGATGAGAATGGAGGAAGACACATAGTTCTGGTCTCTTGCTCTAATTTCAGATGCTAGAGGAGAGTCCAGCTTCTGGTTTGACTGAAACGTTTTAAGTTGTTTACAAGGAAGGAGTTGTATTTCAAAACAAATGGTTAGCATGCTTTAATATGAGGAAAACTAACTTCTGCAGGGCTGTCTTATCCTTGGATTGAGAGGCATGTGGGCTTGGAGGTGTTGCATGCTATGTTGCATTCATCCTAGATTCTCCTTAGATAAACCAGTCAAACACTTGCTGGGAAGAGGAAAAAATTATTTACCTCAGAAAAGAGTTACAGAAAATTTTTTCTCATTCCAGTGAGAGATTTGCAAAAGGAGCATTAATTACTGACCATCAGGAACTGGAGTATCTGGAAAAAAGGAGTGCTAAACTCACATTGCAATGAGATGTTTCAAACCCTGATTCAACACAGGGTTTGTCAGAGGTGGAGGAGAGAGGTCGTGTAATACAAAGTTAAAAGGAGCTAAAGTGCCAAGGATTGGTGTAGGTGGAGACACAGGTGAAGGTCGACCCAGTGGATCCTTGTGTGGTTGGAAAGGTCTGGGGACTGCAGGAAAGTGGAGACATGCCCCTCTGTCTCCTCCCAGCCCTTTGCAACCTCAAATGTGTTTTTTCAGTAAGTTTTAATGACACTCTGGAGAGAACAGACTATTATCTCTCTGGCTATGTTGGAGTAGCAGAAGGCTTTAAAAAATATCCTGTGTGAAGCTGTGGAAAAGCCTTCATTCCTGTGAAAAATCAGACCACACTTAGCATTAGCAGTCAGTGAAGGGTCTCAGGGACATCAGCTGTTCACTTGATCTGCTTGTGATGTGTGGAAGAGAAGCTGTGGATGGTGTTTTTATGTCACACTCATTAACTGTTTTAAAAAAGGAAAACAGCCCAATGGTTGTGTAGGCAAACTGGTAAATGATCAGTTAATGAAGAACATGTGTTAAGAAATAAGTCTCTACAGCAACCACTATTCTTGTAACCTCTTGCAGCTGTAAAGGTTCTATTTCTTTATTTTTCTCAAAACATTAAAAGACTATGAGGGCAACACGAACAGGCAAGATGATCCCACTGGGGACTACAATTTTCCAAGCAGAAAACTGAGGAGAGCCCAAAATACAGGCAGTTGCTGAGAGGGTTGCCTGTTGTTCTCCCAATTACATTAGAGAGTAAAATGCAACATATGTCTTTCTCAGCCCTCCCTCCACATGGCTAATGCTTTGGGGCATGTATCCAGGTGCTGTCTCAACAAAAAGCACCGTATGCCAGGAGGTTTTGTTTCCTTTGGAAAGTATAACACGCTTTTTTTTTTCCCCTTTGCATTTTTTTCCTGAGGTACAATTATCTGGCTTCGTGTTTATGGAGGCTAGAGAAGAGAACTGCAGTTTTGCAATACAGCATGTCTTTGTCATCTGTCCTCCCTTGCCCTCAAACATGACTGTCAGTCCATCACCCTCACCTCCTTCTCGGGGGTGCATATATACATGTGGATGCTGCCTCCTTTCTCCTACTGCCCTTCCCTGCTGAATTCTGTGTAACCCTGTGCACGTCAGAAGTCGGTGGCATACACCTACACTGATGTCATTTAGAATGTAATTGCACAGAGACTTTGTGGGAGCTGAACTTTCTTCACAGGACAGCTGGGAGGTGTTTGCACAGTGCAGATGTTGGGCTGTGTTTAGGTACTTTGTATGCATAAGCTGAGGCTTGTGTCTCTGCTGCATCACCAAGAGCTGTGTGGGTGGTGTGCTGCAGGTCACGTTGCACCCAGCTGCAAGAGGTCGAGGCCCAGTGCTGTGACCTTTGGGGCTGCTGGGTATGGGTCATCTGTTGCTCAGCCTAACTCTGAATGTTCTCTCCTTCCTCTCTTCTCCTTTATGCAGGGGTTGGCACATCTTCATGCCCATCATGTGATTCACAGGGATATCAAAGGGCAAAATGTGTTGTTAACAGAGAATGCAGAAGTGAAACTTGGTAAGTAGGTACACATGTCCACTTCCTCATTTGTTCAGCCTTTAGTTTATTGATGTTCCAGAATTAATTTCGTCCTTTAAGAGCCCTGCAACATGTTTTATAGCATGAGTACTCTGTCAGTGGTTCCATGTGGATTGACAGCCTGCATGTATTTCCTCCTGCTTGGAGAGGATGGAGCACAGTTTGTTGTTGAATTTGGTTAGAAGATGTTGGTTTTCATGCCAGAATCAGTGCAGGGATCATTTTATTTCCCCCACTGAGCTGTGTGTAACTTGAGTCTGTTCTGATTCACTTTATTCTGGACTTGGGAAGTGACAGGAGTCTCTCTTGTATTTGGTTTTAATTAAAATAGCACCTGCTGTTCAGGTTCTGGACACAAAAATATGATCTGGACAGCACTCTCAAGGGAGCTGTGGCATTGAATTCAAAACACTGTTCCAGCTCTGGCATGACTGCTGAAAATCGTGCTCATCCTTGGCCTCTTCTCTCCTGCCAAGTGGACATACTCTTTTTTGATTTCCTCTCTAATTTGTCTCTTTCAGTTACTGCACATGTCAACCTTCTGTGTTTGTATCACGCTACACTCGCCACCTTTTTTTCGTTAAATATAGAGGCATGCTGAAGCCCTCCCACCCAGCCCACATCCCTTCTGGTTTGCATTACACCTTCCTGCAGCATGAGGCATGGGAAGTTGTCCCGGCTGCTGGAGGAGGAAGCTCTTGGGAGAGCTTTCCTTCCTTTGGTCCAAAATGGAGCACAGTAGCTTCCAAACCATTGCTTCCACTGAGCTTGTCTATACCAGTTTGTCAGTGTCACTCAGATGGTGGATGCAGTGAAGCTGACACAGCCCTCTTCGGGCAGATGTAGTTACTGGTAGAGAAAGACATACAGCACTGTGATCATGAGCAGGGTGAAATGAAAGGCAGAAAACACCTTTGTAATGTAATTGCTTTGTAATGAAATGGGCATCCCTTTCACAGCCTGTGTGTATGTGTGCTCCAAGTTAGCACTTCCTGAATAATCCTCATCTTTTGCTCTCATTGATGTTTCTGCTCTATGCACTAAAGCAGAGGGCAGCTTGCTGAACAACAGATTATTTTTGCTGTCCAATGTTAGAGCAGAAAAAGTGGTGAGCTGAAAGGGATGTGTTTATGCATGCGATTTTCCCATAGCATGAGAGATACCTTTGGGAAGTGGCTGTTTTTGTATAGGCAAAGGTTCTTGGTTTCATCATGTGGGAAGGGAATAAATAGCCCTTTCTCAGCCTCCCAGGCAGTAGTTCTGCAGCTGTGCTCTCCCTTTGGTCCAGGCAGACCAGCAAGAGGTAAAGGAGAGGTGATTGTACGCTGCTGTGCCCCTTGACACTTGTACCCAAGCACATTGTGAGCCATGAGGGCTCACTTGCCTCAGGAATAATCGTCTTACTTCTCTTCAGCATGGTCCTCCCACGTGGGACATCTACAGGGCTTTGCTTTGCAAAAGTAATCATTGTGTTATTTCCCCTCTCTTATTTCATTTTACTCTTTTCCCACCCACAGTGGATTTTGGTGTGAGTGCTCAGCTGGACAGGACAGTTGGCAGGAGAAACACTTTTATTGGGACTCCATACTGGATGGCTCCAGAAGTTATTGCCTGTGATGAGAATCCAGATGCTACGTATGATTACAGAGTAAGAATCCTGTTCAAAGAAAAAAACCAAAACATACATGTGCAATATAAATGTCTGTGGACTATGGCAGTTTTTGAGACTTCTTATGCTTTGTAGGAATAATAACTATTTTTTGTGGTTACATTCTTGTTACCAAAGTACAAGGTAAGGTCAAACTGTGACCTTTAACAGTTCCTGCTGCTTGTATTATCATAGCTTTGAGATGTAAATACAGGACGTCAGGGTGCTGTAGGTGCTCAGAGAAGGCAAAAAGGAGTTTACCTGGAAATGCTTGTGTTCTCAATTGTGTAATGGTTGTAGGTTATGTATGTCCCAGTTATTGTGGTAACCCAGAACAATACATTTCAGGTGTTGCCTTAAATAGAACCACCGTCTGGAGAGTGAAGTACAGAAGGAACTCTTTAAACTATTTCTGATTTCAGGATACATATATATGATTTTTTTGATAAAAATTTATCCATTTCTTAACAAAGATCATTCTTTACATAGCTTGCTGCAAACCAAGGATTTAATTGCTGCAAAACCATAATTGGCTTGATGGTATTTGAACTACCCTTAAGAATATTAGGTATATGTATTTAAGGTTAAATGTATCTAGTGAAAACATACTGTAATCTTGAAAGTTCCTCTCAGCTTTAATGAGAGCACAAGGAAAGAAAAAATGTAAAAATATAATTTTAAAGAAATCTTTACTTAGACTAATGCATTGTTCCAACTTTAACCAAGGGTAACAAGGATATCAGAAAGCCAGGGATTAAGACTGTACAATGAATTATAGAGCTGAATATCAATTATATCACTTTGCTCAGACTGGTAGTGTTAGCTATCAGTATATTTGTGTGTGTCTAAGTCTTTGTAAAAGACCGATATTATTTGAATTGGTGTTTTTGTACATTTTGGCTAAGATTGATCAGATTGATCCTATTTCTCTTGATTTAATTGCTTTTTACATTCAGCATCTCATTGTACTAAACCTAATGTTTTATATCTTTCCAGATAGAGTTGTTACTATTAGCAAGGAAGGTTTGCTATTCAGTGATTTAATACAGCAGAAAAACTCCCTGCAATATTTGTTAATGCAGTAGTGATGTGCAAAATAACTCCTCTGGCCTCTAAAAACACCTGTTTATTGTTCCTGGAGGAGCCTGCAGGGTGGTCACTCACAAAAAATTAATGTTTGAAAGATTCTGTAAGATCATGAGCATGTGCAATTTAGCTTAAATGGCTGTATTTGACTAAGAGAAGAGTGCCTTGCTGGGTCTGAAAATACGATCTTCAGAAATGCTTCTCTGCCTGTAGTGCATGAAGAGCTTATTGCTCATTAGTTTAAAGTAATTTTTAAGAAATCACAATTATGACCAGAAATGAAGACTGCTTTGCTCAAGAAGAGCTCTCTTTCACAGCAGTCACCTCCAGTATTTTGCCCATTAAGCTGTGTCAGCCTCTGAAGTGTGTTCCTTGCCAGGACTCCTCCATATCTTCCCTGTGTTTGATCTTCCTGGCTCTTGTTTGGTCTCTTTCAAGTTAGAGATGCTGGCCAGAGGTGGTGCCTTAAAAGGCTGCCACTGAAGGACTTTTGTTCTGTAGTGTTTTAAGCAAAGCTGAGATGTTAGGGGAGGAATGTTGGCTTTGGCTGTAAGTAATGCCTGTGGTAAAGTCAGAGGTGTAAATTTTGGGTGCCCATGGTAAAGACAGAGGTATGAGTTTTGGGAACCTCTGCCTTTTCAGTGGTGACTAATTCACCTCTCCTTTCAGTGGGCCTGTATTTTCCTTTTGTTCTTGCTTGTTTGTTTGCATACCTGAAGACCCTTTCTTGTAGTTTTCAACAAGTCTGGTCACTTTAAATTTGATCTGAGCTTTAGCTTTTATAGCTCCATCTCTACACACACTGGGAATGCTCTTGTTCAGTTCAAGGGAATATTGAAAATTCTGTTGTTTCATAGGCTTAGGTTTCTGGCAAATGTATTTCCCATTGTCATAATGTGAATATATTTTTATGTGCTTATTGGAAAGGGTTGTTTGCTCACTCTGTAAGAATATGCATATGTGTTTCTGTGTATGCATATATATTATGTGAAAAGTAGGATTTTATGATAGAGTTACAAGATAACAGAGGCTTATATTATTTAAATGCCATGGTATTTGGTTTCAGCCTCACCTACAGGGCCTCTCTAAATAGTAGTCTCTTACTGTGTGAATGGGTGAATCCACCTACTAACATCTGGTGTGTCTCTTTTTCTGCAGAGTGACCTGTGGTCATGCGGCATTACGGCCATAGAGATGGCAGAAGGAGCTCCCCGTAAGTGATACCTGTGCTTCTCCAGCGGGCTCCTTAAGGCTGAAACATATACTTGGGCCATGCTGGTTGTAATCTAAGCCTAGTTTTGAGGTTTCTGAAAGTATCCCCATGTTATTTCTGTTCTCCTTGGTTTTGCCTGCTCTATAAATATAAAATCCCATAAATAGCAATGCTTTCGATAAAGATAGGGTTGTGTTTGAACACTACAGTGCAGACTGCAGTAATTTAATTTCTATAGCAGGAATATTTGGAAGCTAATCGAGTGTCTGACTTCCTTCCTATGGGTAGTATATTGTGTTTTGGAGTTGTGTCCCACTTTGTCTATGGACTGGCCTGGAATACTGAAACCTCAGCTGGGGAGAGGGTCAGTGGGGCCTTGAGGAAACAGATCTTAATGAAAAAAGCATTTGTAGCAGCTATTTCTGTGTTGGCTTTCTGTCAGTCTGGATAATGCTAACATTGCTTCTCCTTTTGTTTCCACTCATCAGTGGGAGGTGTTAATTTTCGTTAGCAGTGACACAGCTTAAACTGTAAATCCTTCTTCAGGACAAAGCACTGAACTTAGGTATTCTCAAGCAGGGATCATTATCTGTTAGTTTGGATTTAAGAGGAAAACCTGGAAACCAAAAATGCTCAACTTTTTAATGGGTTCTTTTCCTTTCATGTAGTTCTTTCAGAATATAAAGGCAAACAGCAGATGTGTGAGGAGGACAGAAACCTTTGAAAAGAAAATAAGTTAGGCATGGTGTTTTGACTTTTAATGACAATTTTTATGAAAGTCCTTATTGATCTTGCAAGTATATTTACCCTCACCCTCAGCTGGAGCTCTGTATTTAAAAAATAAGAGCCTAAGGTATCTAAGAGTAAGTTAATTTTTTTACGTATAAAAATCTACCACCACAACACAACCCAGCTTGAAATGTCTTTGAAATTACAATGTTGAAATAAAGTATTGATATTTTACAGCTAAAAATTGGTCATTTTGTTGTAGCTGCTGCCTGATTTTATTGTTGTTCTTACTGACTTTAACGTCAGATTTAAAAATCAAATCACAATAGTCATGTGTTGATTTATGTTTTAGAAGGGGTTGTTTCCTTTTTCCTTCCTAATTGCATGTTTGCATGAATGTCCAAGTGAGAGCTGCTCCCAGGGCACTTCAGCCAGCACTGTATGAAGTGAACTACCTCCTTTTTGCCATACCTTTTTTGTTCAGCACATTGGGTTACCTGTATGGCTTTCAATTAAAAAGCTGTGGGCTTTGTAAGCCTAGAATTGGATGATAATATTTTGTTAATTTCTAAACTAAAGCAGAGCTTGGCCCTTCTTTGTGTAAAAGCACAAGAGTGGCATTTTAGAAGTAAGCAGAGATCCTCTGCAAGTGCTGAACAGCTCTTGTCCTCTAGTATGTGGGCCCTACCTCCTCTTCCAGCAGCAGCTAAAGAGTCCATGTCTATGTTTGGTGGTCTGCTGGGATCCATAGGCATCCGAGGGGCTTCTTTCCCAACATTGTGGCTCCTTATTTTTGAAGCCAGAATTCTCTTCACATATGTCTGTTTCTTCTGAATTTCTCTTATGTGGTAAATGTCACCTCATCCTGCAGTGATCACTCAGGCTGAGACTGAGGGTGTAAGAGATCAAACATAGGAAGATGGTTAAAACATTGCTCCTAGACACCTTTCTTGGGCTGCCTCTCTCCCTGCTCCCTTGTTTCCCTGTGTTGGCTCTGCCATGTTGCTTTGCTATGGAACTGGAGGAAAAGCTGTCCAGCACTGATCCTGGACTCTCACTAAATGTCCACTGAAACAAACAGGACTTCTTTGGACAAAAGTTATGGGTTTCCATTTCAGTTCTGCAGGCAATCCTTTTGTGTGATACAGACCCTCCCAGGCTTCAAAACTGTCATGCCTTGAAGTAAAGAAAATACCCAAGGTCTGGGGAGTAAAAATGAAGCACCTTCCATAGTGGGAGAGAAGGGCAGGTAGAGGGAAGGTTGTATGAAACAGTAACTCTCATTGTTCCCTTCCGCCATCATCATCTCCCAGTATTTTATTGACTGGACAGTAAGTCAGATGACTTGGGGCTGAAGAAGGGCCGTGCTCGGATGTTCCCCTCTTGGTTGATTCTGGAGGTTGATCCATGCTTCAATCTCTTTCTCTTTTTGGGCTGCCATTGGCACATTGAGCTGTGGAATTGTTATTCTGGGCTAATTCCATTTGGCTGTGTTGCTGTCTGCACCTACTGCATGTATATTTGGGATGTGGGAGTGGTTGTGGAAGCTGAAGTCGTGGCATTGACAGAGAGGAACTAAACCAGTGTCTGTATGTCTCTGTGTGGTTTTGTTTTCTTCCCTTCAGCACTTTGTGACATGCACCCCATGAGGGCACTCTTTCTGATACCCAGGAACCCTCCCCCACGGTTAAAATCCAAGAAATGGTATGTATTAATTATATCTTGCTTGTAGTCTTGTGTAGCACGAAGTTTTCTTGTATACCATTTTGTTACCCCTTTCACAGAATTGTAAAGCAATTTAAGTTAGCAAAAATCTGTAATCTTTCATGCCTCTGAATCAGAGTATGAATTAAAATGTGTGCATTATTTTATTCTGTTTGTTCCAGAGGAATTCCATCTCAAATTGTGTGAAAATAAATACCAAGGTTTTGGGCTTTTTTTTGGTAGAACAGCATCTGTATTAAGGTGACAAATGAATCCATGTTTTAAATACAAACTCCTGCAGGACTCTTAATATGGAGTATGTTTTCTCAGATGTATCATAACACAGAAACAGAACAGTACTATGGTGTTCTAGTTGCTAAATAGAAAGGAGCTATTAAAACTAATGAAGGCTTTTACTATAATTATTGTGAATGGTTGGAATTGAGTGCCTGCTTCTTGCCAGCTGAGAAGAATCCATTAGTATCAGAGGATTTCCTCCCAGTTACTGGTTACATACAACTGGCACATATGAAACAAAAATACTCCTTAGAAAGGGTTTCTTATAGATTGAATGTGATCATGGGATGCTGTGATCCTGTCAAAATAATGAAGTGATTTGACTGTGTATTCAATATCAACATAGTATAAACTTGGCTTGCTTGCTGAGCTTGGTCTTCACCTGGATTGATCTATTTATGCACTTGCATGCTGTCAAGGCATCGCTCTCTCTTACTTGCCTTCTGCATGTATTAAGAGAATAGAGATGCATATATGCTGTTTGCATTAGCCTTTCATTAACCTTTTTATGTGAAATAGTAGCATTCAAGGTGTGAGGAATAAAATATCTGAACAACCAAGTTTTGTTGGATTCAGCCTTTTTTATTGCGGTAGGGAAGCGAACTGATGGATGGAAATAATTGTTTTTACTCTTAACCGTGTAATTAGGATGTTTGCTCTCCAAGCACTGGAGCAGGTTGAGAGCACCTGTTAATTAAAAAGCAGCTCTGGCCCAAGGCAGTACTGCTGACACTCGACTGTTTTGATAGTGTGCTCAGTGGCAGGTCATGAGAAGATAGGCCAAATGATGACAATATTGTAGAATCATCATAGAATGCCTTGAGTTGGAAGGGATCTTAAAGATCATCTAGTTCCAAACCCCACCATGGACAGGAATGCCATCCACTAGTTCAGGTAGCTCAGAAACCCATCCAACCTGGCCTTGAATGCTTCCAGGGGTGGGGTATCCACACCTTCCCTGGGCAGCTTGTTCTAGTGCCTCAGTGCAGTTTTGAGTACTGGATTTCGGCAGGTGGCTTGTTTGGTGACTTCTTTCTGGAGAAGTCCTCCTTAAAGGGTTCAAATGAAGTGCAAATTTTGGAAGGTGGTGCTGCAGCTTAGCTAACTCCCATACCCTGTCACTTTATGCTGTGTGCAGGAGGGGTTTAGTTTAGTTCATGCTCTTGAATCGTGTCAGGGAGAATTTGACCCAAAGTGCCTGTGTCGAACAGACAACGCTGACCAACACTCACCTGTTGCTCTATAAAAACTTTTTTGTACGTGACTCTTAAGGTAAAAAAATAAATTGAAAATAATTTAATTCTGGCAGATCTAACTCTGTGAGCCCAGGTGCGTGCAAAAGCAGTGTGGTGCTGCTTGTGTCAGGAGAACAGCATACACTGTTCTCCTGACTTTGGGTATGGCTGGCTGTCTGTAGCATGGGTAGGTGGAGGCACACCAGACCTGCCCTCCCTCTGCTCCAAGCAGGCTGGATTCTATCCAGGTCTGATCCAGAAGCGGCTGGGCTAGGCTTACATGATTTACCTCACTCATAGATCCTGACTTCAGAGCAATTATGCCTCTGAAAGAGGGCACATTACCGTGAGGCTGTGCCTGAGTGCTCCAAGTATGTTCATGTCACCCTGTGTCCTTCCAGCCCTGTGTTGCTCCAGCCCAGTGCTCAGCTGGAGCACACTCAGATCTGTTTATCAGGAACACTTCTAGGCAGCACTTGTACTGTCCTCTGGGACATGATGCTATTTGAGGAAATGAATTTGAGGAAGAACAGAAAAAATGTTTCAGTTGAGTTTTACCTCTCATCTTTTGCTTTGTTTTTTCCTTCCTGCTTTCTCAGGTCGAAAAAGTTTTTCAGCTTTATAGAAGGTTGTCTAGTGAAGAATTACATGCAGCGACCTTCTACAGAACAACTGTTGAAACATCCCTTTATACGTGACCAGCCAAATGAAAGGCAAGTCCGAATCCAGCTTAAGGACCATATAGACAGGACCAGGAAGAAGAGAGGAGAGAAAGGTATGCAGCTTCTAAAAATCAAGTCTTTGCAACTTGTCAAAAATGCATATTTTTGTCCTGCTTTGCATTCTGAGTACCCACTCCAAGAGAAGCTTCTATAGCCCAAATCCTTAAAAAGTTCTTTTTAAATTCATAGTTTGACTATCAGAAAGCTTTGTTTTGTTCTGTCTTTTACAGAGAAAGTATCAATTTCAAGTGCTGTATTTTCTGATACACCAAATTTACTCACTTATTGGCCAATGGCTCTTCCATACAAGCATTAAACAGTATTTAGGAGGATATTGGCGTATATGCCTTTCCCTTCTTTAGTCTGTGGTTGGTTCATTTCCTGGAATGATGCCATAAATCAGACTCACAGGAAATAACCCATCACAAGAGCTGTGAAGCAAATGTTTTGGGCAGCCTTTTCTCCTTATTCAGGTGATGCTGAAGTTCTCCAGGTGTCTTGTCTTACATGTCAAACACGGTGTTCCTCAGGGAGTTTGCTGGAAGTCTTCTCCAAACCACTGTGCTGCTGGGAAGATGATCTTATATATACAGAATGAGTTCCAGGGTCTGTGATAGATCTTCTCATTGAAGGGGACAGGAGCTGGTTTACTGAGGGGCTACTGCACCTCCCCACTGCCCTAAAATCAAAGTAATATCCAGGGCTTTCTTTCTTTCCTGTTAGATGAGACGGAGTATGAATATAGTGGAAGTGAGGAAGAAGAGGAAGAAGTGCCTGAACAAGAAGGAGAGCCAAGGTAATAATTGCTTTTGGTATAGTTTTGGGCAGTCCATACCAAGTCTAAAGGTCTGTGATTATAAACCAGCATGCTAAATTTCTCTCTTATTAAGTGGATGCACAAACCACTCCTAGGGTTTGAATACCTATGCTGTGACTGTTAAAGGTTTGAAAGCTCCCCTTCCTATGACTTAGAGCCTACAAACTCTGCATGGAGGGAGATTTATGGCAAATATGATTAATCAGGGTCTTCACAATGCTAGCATTCATCCTTACTTTGCTTGGCCTCATTTCACGCCTTCCACTGAGAGTGTGTGTTTGACATACATCCAGCGTCTTTGCTCTGAAAGAAATGAGATTAAACTTTAACATCATGATATATTTTATTAATGTTCCCCTGCTTTGGCAAAGGCCCATCAGGCTTTATCATCCAGAAGGCTTTAACTTCCTCTTGTTGCAGTTCCATTGTCAATGTGCCTGGAGAATCAACCCTCCGACGTGATTTCCTGAGACTGCAGCAGGAAAACAAGGAACGGTCCGAGGCCCTTCGGAGACAGCAGCTGCTGCAGGAGCAGCAGCTCCGTGAGCAGGAGGAGTACAAGAGGCAGCTGCTGGCAGAGAGGCAGAAACGCATTGAGCAGCAGAAGGAGCAGAGGAGGCGGCTAGAAGAGGTAGAAACAGGAGACTGGAGTTTGGGGGGCAGAAGCCCCTCTCCCCCTTTTGTTTCCCATCCCTGCAACCATTTAAAAAGAATTCCTTGTAGCCCCAGGATGTCTCAGGGAAGAAAGCATCATGTGAAAATCCACCTGTTCTGTTGAGCAGAACACTTAAATCCATGCTTGGCTACTTGAATATAAGATATCTTCCAAAGCGTTTGACTATCCAGCAGCTCCTATGAAGACAACAGGACTGAGAGCTGGGTTGTTTGAAGGTGGTTTTTTGGGGAAGAGGCTGTTTCTTGGTCTCTCTCTAGGCTTAGGTAGGTGTAGAGAAGAGGAGACATAAATTATTCCCAGGTGGATTTTTCTCTCAAGAGTACTTTTTGAGGACCATAACATTTTTCAGATTTCCCTTTAAAGCTTTCTCAAACATCTGTGTTTGGCACTCATTCATGGTAGATAGAAGCCTGTTTTTTAGTGTATTACTCTCTCATGCACTGTAGCTTAATGACTAAAAAGCCACCTAGATCAAAAAATAATAGAATGATTTGGATTGGAAGGGGCCTTTAAAGGTAGAACTATAAATATGTTTTGTAAATCAGTGTTAATATTATAATTCTGCAGGAATTACAAATATGTAAATCATACTTTCATGATACAGTAAGTATGCAATTTCTGTACACTGCTGGAAGATAAAAGGAAGTGAATATACGTGGACAATATTGTTCTGTCATACTTTTCACCTCCTAAGATCTCATGTGCATTTATATATATATATATGTAGATGGAATATGCAGTGTGAGCTTCAGAGGTAGGAGGATTTCAAAACAGCTTTTCAGGCCAGAGCTGGGTATGGCACAGAGTTGAAGTGAAACCAGTCCTCTGGCTCTTCAGGAAGTGCAGGGTCAAATTCCAGTTGTCCTTAAATGACCTCTTGCTTGAGTCTGTTTCAACCTTTCACTTAGCAGTGATGGGGAAACTACACCCAGTCTGGTTTTCCAAATCATGGTAATGTTTAATGAGGATGCAACCAGGACCAAATGTTGATTTACATCCCGTGACCTGTTTGCATAACAAGTAATATGAAGTTCCAAATACCTTTTCAGGTCACATTATGTTCCTTATCCCTCTTTTCCAAAGTGCAAATGAGTTTAGTGCTGCTATAAGGAGGGATTGGTAGTTAAGATTCCGCCACACATTAATCCATAAGGAGGGATGAGGGGAAGGCATATAAACCCCATTTCTCTTCTGTTTCTTCCCCACCCTTGAGAGAATGCCAAGATAAACCTCATAGCACTTCCAACTTTAGACTGTTTGTGGGGGGAGTAAGTAATAAAAAAAGACACTAGGAAAATATAAAAATCAAATATCAATATTGTCAAAGGTGGGCAAAAGTTGAGCTACTGCTTAACCGCTCAAATTTTTCTTAATACGGGAGTCAGTGATTTCTTTTAAATGCACCTTTAATCTCTAAGGTTCTGCAGGCAGTATTTTTTGTTGAGGAAGAGGATTACAATTAAATTATCTAGGTCATTTAACTTTAGTAATCAGTGCAACTCTTAAAATCTGTATTTTCTTTTTAAAATAAAGGAGCTGCTGTTGCTAGTAGTTGGAACAAAGCAATGCACCGTTTTCCCTGTGTGGGTTGAACTCTTTGGGGATGTTGCAGTTACAGCCGAATGAGCGAGTAGAAAGAAAAGGCAGTTACCTGAAAGTTGTGTTTAATTGGTCCTGCTTTTTGAAATCCAAAATAAAACTGACAGCTTCCACAACCACAAGACAGCATGTAATGTAGATTGTATTACTGAATAAAGTTGCACAGTAAAATATGTAAAATTTGTAAGATGAAAGCTTTTTGCCTTGTATGGGTCTGTAACCTCTGCCTGGTTCCCTTGGAGGCATTAATAGGAATGGTGAGTTACAAAAGTTTCCTTTTGCAGGTGATGGTGTGGGCATATTGTTCATCAAGTGCATTAAAATAATGACTTACATTTAGCTTTCAAAAAAGCCCAGCTTAGTTAATTGGATCTTGGTTGGAAAAATGTATGATCCCAAGTGATTTTTAACAAAACAGCAGCCAAAACAAGATCCTTCAGATGGGGGAAGGGTGGTAGACACAAATTTAGATAAACATCGGTGTTGTGACACAATTGAAGGCCAAAATATTTAAATGTTGTCACTTTGTCCTTAACTCACCCCCCTGTTTTGATGAAGCCAGTAAACAATGAGAAGACTCCCTTGGTAATGGAACTTAAGATTAGTGTCAGGCGTTAAAGCTCAGGGCATTCATCAGTTTATTGATATTTTTACCAGACTTGCTTCCTTGTAATTTTTGCTTGTGTGAAGTATGTATGCATATACCTATTTAATATTCTCTGGTAGAATTTTATGCATTAGATAATCTTCCTGAACAAGTTGCATATACTTCCCCCCCTCCCCACTTCCTAAATTAAAATTGAGGGCTTGTTCTTACAATGCTGGCACAGAGCCTAGACAGTTTTGACCGAGACTGTAACAGGAACGGTGTTTAGGACATCTGCCAAAAACTGTAATTCTCAGCAGTGTTAGAGAAAAGAGTACTTTTTAAAAGGCATATAGGTGACTTCTAAAAGTTCTTGCAGGAGCCTTGTAGTTAGTGTGTTACTGAGGAGGTGAAAATGACATGTGGTCAAACTACAGAAAATTACTTGAGAATTTTGAGAAGGGGATTTTGTCCTACCCCCAACCCTCCTTTAAAAGGGAGGGTTTTACCATCAACTGTGTAGGTGTTTAGATAGTTTAAACAAGAAATCTGAGCTGTTCCTGGCTGTTGTAATGTGGTTCTGTGATTCTGCTCAGCAACATGGAGACAACTGCTGGGTATGAGAAGGCATTTGAATTTGTGCTTTGCAAAACTGAGTCTGGTTCAGGAAATTCAGAATTGGCTGTGGTGGAATCTCATTCTCTGTGGACTTCCACAGTTCAGAATAGCTTCACTAAATGGTGTCTCTGTCCCTGGTTATGAGAACCTAAGATGCATGTTTTTGAAGTGGTACCTTATAGCTATACTGGCAGGTAGTACAGTCCTGTAGAAGCAGATTGTGGAGCACAATAATTAAAGTGCTGAGGACTTGAAGACTTCATGTGTTTAAAGACAGGAGGAATTCCTTTGGACTCCTGAGGTCTAGACTCTGTGCCTGCTTGTGGTTGGAGTGCATCAGCCTTTTTAATTTCATCCAAAAGGTGTGGTTGGCACTCCAACACATCTTCAAAATACGAAACAAAACTGGATAAGTGGAGATGTTTGGATGATTCACTTCAAAAGAGCACTCCTAATCTGAACCAAGATGCTAATGTAGGTGTACCAGCAGGCAATTTTTGCCATGGCTTTATTTCTTTCACAGAAGGGGAGCTTATTCTTATCTACTTAATTTGAATTGCTTGCAGCTTGGATTGGTACTGAGTAAGAAGTTCTACTTCTGGTTTATCTCCAGTGTGGACAAAGCAAAAATCTCTTTATTAATCTTGCCAATCCTCTTTCTAAGCTGATACCAGGCTATCTAATTCTTTGTGGAAGAAATAATTAATATAGGTATCATCAATCTTCTTCTGAATATGAGACACAGTAATAATATTTTAGGAATTTAAAATTAAAGGATCTGTATCTATCTTGAGCATTTCACTATGAATGAGGGCCTGAATTCGTTGGTATAGACGAACTGCATGTGTAGTTGCATTGCCCCCTCCTGGTAAAACATGCTTTACTGCACTGGCCTTCCAGTTTGGAGATGTCAGGTTCCATTATGAGATCATCATTATTGCACCCTAAAACCAGAGAAGGACCCGGAATATTGACACTGTATTTTCTTTGTGTTTTTAATTTTAGTGTTGTTTGCATAGTAAATGCCTATTTTGTGAAATGCAGTAATTTGAGGCAGTATCAGCTCTGTCAAGATTCTGTTTTGGCATGTCTGACATTTCTTTGAAGAGTTCTTGCCTTATTTTCTGGCTAACAGTTTGCTCCTTGGAAATAAGCTTTTTATCTGACATGTGCAAGAAAGTTGGTAATGCCATACTGAACTAAAGAAGATCTGGATATTCATCCATAAGTTCAGGAATATAGATCTATACCTGTTGTTTATTGGACAACAGTGTTTTATGTCAGGCCTTTTTTGTAGTGCATGACAAAAAATTACAGTATCTGACAATCACACAAACTAAATTTAGAAGGCAAATTTTTATGTGTAGAAATATGACATTGGTTTTAACTAATGGTTTTCCCCGTCCCTCTCCTGTCCTTTGGGCAAGGCTAAGAGACACAGTGATCAGGGTTTTGGTGTCCTCCTGGAAGAGTTGCTAGAGCCAGTCAGGAAAGCAACCTTGTGCCAACAGATGGATGCAAGAAAGTCAGCTATGGGGCTGGCTCTGAAGCCAGGTTGGGTCAACCCAACTTGGTACCAACTACCTTTGGCATTGCTTTGACAAGATGTGGACTAGGACCCAAGAGATGGTTGTCACTGTAGGTTTCCTCTCCCTGGACATGTTAAAAGTTAACTCCACTTCGTTAGTAACCACTGGTTTGATGCTGAGGTTTCAAAGACCATGTGCAAAGGAAGTGAAACCTTTCTTTTACAGCTGGGGCTGGGAGTAAGGGGTTCATGCAGTGTGTTTGTGTGGGCTCCTGCAGTGCTGGGTCGCTCCCTTCCCACTCACCTGGTCGGAGGCTGAGGCAGTGTCCGATGGGAAGGTGGAAGCGATTCTGAGAAACCTCATCACCCTGCATACTTTGGTGCATAGACAGTAGCACATTTATGAGATTTGACTTAAATCCTTTTTCTCCCCCTATTCTTTTGCTGGGTAATAAATATCTGCTGATGTGCTGTGTTAGATATTTGGATCAAGGTTTCATCAAAAATCTAATCTTTTGACAATTGATTGTTTATTTTGTGCTGCCATGGGAAACTGGCTCTCTTAATCAGTTTGTAGCTTATTTTTCCTCATATTAAGTTCAGTTATTAATAATTATTGCTGAATACTTCTGAATTAATTCAAGGAGCGATGAATTTGCCTGTCTTCCTTGTAGTGAGAATTATGCCATCCTGAGATCTGCAATACATCCACTTAACAATGTCAACACAATATTGTTTGAGTTGATAAATGTGCATATTATATTAACCAGTCAGTAGTGTGCTGTCTCTTGCATCCTCAAGGCAGCAGAATTATTGTACTTCCCATCTTAGTTTTCTTAAACAAAAGCTTGTCAGACTTGATTAGCCAAGAAGGACCTGAATATATTGACTTAAATGTAGAAATTGCTTGACACTGATGCATATATTCAGAAATAAAAGTGCCTGCTTAATCCTTTTACGGTGTTTAAAAAATGAGGGAGGGGAAGCAGTGAAACCTATGAAATGCACCGCGTACCGTAGGTGCCTTGCAGCGCTTTTCCTATTTTTTTATCTACATTCATTGAGGAGAGCTGGCTTAAGCACAAGTGAAAAGGCTGGTAAATGGCTTTAGTTAGAAGAGATGCAAGAGCAAGGAAGCTGTGTTTCTGAGAACATACAGAAAGTATGGGGGATAAAAGAGGTTGTGTCTTGTAGCATAGGAAGGTGGTAGTGAACCCAGGATGATGCTATGGGGCCAGGAAGGAGGGCATGATAATTACAGTGGGGTGTATTTCAACAGTGGTCTTCAGGAAAGTCACATCTTCCCCCAAACTGTAGGGAATTCACTTAATGAAAGAGAATTGGAAAGCAGCCTGTATTATTTAAGTGCTAGTAATTGATGGAATCACAGAATGATTTGTGTAGGAAAGACCTTTTAAAACCATCCAGCTCCAACTTCCCTGCCATGGGCAGGAGACACCTTCCAGTGCTCAAAGCCCCATCCAGCCTAGCCTCGAACACTGCCAGGGATAGGACACCCACAACTTCTCTTGGCAGAAAAGATCAGAAAAAACCCAAGAACCATCTTTCTTTTCCCCCCTAGTATTTTTTCTCTGTTGTTATGTCAGTATAAATTCCAGAAGATGGAAAGGCTGTTGATATTTCAGTTACTTTATAGTAATGCAGGAAAATGTTCCAAGCAGAGAAAGCTCATCCCACGAAGTAGCACAGCAAGAGTAGATCGGCCTTTGCTTTTTCAGTTGAGCACAACTATGAAACTCACACCAGTAACTGGATTTGTGAACCCAAATTAAGGCTTAAGTGTGAGTGCTGTTTCTTGCAAGACTGTCTGGAGTGCCCCAAGACAGGCAAATCTGTGGCAGCTTTGCTTCAACAGAAATGGGGACAGTATTAACCTTAACATAAATGTGATAAGGAATAACCAATGTAGATTTTCATTCTTGGGATAAAATTTGTGCGTGCTATTTTTTGGTTTAAATTTCTTCCATATTTTTAGCATATTATAGAAACTTATAAAGAAAGTAAGTGTAGTGATATTCCCAGTTGATGGTTGAACAGGAGACAGCTGGGTCTTTTGACACTTAGGCAGTTGTGGGAGGCTGCCTGGGATTTCGAGGTAGGTGGAGTAACTGGATGCTTATGCTAAAGTGCAGGAAGAATTGGTCACGACTATATGGGCATTTAAAATGTCTTCTCTGAAGTCATACATGGTGCTTCATAGACATAAATGAGTCAGTTCATGCTTTCTAGAGCTCTTTTCCAGGTTTTTTTTCAGACTTGAGCAGACCTAATCAGCACCAGTTTGTATTTGGGTCATGTGTGGAAGCTTATCTGTGTAAGAGTAAATCTTACTTCAGCTGCTTTTCCTCTTTTACATATAGGTGCTTTTGATGTTCTGGGAGGAGCTGAGGTTCTGTTGGTCAGCCTTCCTTCTCTCTTAGGCAAAGTTTTGGGCAGTGCTTTAAATTAAGCTTGATTGTTGGGCCAACACCACAAAATTCTTAGCAGACCGTGGACTGTTTTAAGAGACAAGCTACTTACAGAAAGTTGAGGTAGTTGGCATGTGAGTTAGCTGATTCAATAGGCCTGATCATTCCCTTTTGACAACAAGTAGATTGTTGATGTCAAGAAAATTGTCATCTCTGATTTCAACAGTTGTTCAAAGATTGGGATTTGTGTTAGCCTCTCTTGAAGAGAGGAGTGAGTTTTCACACCTCAGTTGTCATCAGGAATATGGTACATGACTTTGTGTGCATTGAAGAAACCAGGGAGTCTAAGTGAGGCTGCTTTTAGGGATAGATGTGTGCTGGGTATGAGTTTAGTTTCCTGGTGGAACACTTGCATAAAATGTTTTGTCACTCAGTTGCAGAGCTTGCTAGTCCTGGTAAATCCCGCTCTTCACCATAGAAAACAACCCCACCTCTTTCTTTGATAACAACAAAAGTAAAACTCTGTGGTTTCTTTTCCCTTTTTGTAGCAACAAAGAAGAGAAAGGGAAGCTCGAAGGCAACAAGAGCGTGAGCAAAGGCGGAGAGAACAGGAGGAAAAAAGACGTCTGGAAGAAATGGAGAGGAGGCGTAAGGAGGAGGAAGAGAGAAGAAGAGCAGAGGAGGAAAAGAGGAGGGTAGAAAGGGAGCAGGTGAGTCCATGATACAGATATATGTGTAATAGGTTTGTTTCTTCTAAGTTCTAATTTAATTTTTTAAAAAATAGTAAGCCTAAATCAGCTTAGAGGCAACGTAACACTAATTCTTTCATCTTTGTTGTTTTTGACAGCAAGTGCACTAACATAGGATTGTAGGGCTTTATGGAAAATTCTGGCAGCCTCAATATTCTCTCAAAAAAAGAAGTCTTGTTGCAGTACTCATTCTAAATTCAGCTCGTGCCCCTGGGCTGGACTAAAATCACCAGAATTGGCAAAATCATCACTGGCTCTGAAAACTGTTTCTAGGCTTGTCATGCTGGATCAGTGGTTCTTGCAGGACATGACCCTGTTCAGAAGGTCTTCCAAGAATTGGTCATTGGCGTGAACTTTGAGCACTCTGAATTGGAGGTGGAATCTTGGAGCTGCAGAGGATTTTCCATCCTAAAACTTCATCATGCAATTTCTCTCTCTTACTCTCTTTAAAATCAGTAATGTATGCCCATTCGGGCAACAAGTACATCTTAAATTATGCCACTGTGCCCTTAATACATTGAAAGTACAACTGAGAAACTTGTTAAACTGTGAAATTCAGCTGCTATATTTATGCATGAAATCTGCATGTTTTAAAATCCTTTAATAACTTTAATCAGGGTGATAATCAGAGCAATACTTACTGTGCATGTACTGCAAAATACTGATTGCAAATAAAGGGCCAAAACTTGTGTCCTAGAGGCTGATTGATTGTAAATTTCCCATTAACTTCAGGAATACTGGGTTTGGCCTGACATACCTTAATTTTTTCTTACGTAAATTCGCTGTTTTGAGATCACTGATTATTGTGTTACTGGGAAATTTTATTGTATTTGTGTATGTTTCAAAGATTCTTGAGTCAAAAGGAGAGAAGACTAACCAATGGGAATAAATATATGGAAAATCTCTAATTACAGCATAGCAATTTGCTTTTGGGCAGACACCGGGTATTCCCCCAGCTGCTTTTTAAACTGTTGAAATTCTAATTACGCACAGTGCCAGTAATGACAAATGGTTAATTGGTGTGGCCAAGCTGAACCACTCTGAATTTTTATTCTATTTTTTAGAAGAAAAGACATGTTCCCTCTTAGAATTTTTGTTAACTCAAACTGTGGCTCAGCCAATGTGCGTAACAACAGTATGGTGTATCTCATCAGTCTGTCACAAGACTTTCTATAACTCCCATCACTGTATCACTGATCCATTAATTTCTTTTTGCATACACTGTAAATGTGTGCGTGTGCTTGTGTGTGTGCGCATGCACATGTTACATACTTCCATTAATTGCATGATAGGATGTTACCAGCTTGGGTTTGGTGCTTCAGAATTTGAGTACTTCTAGGGGGTAGGTGAGGCGATGGGTAAATGTCTTGACCTGTTGAGGCTGCAGGTGAAGAGATGGCTAGATGGCAAGAGCAAGAGAGTTTGGTCTAATATGTGTTTCCTGGTGGATGTTTGTTTGTGTCATAACCATCGCATAATTCAGCAAGGCTGGCAGCATTTGCTCAGGAGAGGCTTCTGGTGAGGGCAGCAGGGGAGACTTGGCAGGGCAGGTCCCAATGCACTTGGCAGAGCCCGTCTGGGGGAGCTTGCTCCAGCTCTGCCTACACTATGCCTGGCTCTAGCTGTTGCTAACAGTTCATCGCACCAGTGCAACACACTAATGTTTACTACAACTTGCATGTGACTTTGTATTGGCTGTGTTGAGTCAGACTTGCTGTGTTTTAACTTCCCAAAACCTTCAAGTGCATTTTGCTGCTTCTTGAAACCACTTCCAAAATACATAAATGAGCTCTGGCCTGTGCCGGCAACATTTGCAGGAGTGCAAATTTCAGAACAGAAGGGGCCAAAATCTAATGCTTAGGAGGCAGGGCTTCCCAAATTGTTGTGCAGGCACTAATCCATCCTGAAGTGCGTTTCTCATTAAAGCTGAACTGGGGAAGTAGCGTGTGGTGTTCCACCCAGGGGGTTCTGATGCATTCCTTTTGAATAAATTTATTGCTGGGTAATTTCTATGTGACAGGAGTATATCAGGCGACAGCTAGAAGAGGAGCAGCGGCACTTGGAAATTCTACAGCAGCAGCTGCTCCAGGAGCAGGCCATGTTACTGGTAAAGCACTGTATCTGTTTTGTTCAGTAGCTATAGGATCCATTTATCTGGCCAGTCCTAGGCTTCCCTCAGTCAGGCACAGCTGCACTGACAGTATGACAACAAAGGAGCTTGATTAAAAGGCCATTTATGCTAGTGTTGTGGGCTGACAGGCACATATGAGAAGTGCTGTATGGTTACACTGCTTTCTGGGCAATAAGAGGAGGCTTTATGTTAAAGTGGAACAGTTCTGGTATGGTGGTCAAGTTTCTGAACAGACCTTGGCATTCAGTGAAGAACTAGAGTGCTTGTATTGCAGATCAAAAGCACACATGATATGTAAATCCACCCCAGGATACAATGGCCTAGTGTTGGTCTAAATCATTGTTTTATGAACTTTACACTGGATTTAGTATAGACAACTCTTTTTTTCCCTCTAATGAAAATCAGTTTTGACATAATTCTTCAATCATGTCAAACTTAGCAGTACACGCATGACTTTCCCAACATAAGACACAAGTCATATGGGTCTAACTTAGCTCTTGGTTACACATTAACAATGAAATAAACAAACACACAAACAAAAAAGCAACAGCAACCAGAAAGGTGCATTTTTAATGGGATTGGTAGGGACACATCTACCATACAGTCAGTGTCACGTCTTGAATTCCTCACCCGTTCTCTCAAAGGAATACAGATGGCGAGAGATGGAGGAGCACCGACAGGCAGAGCGACTCCAGCGCCAGTTGCAGCAGGAGCAAGCCTACCTCCTGTCACTGCAGCACGATCACAGGCGGCAGCAGCAGCAGCAGCAGCAGCAGCAACAGCAGCAGCAGCAAGAAAGAAATAAGCAAAGCTATCATACCCCTGAGCCAAAATCCCACTATGAGCCTGCTGAAAGAGCACGTGAGGTGAGTCCTGCTTGTGAACAGGAGTCTGCTAACTGCTTCTCTGCCTGCTGGCATCAGCATGACTGCACTTCTGCAACAGTATAGTTGGAGGCCAAAGTACCACTCATAAGTGGCAGGATATTTTAAACTGATGGTTACTGATTTTCAAGCTCTAGGGCAACTTCTGAGTACTTCTGCTGCAATCACTGGAGTTCAGACTTTTTGAGGTGTAAAAGTTGGAAAGAAAGTCTGGAAGGCTGCAGACTAAGGGGACCTGGTTTTGGAAGTATCATGTCAGGGAGTTATATCTGTATTCCATCAGACATGTTTTCTTAGGAAGCATTGGTGCAGTGCTCTGTGTCTCTGGCAAGTACTGGTGATTTGAAACTGAGAGGCAGTTGGAAAGCACAAACCTAGGATGGATGTTAGCACTCAGCACATGTTTACACATTTGATGTTTTAACTTACTCTTTTCAAAATTTCCTTCTCATGAACACAAACCTGAATTTCATTAGTTTCATTTTTGAAATGTTAAGTATTCTCTTCTGAGATCATGTCCTGCTCTTTTGAAACTCTGTGGTGCTGCCTTCTTGGACTTCAGGTATTCACAAGTTGATCTGAAGTGCTGTTTCTTTCAGTGAGTGTCCCCTATCTCACTGGTCCATGAGTAACATTGCTAAGCAAGTAAACTCCTCTTTGATGTGTATTTGGCTTTATTTCAGTGATCTTATTCTTATGGTTCCCTTAAGCACCATACTGCCCACAAACCACCAGACTGGGCAATGTTAGTCAAAGCTCTTAATGGCATTCATCAGCTGCATGTGGGAACTAGGTAAATAGATTTTGGAACAAGAACAGAAAATATACTTAAGCCTGCTAAACGTGATAAAATAGCTCTCAGTTCAGCTTCATCCAGCAGCACTTTTTAGTCTTTGAAGTACTGTTGTTTGGGCTTGGTGGACACAAACGCATTTTATTCTAGATGCTGTTGTCTAAGTTCTTAATAAATCATGTTTGTGCTATCTCATCCATTCCACTTGATGGTTGAAGTATATGATATGTTTCTTACTTGGAAGAAGTTCAGACTTGTCTGGTGTGTGATGGTGCAGACATGGAACCAGCCTCTTGTCCTTGTTGCATGCTCTTGGCCCACCTCAGTGAAAGCATGGTGCCAAGCTAGCACTTCTGTCCAGCCTAAACGCTGGCTGAGATTTGGAGGGAGGTAGAACTGTATCCGCTTCATTTTCCTTTCAGAGCTGAAAAGGAGAGAAACTCACAAATATTCAAGTATTACATCCTTTAGGAGAGCCACTGACTCAGCTGTTTTTCTGTTGTAGTCTTTCTTTTGTGATTGCTCTAGCCCAAAGGAGTAAAGACAGAAAAACTGGTTAGTAGTCAGATCTTCCCAGAGATTGTTGTGTAATAGTCTTTTAAAAAAGTGTGATGGAAGTATAGCAATAATGTCTCGATACCTATCAGTAGGAATGCCACCAGTTAATTCTAACAGCAGGCATTAACTCTGACATCATTCTTTACATAAAATAGTGAATTGAAGTGAGTGTTCTGTGCCTCATACTTTCAGCCATACTGCTCTCTAGAGAAAGTGTCCACCTACAGAGATGCTGACCATTGGGATGGTAAGCTGAAGAAGACTAACTTTCCTGACTGGCAAAGTTTAGTGGTGATTACTTTTTTTCCTCATAGCAGTAGCAATGAGGATATAAGGAAAAGGACTTCTAAGATTGGCTTTGGGAAACAGCACGGAGCTTAGAACTTAATACCACTTTCAGGTCCAGATAGTCAGATGACTGGAATAGAACCTGTTTCTATCCAGGAATGCACTCTTTCTCTTTGTCACTTCTTGTCTGGTTTTGAGGACACATTACTCATGCAGTTTATGTGCTTTGTGGAAGAAACTTCCTATCATCTACAGGTAGAGATGTGAAAACCTGTTTCTTCAGACAGAAGGACTTGAGGCTTTTCCTTATTCTATTCATAACAAGGAGTCTGGCCTGTTTTTTAGACTTTAAAGAGTGGCTTTCTGAAGTTGAACACAGTGGTGAAAATGATTGCATGGTGAAGATGCTTGCCTCCATTATTGTTGTACTTCCCAAGACATAGTGTGTTTTGTGTACAGAAGCTTGTCTGCTCATCCCTATAGGCAACCTGGTACTTACCCTCAAATTTTGGAATGCAGAGGCAGGTTGGATTTGTAAAGGAGCCCACCTGAGGTGAGGAGTCTGGAAA
The DNA here is from genome assembly GCA_013397075.1 of Rhabdornis inornatus. Classification (NCBI taxonomy): domain Eukaryota; kingdom Metazoa; phylum Chordata; class Aves; order Passeriformes; family Rhabdornithidae; genus Rhabdornis; species Rhabdornis inornatus. Next base: position 2,071,670 of record VWZS01003631.1, read on the forward strand.
CTTGCCTGTCTTCTGGAAGCCAGTCTCCCCAGACCATCACTGCTAAGGGAGCATTAGGAAATTGTCCCAATACTGGTTTTGTGCTCTGGGCACAAGGGTTAAAGCAATTTAAATCATCCCAAGCTTCCAGTCAGACCTTTGGTGCTTTGATAAAATACTGGGAGTTTAGCATTCCTCAGAGGCAGCTTACCTGGCACATGCTGCCTTGGTTCTAGCAACAGACTTGCTTAGGAAGTGAGAGGCTATTTCCTTCCTGCCTGTAGCCTCCCTCCATCTCTTGTCCTTCATACCTCTCACTTTGTTTTCAGTGTTGTGGCCTTGAAAGAGGTGATGTTTCTACATGGGGATCTTGCTTGATGTTCTTCTGAGGACTGAGCACATTCTGATTTAGTCTTCCCCTCAGCAAGCTCTTGAGGTTAACATAAGATAAATTCTACACCTTCCTGAGAACAGGAAACAAACTGATGGGACTGTCCTCTACAGCCTTTGAGTTTGTGCTGAGAGTATTTGATAAGAGAGACGATGATAAGTCCTACACTTTTGTGCATAAAGCTGGACAGACTCCAGTATTACTAGGTAGAGAAACATATCCTCCTATCTCTTCTGTTGCTGAAGAGAGAAGCACAGGAAAGCAGATAATCCAAAACCATTGGTTGCATAAGGTGGGCAGCTAAAGTAAGGGATAGGAGTGGGAAATGTACTTTTATATCGTAAAGTTGTTTCTGTTTAAGTGTATCCTTTTTTTTATCTGTGAGGGAAGTACTGATGGATAATTAGTCTAGGCAGAAGAAGGCCCATAATGGTCTTTCATCATATTATCTCACATCTTACTACCTCCTGTATCTCCTCTCTTCCTGGTATGGATTATCCATATGGGCGTACTTGGAGCTTTGGTGTAGTTCACTCAGTGAACTTACAGTGCTGGCAAAAGTGATTGGGAAAAGATCCTGCCAAACCCCAAATGTATTTGCTTTCTTTGTGGTAAAGAAAAAGTGGTACTCCCCTTTGTATTTCTACAGTAATTGGTTTTACTGGCTCAAGGTTTAACCTCCATTTATTTTGGCTTAGGTGGAGGAGAGATTTAGAAAAACTAATCAGGGCTCCCCTGAAGCACAGTCTAAACAGATGGGCAAAGTGTTGGAGCCACCAGTGCCTTCAAGATCAGAGTCCTTTTCCAATGGAAACTCAGAACCTGCTCAGCCTGCCCTGCAGAGGCCAATGGAGCCCCAGGTGAGTGCCCAGGAAAAGCTTGGTGAGCCTGGAGGGAATGCAGAAGTCCTAACATGTTTCCTTCAAATTTGCAGGTCTTTGCACTTAGAAAGTCTTTTGTAAAGGGTAGTACTGTTACACAAAACAGATTATTCTGTGGATTTACTCTTTGTCTATTTTTGCTTATTTTATTGGTAAACTGATGGATTTGTGGGTTTGGTGGGGTTTTTTTGGTTTGGGTTTTTCATGTTAGAGCTGGACTAGAACTGTTGTAGCCCATTATTATCTGTGCAGCAGTGACATAGTGGGTTAAATGCTGATGGCAGTTGCAGAGCATTTTCCAGTTCAGAATTTGCTCTGTGCAAGGTTTTTGCTACTAAAAAGGATGCTCAGGAAAAAAGTGCACACTTGATTGGTTTTTAAAATTCTTGCAGAAAAAAGCTAACTAAACAAGTGGGTTTTAATAGTGTGAGCACTGTTTCAAAGAGTTTGCAAATCGTGTCTAAGAAAAGCAAGTTTATTGTCAGTAGGCCTGCAGTTGCTAAATAAAGCTCTCTAACACCCCTGGAAAATCAAAAAGAGGTTCAAACCACTGAGCTGCATGGTAGCCATTGTTTTGCTGTTTTATAATGAAGAGCCTCCGGATCTCAATACCTGATCTCATAGGAGTTGTGGCATGAATTGGAAAAGTAACCTTTGTCTAAAATTTAGACATAGCCCATGAATTCTGAGCAATTTAGGTATGCTAAATTAAACAGTAGAGTTCTGCATTTAGTACCTCTGTTTCCATGCAGAATTTTCTTCCTTCAAATAAAGTCTGTTGATGACAGTGCAAGCTAAAACTATCCCTGATTGTGACTAGGTATTGCCACTCTTTTGGACAGCAGGAGAAGTTGAACAGAAGGAAGAGTGGGAGAAATCAGGACAGGACTTCATCTCTTGTTCATTATTTCCTGGCTTTTATTCAAACCTCTATGACTATTTCAAAATATTGGACTTGTATCTTCATACTCTGTGCCAGTTACTTTTAAAGTCTGTGTCTTTCACTCATGTTAAGGATAATCAAGCTCTTCAACAGCTGTGTGTATTAAAATTGAGGAAATAATAATAACATGAAAACAAATACAGCCAGCCTACTGAAACTGGGCTTGAAAGCAAAGTTTTGCTTAATCATTAGGTGTGAAAAGCAGCGTGTTCCTCAGTTATGACTTTTCCTCCTCCTCAGTTTCAGAAATTAACTCTGAAAAACAATGTACAAAGAGGAAGTAGTCAGAAGAGCCAATGTGGATTTCACTGGAAATCCTAATGGAGTTTTAACTCCATAGTCACTGTTATGCTTTCTTAGTATGTGTAATTGAGTATGTGTGCACGTAAGTGTGTGTGTGTACTTTGTGTATAATATGTATATATGTACAGTATACGGTACATATATGGTGTAAGTATAATATGCATTGTACATATGTATACTATATACAATATATATTATGTTTTTTTATATATATTGCAATAACTGTAAAGGAATAAAGGCTTTGTGTTATGGTCTTTCTCCAAAAGTTTTGAGCTGTATCTAGTCCCTGAATTTATTAGGAAACGTAAATGTCTGTTGGTTTGCCCAATTTATGGCATTCTTTAATTCTGTACATTGCTCCAATTGGATGTCCACTTCAAATTTCCCAGCCCACCACGAGACCTGGCCAAAGCCCACTGAAGACCAGGGAACAGAAGGCAACTTCTGTCTTGAGTGGCCTTTGAACTCTTGCTCATGGTGCAGATACTGGATCCCCTTTTCCTCTGGGCACCAGTGTATGTGTATGTGAAGAGCATATCACACAAAAAATGCATATGTGCTGTATTTTCAGTCTGTGACGTTCTTTGAGCGCTTGCATTGCTTTTAAATGCATCGATTCCACCCCACGCTTACCTAATGCCATAACCAATTTGTCTCTGCCTGCCCCACCTGCCTTTATTCTGTGTTAATTGGAAAGCTGGTTATACTGAGCGCATTGAATGTTTTATGTTTTGTTTTCTTGTAAGGTACAGTGGTCCCATCTGGCATCTCTCAAGAACAATGTTTCCCCTGTCTCGCGATCCCATTCCTTCAGTGACCCTTCTCCCAAATTTGCTCATCACCATCTTCGTTCCCAGGACCCATATCCACCTTCACGCAGTGAAGTGCTTAATCAGAGTTCTGACTCTAAGTCGGAGGTACCCGACCCCACCCAAAAGGCTTGGGCTAGATCAGACAGTGACGAGGTGCCTCCAAGGGTAAGGAGTAGAAAGACAGATGTGTGCTATTTTTTTATTATTAATTACAGTTTTCTTAAGGATGTGATACCCTGGGCACTGGGAAGACTGCCCTTGTGCCAGCACTGGTAACAGTATTTTGGAAGGCAGATCATTACGTAGGTATTCAGTCAATGGGTTAATGATAATCAACCTGAAGTACAATATTGAAGCTTCATATAAAATTGGTAACTATTTATAGAATGCAGCTATTCAGAGAAACAATTTATTATGCAAAGTTAACAAATCATTACCATATTCAGGAAAGAATTCAAAATATCCCTGAGGTTATTGCTCAGAGTTAATATTCCTCTTCATCTGTTCGCAACCCAAACTATGAATCATACACTTATTTAAAATTGAGATGGATCTGAACAAAAAGGAAACATTCAATAAAATTTCCTCCTCCTCTTCCCCTTCCATCCCTCCTCCCATCCACTGGGATTTGCTTCTTCTGAGTATATTCTTGCTCCCCCCTACCAGTCTTTGCCTTCTGCTGATCCATTACTGGGCATTTGTTTGGTTCCCTTGAGCTTATTCTCCTAATTCTCATGCTGTTTCAGCAAATTGCTTTTGCCTCCCCTGCTTCAGTCAAAATGCCATATTCTTTTCAAATGTCTCAGTAGTTGGGAGGGTAGCGGGGCATGTATGTGTTCATGTGATAACCATTAAATGCTATTTAATGTTAAGACTAAACTTTGAGTTCTATTCAAATTCTGAACAGCATCACAACTAAGGCTTTTGGCTTTGTGGGAGTTTGTTTATTGCTTTTGGTCATTGATGGTAGCTTGTACTTAAGAACATGTTGTTAAGATCTTAAGAATATATTCTGTGGCAAGAGAAGTTTTATCTTCCTGTCCTCTCCGTCCTCTTCATGGGTTTAACACAAACTTTTTTTCTCCCAAGGTACCTGTGAGAACAACGTCCCGATCACCAGTCCTGTCCCGCCGTGATTCCCCACTGCAGGGCGGTGGGCAGCAAAATAACCCAGCAGGTCAAAGGAATTCCACGAGGTCTGTAAGCCTCTATGTCCCTGCTTCTCTTGAATTGGAAGGAAAAGGCTTATGGGCAGCCAGACATTTCCAGACAGCTTTTGGCAATGCCTGTAGGATGTGAAAGGAAGATGATGTTGGATCCCTTTTCAGTAATGATTAATTTTTCTTGATGTACATTGCCAAAAACTGCTGACAAAATTTCTTCTTTCCTCTTCTCATCTGAGCTGCCTGCCTTCTAGTTTTTACAATAATTTCAAACATCCTTCAAATTTTGGAAAAAATGTGGCCGTTTATGAATGTCTTGCTTTTTGGTGCAACAGGCCAGCTTGGGTATACTGAGGGGATTACTCACAGCAGAAGGGCTTGTAACATCTAAGGGGAAGAGACCTGAGAAACCTTCTGGCCTCTTAGCCAGAACCAGATTTTAAGAGGGGGAGGGGCAAAAAGGGGAGGAAAGAGGGGAAAAGAGCCTCCTTGGGCTGTGACACAGGGCACCCAAGGTCAGGAAGGGGGAGGAGAGAGCTAACTCCTGAGTTCAACAGAGCAACATGGGCAGGCGACAGTGGAATTAGCTCACTGGATAGGGGTGAGGGTATTCTGGTATTCTTTTTGGCTTGTATTTAGTGCTAGGACACTTCTGACCCAATTTTAAACCTGCTGCGTGCAGGCTTAGAGAATTGTCCACTTCAGGTTAGATATTGAATGGCAGGTAGATAATTCCAAATAAAAGGAATAGCTTATACCCACCTAAACTTTTTTTTTAACCATCATAAATAAGGTAATAGTTATTTCGAAGGGAGCCACTGCCTGGGTTGTGAAGCATTTCTGATGCCCTGATCTCAGCATTGAAGTGTTCTCTCAGTTGAGTTATTAGCAAAACACTGAGACAGAATGATATTTCAGTTTAGAGCTGAGAATCTGGGAGTGCAGTGTGTGTGACAGAGAATTTCTCTCATCCTTTGATACAGCAATATAGAGCCTCGTCTGCTGTGGGAAAGGGTGGAGAAGCTTGTACCAAGGCCAGGCAGTGGCAGTTCTTCTGGCTCAAGCAACTCTGGCTCCCAACCTGGCTCCCATCCTGGCTCTCAGAGTGGGTCTGGAGAGCGGTTCAGGATGAGATGTAAGTCCTTCTCCTACCCTTTGTAACACTGTGTTTCTTATTTTATTACACTGTGAAGCAGTTAGTAAGTAAACATGATAACCCTCACAGGGAACCTTTGAGTGTGCAGTGTTAGAGATGGGTTGGCTTCCTGTATCCTCTTGCCTGTATGTCCTTGCTTGGGAAAGGCAGTAGGCACAGAAATCTTCATCAAACTGTTTGTTGCATTTTTCTTTAATTCACATCAGGCACTGCTGCATTTTCCTATGTGTAAGCAGCTCGGTCTCCACGCCCTCACAGCTCCCTCCCTTCCTCTTGTGTTCAAGGGCACGTTTTGATACTTTTTGCCTGTCACCCTTGTGGTTGTTGACAGGGTGCAGACTGCAATGGATAGGTCTCAGCTGGATGATGATGGAGGGTTCCCAGCTTGTGGCCACACTTGAGTCTTTGATTTACAGTTGTTGTGACCGTTTATTTTGGCTTCAAATATAGGTCAGTTGTACCTATACAAATCACAACTTATGGTGGTTTTTGTATAGTCCTTCAAGGACAATGTAGTAGTGAACCAGTGAAACTTAGGTCTGGTGGTCAGATCCCTAATGGTCATCTCACATCTCTTCCCCACTCCAGAGTGAAGTAAGAAAACATATTTTAGCTCCCTGCTTAATCTGCTTTGTTCTGTGTTCCTTTTGGGGTCTTGGCACATGCAGCATCATCCAAATCAGAGGGTTCGCCATCGCAGCGCCATGAAAGTGCACCTAAAAAGCCTGAAGAGAAAAAGGAAGTCTTCAGACCTGTCAAGCCTGCTGTGAGTTGCATTCACCTCCCTTGTCCTCCTTCACTTTCAGGTAGATTCACAAAAAGTGCACTGAGAGCTTCATTCAGTGCCATCAGAGGTGAACGTCAGCTGGAGTTGAGTTTGTAACTGTGGATCTAGCAGCATGTTCTTGGGGTGTGCAATTGCCTGTGCACATCAGTACTGCAAACATTAGATTTTGCACTGCTTCTGGGATTGATTTCTACTTTCTGGTCTTCTTCCTTCCTAATCCATGCCTTTCTCTCTTTTGATCTTGTTCCTCCTTCCTGGGTCTGGACCAATGATCGTGCATTTGACCTGAATGTGCCAATGCTGGGCTGAATGGTGCAGGGAGAAGTGGTAAGACCTTAAATTTTTCCTACTTTCTGTGAAAGAGTTCTGACATTTTCTACATCTGACTGCTATTACATTTGATTACAGCTCTTGTGTCCGGTTGTATCTTGGGGAACTCAATGGGTTTTCACAGTGTCTCTGTCTTTCCTTGAAACTTTCTTCAGTGGACATATCTCTTATGATACTGCAGTTAGTCATAAATCAGGATAGTTGGGTTTCAGAGTATGCATATTATTCTATGATATGGCAAGATCCCCTTAGGTTGACTGTTCTGGTGCTTGAATTTATGAGAAAGTGAGCTTTGGTAACTGTTGGGAATGAGTAAGTCAAAGGAAACAGTACTGCTGGAAACACGGAAGCGAACAAGTGAGCAAACTCAGCCACTAATCCTGTGGGTTTGTGTTGCAAACTCTTCTTGTCTCTTACTTGCAACATCAGTTTTAAATTTTTTTTCTTCCCTCTCCCATCAGGATTTAACTGCATTGGCGAAGGAGTTGCGAGCAGTAGAGGATGTGCGACCTCCACATAAAGTAACAGATTACTCATCCTCAAGTGAGGAGTCAGGGACAACTGATGAGGAAGATGATGATATGGAACAAGAAGGAGCAGATGAATCTACTTCTGGGCCAGATGATGTCCGAGCAGTGTTAGTCCCTCTAACAGTGTTTTGCATCTGTTTTGCCTTAAAAGGGATTGAAGGAAAAGGATGTTAGCATTTTGGCTTGTATGTTAGTTCTTTCAGCTTACTACAGTCCATGAGCAAGACACAGGAGTCTCATATGTTTGTATATTCAAACACTGAGGATAGCCTTCTCAATGTCCTTTCCCTCTTCTCCCTTGATTTGTTACAAAACAAGAAACTGTTTAGCAATATCTTGACACTTTTTTTTTGATAGAGAGGCTTTTCTAGGCAGCTTATGTAGATATGCCACTCTAGCCAAAATACAGATTAATTCTGAGTATGCCATGGTGCAGGGCAGTGACAGCCAAGGCACTAGTGCTGTTATCTCACTCCAGTTATTTCTTGTCTGACAAATAGGTCAACGTTGAACTTGAGCAATGGTGAAACAGAGTCAGTAAAAACCATGATTGTCCATGATGATGTGGAGAGTGAACCTGCCTTGACTCCTTCTAAGGAGGGCACCTTAATTGTTCGACAGGTATTGCTTTTCCTTCCCTGTGCAGTGCTGCACCCTTCCTGTGCTCATTAACCCACTCGCTCATTCACCCATGCTGTTTCTACATTATATTTGTTGTTCGTATTATCAAGACGCAGCTGTAGTGAATTTCAGATGAGCAAGATGTTTGATGCATGCAAAGAGGAGAGTAGCCCTTCACCCCTTGCTTCTGTTTTGCATGCTTTCCAGTGACACTCATGGCAGCACCATGTAGAATATCTCAAAGTCTGTGGGAGAGAAGGATAGAAAAGCTGTGTGGAGCAAGTACCTGGAGCAAAAACTTGTTGAGTTTTACCACAGAACCAAATATGTGTCTCAGGAGTGAGGCTGGGAGGGAGCTGGGGTGGGAGCACTCAAGGTTTTTTAAAATTGTTTTGAACCTGTAGTTTAGGGCATACAGACCATCCAGATAACATACACACACATGTACATGCAAATTCACACAACAGTTGGTGTGGGGGAGAAGCAAAATAGGTGGTGAGGCAGAGAATGTGGACAGAGCTAGAGTCCTGTGTTGTTGCCTTTGATTCTGAAAATACTGCATTCTTGTGCCTCTGAAAGATAATGGTTCCTCTGTTTTTAAATGAGCTTGTGTATTAATGAGTGTGCTAGCTTATAGGAGTTTCCTCAGTAATCGCATTTCTGAGTTTCACAACTGAATGCCAATTTCTTAATTGAGTCCTCTTGTTTGAAAATTAAGATTTCATGGTTATTGTTTTAAATAGTTAGCTGAAGGGATTCTCCAGAAAGTCCAAAGTGCTATCTGTGTAGGGTCTAAGTTCATTTTAAACAAAACAATAGGGGAAAAAAAATCCTCACCCACCCCCAAAAATGTGCTTGTCCCTGTTGTGGTGTTGGACTTAGCAGCGCAGTTGTTATTCTGTTCATTGGTGGAACTGGCTGTGCAAGTCAACCACATGAACCAGGCTTTTGCCTGCTGGTGGGAATTTCATGAATTTTAGTAGCTCTTCCCACTTTCCCTTTCCATGCAGGCATCAAAGCATGGATTATCAGTTTATTTTAAAAGATAAATAAAACAATATATGTAAAAAAGTAGGAAGTGAGGGAGAGAAGGAGTGAGGTTGTTAGGGATATAGACCTTTAAGCAGCACTTGAGCAAGACAAGTGTGCCTGTTTTTTCTACAGAGTACAGTTGACAAAAAGCGTGCCAGCCATCATGAGAGCAATGGCTTTGCCGGTCGCATTCACCTCTTGCCAGATCTCTTACAGCAAAGCCATTCCTCCTCCACTTCCTCCACCTCCTCCTCCCCATCCTCCAGCCAGCCGACACCCACCATGTCCCCACAGACACCCCAGGACAAGCTAACTACTAATGAGGTATGTCTTACACCACAGCTGGCTGCTTTCATAGGGTTATAGCAGCATTGCCTAGTAGCTAGTTTGCAAAGGAACTCCAGCCAATCTCCCCTGCTTTTTTTTTCTGTCACCTTTGTTCCCACCTTCCAAATAACACATTTCAGTTCTGTGTAAGAAGCCCTTAACTCTAGAGCAGTCCCACGCCAAACTTGCCAGTTTACTATTTTTGCTTCCTTTTAGTGAGTCATTAATTGCATGGCGTTTGTTTTAAACTAAACTTGACTACTGCATTTTCAAGCCAATACTCTTTTTTAATTCTGTTTTATTCCGGGAGCAGGCTAATTTCAAGCAATGTGCTTCTTCAGAAGTAGCAGTTAATTTTGGCTTTGTCAGTAAAGGCTGGACTAGTTGTCTCCACACATATGAGAAGCTGCTTGTGGAAACTCACCCTTTGGGAGAGGAAGTGGCTGTGGAGAGATTTTGCTCACTAAAGCTTGCCATGTGGGCTGGGTGAACAAATCAGGTGTTGCCTGGGAGGGTTGTAAAAGCCTGAGGTGTTTTGGAATAATGAAGGGGGGAAAATATTTGGGGTTTTTTCCAAGTATGTGTGTACTCTGAGAAGCAGCTATGTAGAGATGAATGTTCTCCACCAGTGCTGATTGAATCCAGGCTTTACTATGGGGGAAGCTCCCTCTTGCTGTCCTGGGCTGATCCTAGGATAGTGCCTTCCTTTACTGAGTGCAGGTGGGAAAGCCTGGTCCTTCACATGTGTGTAAATAACCCCTGCAGCAGAGGAGATGCACACGTGTGAATGAACAAAGGGTCTGAACAAAGGGCCATTCACCCTTTACCAATCCCAGCAGTGAGAAAGGTGCCTTGTCTGGTGTCTCCACTCCTGGCTGGGTGGCCAGCCTGGCTTACAAGGAGAGCCTCTCGAGCAGGGGATGGGACAGGGCAAGTGAAACTTGGTGAAAAGAAGCTGCTGCTTCTCAGGGTAGAGTCCTGCCATGGAGGTGTGCCAGTGTTGTGATGAGGAGAGGCTGCAGTGAGCTGGGTAGGTTTATGTCAATGCACATGTTTCCCACATAATCAAAAGTGCTTCTTAACCACATAGCAGGTGAAAACTTTGCAGTTTCCTCCTGGAAATTCGTTTAGCATTATACATGATTTTCAACTGTGCTTCATTGGTCTTTGGTCTTTCTCAAAGTGCACTCTTGTAGGATATAGACATCAGTTGATTGATCCAGAGATACGCTTGCTCACTACTTTGGTCTAAGCAATACATAAGCAGGGTTCAGTTCACTCAGCTTGGGAACTGGGGACTGTGGCAGTGCCTGCTGACAAAGGAGCCTTTTGGTACTGGGCTGTGCAGGGGAGGGATACACTCCAAAGACCCATTGCTATTTTTTTCTGTAGAGGCTTAGGAACATCAGAGGTTGAAGATTAGTTGATGCTAAAGAAGTGTCTTGTAACTACGTTTGCATACCAACTGAGCAAAAACCCAGTACTGCTTGGTATAACTTACCACATGCACACCCTTTATATATATATATACACCTTTTTTTTCCACTTGTCCCATTCTGCTTCAGTATGATATGTTGTCACTATAATACTAAACTGGCAAGGGTTTTTAAGTTGTTCCATTTCCACTTTTAACAGTTCATTGTTTCACTTGTCTTCTTTCTTTCTTTGTTTTTTCATGTTTTGACCTCACAACTCAACAAGCACCAGTGATTTTATCCACTACATATTCATAGTGTCATGTCACTGTTTGCTACACCTTCCACACTAATGAGCCCCTTTGTTCAATACAGGTTTAATATATTGCTTTGTCAAATAAAGGTGGAAGAATCTGCTGCAGCTTTCTGGCAAGAGGCTCAAGTTAAACAAAATAGGGAGAAAGAACAGTAGCGAACATTGAAACTTCCATCATAGAAATGAATGCTTAATCCCAGATGGTTCTGATTTTGTTGCACAAGCCAAGAGATCAAACTTCATAATTTAATTAACTACCTCAATTCAGGAGATGCTTCATAAATTCAGAAACTGTAGGTAGTGGACAGCTTGCAGATAAAATAGCATACATACATTTAAGCAGATCTTCAAAAGGAGAGACATTCCCTCGCTTTGTGCCTGACTGTAGTGGTCTGTACTAAAAAGCTTTACTAGCAGCTGAGGTTCAGGGATGACAATTCAGCTAATTACGTTTTGCTGTAATGTGTGCAGTGTGCATATGTATCTAGTTCAAGTGTGGTGCCTGCAGTGCGCTGTGTATCTATAAAGGAAGTATAAAAGCTTGGGGAGGCTCTGTAGCATAATTCCGTAGTGACTTTAAAATGTTGGTGTTTGTTATCCATGCTTTTTATTGTCATTAATATTAATAAAGTTGAAATTTACATTGCAGACTCAGTCCGCTAGTAACACACTCCAGAAACACAAATCTTCCTCCTCCTTTACACCTTTTATAGACCCCAGATTACTACAGATTTCTCCATCTAGTGGGACAACTGTGACTTCCGTGGGTAAGTAAAGTAGCTGAAGACGACAATTGAAAAAGGGTTCAGTGACTTCAGTGACTCTTTAAAGTACTTAAGAATGTACCATCATGCTTTTTATTTGTTTTGCAATGGATTGCATAATTTATTTTCTTTTTCCATTTACATTTCTTACAAAAATAAGGACTTTCTCAGTATTCTCTGTTACTGATTTGGGTTGTATGATGGTAAAAATATATATCCAGAATCTAGCACTTGAAGGGTATTACATGCACTTTACTTTTTTTTTTTCTTTCAGTAGGATTTTCTAGTGAAGCAATGAGATCAGAGGCAATAAGGCAAGACCCTACACGGAAAGGATCAGTTGTTAATGTGAATCCCACAAATACACGGCCACAGAGTGACACACCAGAGATTCGCAAATACAAGAAGAGATTCAATTCCGAGATACTGTGTGCGGCCTTATGGGGTAATGCAAAAGTCTTCTTCCCTTGCCATTCCTGAAATACAGACATGCCAGTAGGAGCTTTCAGCCTTTGATAATGTATCTCCAAAACTGTAGCTGTTGCTCTGCATTTATTCAGTGCTTGTTTACATCTTTTTTTGTTGCAAGACCTGATTGTTATTGTGTTTTTTACAGTATGTTGCTTCTGCTTTGATAGAATTTCCCACTGATATATATATGCTTCTGATGGCACAGTTTAGACCGAGAATCACAGAATCATTAAGGTTGGAAAAGACCTCTGGAATCGTCAACTCCAGCCTTTGACTTAACGCCATGAGATCAGCTAGACCATGGCACTATGTGCCACATCCAGTCGTTTCTTGAACTCTTGCAGGGATGATGGCTTTTACTACCTCTGTGGGCAGCCTGTTCCAATGCTTAGCCACACTTCCAGTGAAAATTTTTTTCCTGGTATACAACCTGAACTTACCCTGGCATAGCTTGAGGCTGTGTCCTCTGTTTCTGTCACAGATTGTCTGGGAGAGGCTTCATGCAGCTGATCAGGATGTCCTTTTCAGCTCTTTCTAAATCCTGCTAGTACATCTCTTGCAGCTTTTGGGAGCTTGTATTAGTCCTTGCACTGTACACCTGGTGCACACAGGGTATTCTTTTGAAAAATAATCATCTTCTTGAGGCTCTTGTTAATGTATTGTTGCAGGGCTTGATGAAGGTGTGTTGCATAAGATGATTTGTCGCCTCAGTCATGAGTTTATGTAGGAAGTAAGATGGAAAAGAAAAGGATAGAAGGAACATTTTCCATTCTGAGACTTAGCTTTGTTAAGAGTGATTTCTGTGGAGAGAAGCTGGGTATGAGATGTCAGCTGACCAGATGTGTCTGGTCTTCTTGGCACTAGGGATAATTTGTGTTGGTGTCAGTCAGGCTCCCACACTTCATCAGACTTGGAGCAGTGCCTGTTGCCTGCTGCAGTGTAGAATCTCTGCTGCAGCACCTAATGAAAGCTTTTCTCTATTCTTTGTCTCCTGGCCAGAATCTATAGGGGCATGTGAATTTTTCCATTATCTAAATGTTAATAGTTGATGCTTGTGTGTGTTACATACATACTTACCTAGTATCCCTAAAATGGGAAGATTATAAATGCACATGCAAGTCATTTAAAAAACTTAGGAAGACAAGAATTGGCCATTCCCCTAAGGCACATGATTGTTGTAAAGGTAACACAGTCCCCTCTCTTGTTTACATTTTTGTAGCTCTTTCCAAGGCTTTAGTTCACTTTTGGGATTATTTCCAGCATTTCCTGTTTCTCAGAACAGCACTTTAGTCCCAGTCTTCTTGCCTGCAAAGCTGTGTCAATGAAATAGCTCTCCCAACACCTTGTCTTCCTATCTGCTGTTTGCTTTATTTCCAGAATTTACTGGTAAGAAATTTTACCCTAGCACTCTTTCTGCTTGAATTTCTGTATAAAATTCTCTGATAAAGTTAAGACTTGTGCAAATGTAAACTTCCAGGCTGTGAGATGCCAAAGGCAGAGAGAAGTCATATTAAGTCGGTAAAGATGACTCATAATTTCTCTGATCTGCCTTGTTTTGCCAGTAGCAATTTGTGTTAATGGTTTTATATTTCTTTGATCTATATATCTGACTGTTAGGGTGGTTTAAAGAAGAGGTGTAAAATCCTAGAGGTGTTTTACAGCTGTAACAACAGCCCTTCGTTGGCCCTTCATTTAGGGCCAAACTAATGTACAAGTTGGTACACATGCTTACTTCTTGATAAGGTTTAACTTCCTTTACCCTTAAGAAAATTAAACCATTTTGTGGTGATGCTTTCTATTCAAAAAAAGGGGGACTTGCTTTGCTTGGCCTTTACCAGTGGTAATACCAGTAGTATCTGGAAAGCTGCTAATTGCATTAGGTCTCTGATGCTGTTCCTTCTAGCTCTGAGAGGTGAAATTCAGTGTTAATGACATGGATGCAGTAAGACAGATTTTTACACCCAGCCTCCACAGACAGCCTGTACTTTTTCAGGAAGCGTTTCCATTTGTTTGAAAAAAACAGAACTGCTTAATTGCAGGGTGGCAGTGGAGGAGCTCTGCTGTCTGTGAGTAAGGAGGGTGTCTGCACTGTAAAATACAAGCAATGCTTGCCACCAGCGTAGTACCTCATTAGTTTCATCTCAAAGTGCATGTAGCTACAGGAAGGGGCAGGGGACAGGTGTGCATGAGAGCTCAAAGCAGGAACAACTGCACCAGAAAGGCAGCAGCAGGAGAGGTGAGGGTGGAGGCAGGAGCAGTGGAGTCCTCATGTACAAAGAGGGGAAGAGACCCTGAGGGAGCAGTTTACATGTGGCTTGCTTTGAATTGTAGCCCACCCTGGAAAAAGTGCAGAAATGCATGTTGAAGCTTATAGCTTTAGTCAGTGGGTACTGGAGCTGCAGGAAGGAGACAGCTGCTGGGTACTTCCTTGACTGGTTTGATGCAGCTTCAGCCTCTGCTAAGCCCTGACTCATGTGTGGCTTGCCCTCCCTGCTTCCTTCTGCCACTTCCCAACCTGAGGATGTCTCCCAGTAAGGGGGACAGTCTATGTGAAATGCTCTTGGGTGAAATGGCCATTTCCCCTGGGGGCTGTGGGGTGGGATCCAGTGGGGGGAGATGCAGAGGTGAGAGGTGGGCAGCACAGGCATGAAGGAAGTATCAGCAGCTGAAGGAGAGCCTGGAGGGTGACAGGCCTCCCAGGAGAAGTAGCAGAACAGCAAGTTGAAGCAAAGATATCTTGGGGCTGCCGGGACCTCTGAAGTTTTCTTACTGAAAAAGTTAGAGAGAGGATAATGGAGAGATGTATGATGATTTCTGAACTCACTATGGGCTACATCTGTTTTTCTTATCCGCCCAGAGGCTTTTAAGAGTGCTCCAACACCAGCAGCTCACCACCAGCAGCATCCTCCTCCCCATCATTGCTTCCTCCTGGCTGCAGCTCTGCTTTCCCCTAACACCCTCTCCCCTTTCAGAGACACCTTGTGCCCCCTGAGTCAGGTTTAATGTGCCCTCCTTTTTGCAAGACTCTTCCATGACTGCTATCCAGGGGGTTGTTTAGGCGAGTAGTAATGCCGTTTTTCAATACTGTGAGAAGGCACCTCACTGCTGTAGGTGCAGACTGCACTGACACACACACTCACACCTGGGCCCTGGGCCCACCTGCTCGATCAGAAAAGGTTCATTATGGGATTAGCCCAGATGATCCATTGGCACTGGTATAGTTGTATGTGGGGGTGAATTGTCTGACTAGGGATTAAGACCATTAGGCAGTGTAACTATGATCATCTTGTGTGAGTTTTGCCTTTCTTACTCCATTATTTTATTGTGCTAAAGCATGGCAAGTCTTATATTGGGATTGCAACATAGAAGTCTAATAAAAGGAGTCATACATCTGGTTTGATTTCCATTTCCTGTACTGTACATGAACTATCTCTGCAAAATTTGTTAGCTTCTGGACTTGAACACTATTGCAAATATAGTTATGAAATTTAGGAGTGATAATATATTAATAGATATTTAAAACTTAGTCCCATATATATCTATTATGTAAAAAAATGTAATTGATTCTAAGTAGTAAGGTTTTATGAACTCTTGGAGCATTCCAATGGAGCTTTGGAACTTTGTGTAAAGAAACTGGCCTTCTGACTTTTCTCATCTATATTTGCTTGATCTTTAGGAGAAGCCTGTGGAAGCACAAGATTACAGTAGTTCCTCTAGTTTTAACGTTCAGATGGAAAAGATGGTTGTGAAGCTGGGAACAAACCTGATGCCTACCCTTTTGTGGGAGGGCTGCAACACAACCTGTTTCTTCCAGAGGGAACTGTTTCTATTGCCATGTCCTTGTCTAGAGCATCCTGCTACCACTCCCCTAATGCATCTTTGGAATACATAGGCTTGCATACCACTTTGTGCCTCACCCCTCCTCCAGCGTTAGCGTGCCTTTTTGTTTGGGAACTGGAGCTCTAGAAAGCTCTCTGTGGTCTATCAGTCTCTTATTCTCTTGAACACTGTTTGGTGTCAGTAGTCACTGTGGGCAGGTAATGAAGAGAGCCTATACATCATGAGATCTTTTAGGCTACAGGCAATTGAGACCCAACCAGCAGTGGTTAGACCTGCTTGAAACAAGACAGTTGCTGTATCAGTCATCAGTTCCTCAGAATATGTGGGAAAAGTGCTTACTAACTTGGATCTCTGTTTTATTTTTCCTAGGAGTGAACTTGCTGGTGGGCACTGAAAGTGGTCTGATGCTGCTAGACAGAAGTGGGCAGGGGAAGGTTTATCCACTCATCAATCGAAGACGATTCCAGCAAATGGATGTACTTGAAGGGCTGAATGTCTTGGTGACAATTTCTGGTAAAGTTAACTGTTGAACATTACATTTTTCCTCCATGTGTCGTGGTATGGCAGAAAGATTTTCTTGGCAGCCTGTGTATTGAGGGGGAAGTCCTGACTGAAGTCAGTGGGTTTTCCATAATTTCATCTCTGAGTCTACAGTTTATTTCTGCAAGTGAATAGTTTTCCACACAACACCCATGCCTGCTTGCTCCCTGTCCTTCCTTCTGTGGGATGACCTTTAAAAATGCTTCATGAGTTTGTGGGAAATGTCTGATTTTGTTTCCTTGTTCAGTATTTGAGAGCGGGAAGTTAATGTTTTGTGGAGTTTGGGAAAATGGCATTCTTTCTCTCTGTCATGATTGCTTTCAACCTGGCCTCTTTCTAACTGAAACACAATGTGCTACTTGGGTTTAAAGACCAAGTGTGTGTTAAAATCTGTAGAATGGGGAAAGCTCTTGCAAAATAGGGAAGTAAGACTGATGTGCAGTAAAAGTGTGAGAGAGAGGAGTACAATGTGTACATGGTGTGGAAATAACCAGAGTGAGAAGGCAGATTGGTGCCTGGTCTCTCACTGGGTGCAGCTTAGGAATGGCAAAGCAATGGAGATGAAGGGTGGTGGTGATGCTTGTGTTTGTTTTGTGTGGTGCTGATGAAAAATGTGTTTTATGAAGCTTAAGGTTCCAGACTCTTTGGCTCCAGAAAGTTATGGCATAAGTTTAACCTGCTGTTAGACAGTTTGATGTGGTGCATTGTTAGTCTTTCTTCACAGGTGTTCAGCCATTTACCTTTTGTTTTGGTTTGTTTGGGAAATCAGCCTTTGCTATGCTGTGTGTGTGTTACAGGGAGAGGATGTTACATGAGGTTTCTCACAGCATTCACTGTTATTGTTAAGACCCACCTAAATTTTTTGAGGCTCTGGTACCTAAGTTTGCTGGAGGAGCTCTCTGCCTCTCTCAACACTTGTTCAAAAGGACACACAGCAGACAATTTAGTGGAAATCTATGCATTAGTGGTGTTGTGTTACCCCAGGTCCAAAGAACCATGCCCATGCTGTTGTCATCAACACGAGATTTGTTTCTGTCTGGAACAACTGAATTTTATTGGCTTGTCACTCGCTACATTCTCAGATACAGCTATGCTGTGAAATCTATAAAAAGAAAGCGATGAATCAAGCAGCATTTAAAAATACACAACCTGCTGTGTGTCCTTTTGATATCTGATGCTGTATGTTAAAATATAAGCTGTTTGAAAGGCACCATTTGATCAAGTTCATTCTATAGCAGAGCTTGTAAACAAAAATATTGTATAATCCAACTTGTGTAAAATCTGTTGGTTTGAAACATACCCTACACAAATCACAAGTGTCTGTGATTCCGTCTTGTGTATAATTGTTTTCAGTTTATTTATTTTTGCGTCAGTCACAATTGAAGTACCCTGGCACATCCGTTTTCTTTGTTTCCTTCAAAACTATTGCTTCCTCTGTGGAGACACGCTACATTAACCCTTAAGAAATCAGCTGATCTTTGGTTGGTTTATGCCTTTGTGCCTGTGCCATCTCCTGTGTTTTATGGGAGGTTACTGGAGTATGAGGCAGAAGAGTCATCCTTGCCCAGTGAAAGGCAGGGCTGGGGGAGCGTATTCAGTGAAACCATAATGCTGTTATGCCCAAGCTTCCCCTTATATCCAGCTTTTGTCTTCTGTGCTGCACATCTCAGTTTTTTACCCTCATGCTGGACTTCCCTAAATATATTTTTATTTGTGATGAGTTGCTTCACCTCTGCAGGCAAAATTGGAATGCTGGAGTGAGGATATGTTTCTGTAAATGGTGTGTTTTGGCAGATGAATAATGGAACTGTCTCTGAGCTTTGTCCCAGCACTGCTACAGCTTCGCTGGAAGCGTTGTTAAGCTAAGTGTGGTGCACTCAGCTGTATGTTCCCCTGAGTTTTTTGGGAAGTGATGTTCTGATGATGGTAGGGTTTGAAAGGTGTCATCGCATTGTGTGAAGAAGTTGCAGTGTGTTAGGATTTTGAGAGGATTGTCACCTGAACTTGCTTTTAATAGACACATTCTTGAGTCTAAAAACATTAAATCAGTTCTTGGCCCGATTTATATTTGAAATACAGAACTTTCTGACAACAAAGCTTCTGATACTGAGATACTGAGCCTGCTAGAAACGGTACAAGAAAGCCTCGCAGGTAAAGCTAGAGCAGTTGATTGGTTCTTCAGTTCATGCTGTTGAGAGGCAAAAAGCATAGTTTCATTTGCTCAGGTGATACAGTGCAGAGTCATAAAAATGCTGGAGGAGAAAGCGACAACGTGCATACAGAACACACTCCAGTTGTGGCTCCTTGAGGGTTTTGCCAGCCCAGCTGGCTGATGGTGGCACCAGGAAGGCAGGAAGAGATGACAGGGTGGAAGAACTGGTTGGAATCTGCCTGCTTAATAATTAAAAACCGCAGTGACAATAAAAACAAAAACTCAATATAGGAAAAAGGACTTTGGATTTGAAATTATGTCTGTGGGAGAATCCAAGCTGGGAGTTCTGATAGAATTTGCTGTTTGCTTAGTTCATTTGGTGGCTGGAGCAGAGTTTTCTTTCTTACTTCATGATCATAATAGTTAGATCCCTGCAAAAAATAAAAAAGACCGGAATTTTGAGAGCTGTTTAAACTGACTGGTAGAGATTTACAGGGAGAAGGATCTAATCTCCCCCACTCCAAATGTGAACATTAAGAGCAGCATAACTTGTTGAAATACTTGCATAGCCATGTTTATATAACTAACTGGTCCTGCTCTTTTCATGTCAGGCTGCAGAAAGGCAGAGGAATTTCCTGTCTTGTGACTTTTCCTTGTGGTCTAGACACCAAAACACAATGGGAACACACTTGAGATACTTCTCAGTTGTTTTGAAAAATATTTCTGGTTGGAGAGAAATACCCTGGTGCATATCATGTGAACCAAAAGGAAAAAAAGTAGCCACATGCTGGGAAATTCCCGTGTGTACTGTTTGTTCTGAGTCTTCAAGTTTGACTAAGCTACTGGGGAAGCTACAACCATGGAAATATCTGAGGCAGAATTTGTCTCCTTGTGGGAAGGGACTCAGCATGGTTTTGAAAGAGACCCTGAGCCCTCTGAGCTCTTTCTTGCCCAGAACTGCAGTGGCTTCTGATCTGAAGTATGTTTCCTATTTTTCAGTGTTTTTAAAAGAGCCCTTGTGGCTATAGTTTGCAGTGTTTTTATGGAAGGACCTTTTCTTGGTTATATGTGGGACTTCTGGAAATACTTTTTCCTGCTCTAATCCTCCAAATCTCGAGGAAGCTACAGGAGTGGTAAACATGGCTTAATAAATATTAAGTCAGGAAGTAAATCAGGGTACTCATTTACTGCCAAATCTATAGCTATCAGTCAAAGCAGGGATGATCTCCCTTCCTCAGGCGCAGCTTAATCCGTGGGACTGTAATGGTTCCAAGCAGCAAAGCAGCTGGAGAAAGGAGGATGCAAGCTTTGAGTATGTGCATTTAGGGCCATCTTCTCACTAGTTCAGCTAATGCTTTGTAGGCCATTAGTTGTTAAAGAATCACTGGTAAAGTTTATCATGAACCTTACTTTGCATTCCAAGAAGCCTTCTGGTATTGAGAGTTGAGAGTCTGAGCCTGTTTCGATGACGTGGCAGATGCGTTGAAGTTGAAGATAGGGCAGCCTGGGCAGGTCTGCTTCTTTCACCTGTGGAGCAGGAACACCTCTCACGGTTTCTGTGTGCAGGATTACACCCTTGCAGCTCAAGGGAAGGGCTGCTGACAAAGCAGTCATCAGCTTTTAGCAAGCAGATGAAGTTTCAGGTGTCGTACTGCATCCTGCTGCTGTCCTACAGTTTTGTGTCCAAAAGAGCCATTCTGACTCAGTTATATATATATTTTTTAATCTCAGTGCAGGGCTCCCTGGTGCTTTATTGTGGAAGTTCCCTGTTCTAGTGGAAGTTGTCTAGGTCCTAAGAACCAGATAGCTGAAGAGTTGTTCCCTTGAGTTTGTCATTTATGTGCATGTGGTATTACCGTGTGTATCTGTCATTGATTATTGGGAAAGCGCATGTCTGGGTGGAGTCTGGAGTGAAGCTGTTGTGGACGAAAAACTGAGGGAGATTTCTGTGGTTGCAGCATTTTTTCCTTCATTGTTGTCTTGGTTTGTTTTGCAGAGCCTTCTGTTTGCCTGGGTAGGGGTTTTTGTGAGTATCTTTCTATGGAGATAAACCATTCTTTTTTTTTGTTCTGTGATCAGGTAAGAAGAACAAGTTGCGAGTTTACTATTTGTCATGGTTAAGAAATAAAATCCTTCACAATGATCCTGAAGTAGAAAAGAAACAGGGCTGGACAACGGTGGGCGACCTGGAAGGCTGTGTGCACTATAAAGTTGGTGAGTAGCAAATGCAGTAATCAAATAGTTGTGATAGAGGATGGCTGAAAAAGGGAACTTTGCATGCAGTGCATGTAGCTATTTGGTTTACAGTTTGGTTGGTTTTATTTCTAGCTGTCTTATCTGTTTCTCAGGGTGAACTTGCTGGCAAAGCACCAAAATACATGGCAAATTACAGGGTTAAATTGAAGATGGGAGGGGTTTTGTGGTGGGATGATGGGCTGGGAACTGGAGAGTGTGCAAATCCCATCTATCTCCTTCCTGTAATGGATGCAGCTTCCAGAAGGGTGCTGAAATGGGCAGTGAGGGCTGGTAACATTTCACCACCTCTGTTAGACTCTTTAGATAATGGAGGGATTCTTGTCCCCAGCAACTGTTTTCTTTACTAACAAGTTTCTTTACTAACAAGTTTCCTGTATCTTTTACTGTGATGAATTTATGGGCTGGAATAGATCAAAAAATGTCTCTCTTTAATGTAGATTTTAAGGACTGGGAGGGGAAAAAAAAGTGGGAGGAGAAAGGAAGCCCAGGTAGCAGACAAGCTTTGGGGAAGAATCTGGGAACAGAAGCATGTCTGTAACTTCAGGGTGATTCATTGATTCATCTTAGCTCATGAAATTCCCTAATCCATCTCACATCTGCTGCAGTACAGTTACAGAATCAAGTGTGTTTTCACCAGACAGGTGCCCTTGGAGTGGTTTTAAGTAATTTCAATGGATTTGGCTGTAGAAACTTCCACCAATGCTAGTGAAAAACATGTAGCATTCAGAGCCAGCAGAGTATATTCAGTGAGCCTGCTGCCCTGCAGGTGGGAATATGAACCAAGAGCTCTTTCTGCTGCTTCGGTTTCATGGTGCATCCTAATGGGCACTGGATGTTGCCTCTGATTTGATTTTCTCCCAGGAGCCAGCTCAGTTCCTTTCCAGCTGTGTCAGTCAGTGTAGAAGCAGCAGCAATCAAACTGTTCTCGGTCTCCTCCTGTCGTTCGTGTGCTCTTGGAAAAACCTGCTAATGGGGCGTAATCAATAACAATGGCAGTAAGTGACTGCTGAGCCAGGAGCTTGACCCCGAAAACAATTAATAATGCACTTCTCTGGTATCATACCCCAGGGTGTCCGCAGCATAATGAAGTGGCCTGTTAACAATACATCAACAGCTAGTGAAAGGAGGCTTTCCAGCAGGGAAGCATCTGAAACAAAGAGCATTCTCTTCCAGATGAAGAGGGGTTTGTTAGCCTGGGCTGCAGCCTGGCACTGAACTTCCCTCTGAACCACAGAAATACAGTAGATTTTTTCAGGTAGTGAGAGGCCTCTTTGACAGCTGCGCTTCAGTTCCCAAGAAGGAGAGCTCTGCCAGTAGCTGGGCTTGCAGTCTGGATGCTGTCACTGAGGCAGCTGGCACTGATCACTTCCTTGTCTCTTTGATGCAACAGGGGTCTCCGATGTCAGGGTGAAGTGGAATTGATGGATCTAAGTTGCTTCAGGCAACTTTTGGCTCCTCTAAATGAGAAATTGCTCTTTTGAAACTTAAGATTTGGGTGAATTCCCAGATAGTACCCAGAGCAAATAATAAGAATTATCAAATGTCCCCTTTCACAGATGAGGTGGTTTTGTTCTACACCCCCCCCTCTTCCTTGTGAAAAAATTCCAGGAAGTCTTGTAAGCTAGACAAGACTGAACAAAAGCTCTGTTTTTAGTCAGTACAGCTGTGGATGTTGAGAGACTTTTTTTTGTCTGTTGAAGAAGTGTCAAGTCCCTTAACACTTACAGTTCAGTCTTGCTTTCCTGCACAGTTAAAAGACCAAGTAGTAGCATGGATCACTATTATAACTGCATTTTATTTCTGATATATTATGTGAATTTTTTTTTCTTTTTCTCAAATGAGTTATCCGAGACTTTAGGCACACTATCAAGCTTGCCTTTTGCTCTTGAAATTATGTTGTAATTTTCCTTTCTTCCTCCTTTCCTCTGGGTAATTTTTCCATCGGCTCAAACTAGCACTGCCAGTGCTGTGACTGGAACTGCTGGTAGTGGACTCTTCCACAGTTACAGCCTTGTTTCATTGGAGTGTCCCTGAAAATGGCTTTTCTTGTCTTGATGACTAAGCACTGTCCAATGTGTGAAAAAAATAAGTGGAAATAATCGTACTGACTGACTAGTTAATTCTAAAGGTGGTGACATGGTCAGTTGCTAATAAGAGTAATGACTTTCGTAGCATAAATGTATCAAAAAGCTTAACTACATAGAAGTAGCAATCTTAAAATGTAATGCTACTAAACTCTAAAAATTACAGTATTTCTTCATACTTACATAAATTACCTTCTTTCTTGATATAAATGGAATGACTTTGGAATTATGCTGAATTCTTTTTTATTTTCTTTTATTTCAGTAAAATATGAAAGAATCAAGTTCTTGGTAATTGCATTGAAGAGTTCTGTGGAAGTCTATGCATGGGCACCAAAGCCATACCATAAATTTATGGCCTTTAAGGTAAAAGTATATTTCAGCCATAGGTAGGATTTTCTCATAACCATTTGCAGTTACCCTTTTACAAAAATGTTCTGACATGGTATCATGGCCATATTCCAAGTTCTTTGATAAATCTCCACAAACTTAGTGTTGTATTTTAATTTAGGAGGTTGTTTTTTTTTTTTTAATTCTAAGAGTCAGTACATTTAAAGGTCTAAATTGTAACTGAGCATTAACTGATAATGACACAATATCACAAATCTTTGTTTACTCTCTCTATTAATAAATAAGGATAGAGAGAAGTGGACTGAGTCTAAACTTCTTTGTCTGAGCAGAACAAGTCATGAAGTAATATTCAGCAATGTTATGGGACTGTTTTTGAATACTGCTGGAATGAAATTAGCTGGCTTGGTATAATTGCCAGGCTGGTTTACAGACAGTTGCTGTGGGTTGTGCAGATCAAAGTAATGCAGAGTGCCAAATTGCCCTGAACTTTGGGCAAAACAATTATTTCTAAAAAAGCCAATGGACCAAGTAAACCCTATAGAAAATAGCTTAGGTGATTGAAATGCAGCAGTTTGCAGAGTAATCTGTCCTTGCTCATGAGAGATATGTCAGCCTAATGGATCTGGTGTCTAGGGACCAGTGGGATGTGGAGGAATGAACGCACAGTATGTGTATGCGAGCATGTTTTATAAACCCCATCGTTGTTCTAAGCAGTAAAGTTAATCTCACTGATGGTTGTCTCACAGTCATTTGGAGAATTGGTACATAAGCCATTGCTGGTGGATCTAACCGTAGAAGAGGGTCAGAGACTAAAAGTGATCTATGGCTCCTGCGCTGGCTTCCATGCTGTTGACGTGGATTCAGGATCGGTCTATGATATTTATCTACCGACACATGTAAGAGCTGCTGCTGTGTGTCTGGGTTCTTCTCTTTCTTTCTGGTGGATCACCCCCCCTACCTCCAACCCTTTCCTTTCACCAAATGACCGATGTGTCAGGCTGTCCCTGTGGATCTCTGCCAGATGTTTGCAGTAGTAAATTGGGTGGAGGGGTCTCAGCAGATATGGTCACATGTGCTGTGGAGTTTGTGGCTCACCGTCAGTCCTCACCTCAGAGTCAGTATGTCTCTATGGTTTGGAGTTGCCCACTCAGATCTGATGAGGACCAGTGTGACTGTTTCAGCTAAATGGCCGAGTGTCCTGCAGATGTCCAGCAGCCACACAACAAATGACACAATAATCCAAGGATGGGTTTCGAAAGGTTTGGCAAAGACCAGGTGCCCTTGGCTACCAAGGTTTCCTGTTGTTCATTGTATATAGAGGTGTCAGATGGGCCACCCCAAGCACTATTCAATGCAGTGCAGGGATCTGAGGTCTGCATCTGCTCTGCTTGCCCCAGGCTCCCTTTCTGTGCATGGAAAGAAATAGGCACCCCTGCAGAGAAATTAATCTTTCCTCAGTTTAGATGTGTTCCTCAAGATGAGAGGATTTCTGCTCCAAGGGTTTGCAGGCCTTGGTCACTGTAGTGTCTAGCTCGAGGGCAGCAGATACAGCACTTGTAAAATGAGTGCATTTGGGACTAGATGATCCTTAGTGTCCCTTCCAACCCAAGCCATTCTATGATTCTGTGAATCCCTGATATGCCAGCCAAAACCAAAAATCACCCTTTTTTCCAGCACAGGCTCTGCAGCATTAAAATGATTCCTCTTTTGTATCTCTAGATCCAGAGTAGTATCCAACCTCACGCAATCATCATCCTCCCAAACACGGATGGGATGGAGCTACTGGTCTGCTACGAGGATGAAGGAGTTTATGTCAACACATACGGAAGGATAACCAAGGATGTGGTTCTGCAGTGGGGAGAAATGCCAACTTCAGTTGGTAAGTGCCTCTGGTGAGCCATGTACAATGTGCTCTTAGGGAGTGTGAGTCTGTGCACATGGGCAGAAGGAGAGAACATCGAGTGTGCTGCTGCTGCATCTGAAGTCAGTGCTGTATTATTTCTGGAAAACAGCTGTGCAAAGTGAGGAGTAGTATGGATCTGCTTTGTGCTGAAATTTTTGTAAGTAAAACCCAGTCAAGTTGTGGAGTTCATAATTGAGAAACTCATCGTGACTTCTGTGGGCTGCTGCAGAATTTTTGCTAGACAGCCACAAAGCTGCCTTTCAGTATAAAGGCATATAAAGTGGCAGATAAGTAAAATATTATGAGTAAGTCTACATAGATAACAAAAGGTGTACCTCATTTGATGTCTTTAATTCACCTTCAGATTGCTTATCTCTCCTAGCACCATTCTCCCTCATGTCTCCAGCTCAAAATAAGGTTGAGAGTGAGAACAATGGGTGTAGTACACAAGTGCACACCAGAATCCCTCCTGCCTGTGCTGCTGTAACTCAGTGCAGAGCAAAGCATGGGCTGTAGTGACACCCTCCTTTTGTCGGGCAAGCACATTGCATTTTATGGGCTGTGGGATGGCTGCATATATTGGGAGATGACTGCTGATAGCTGTTTGAGCAACAGGAACAGCAGTGCAGGAGGAAATTTAAAGAAGTTACATGCACAGCACATTCTCTCCTGTGCTGATCAACTCTTGACTAGATCTAAAAGCAAGCAGAATATATCAGCTGGAAAATTCCAGAGCCTTCGGAGACTTGAATGCTTGTGAAGTAGTAAATGGCACTGAGGCAGCCAACACCATCTGAACAT
The DNA here is from genome assembly GCA_013397075.1 of Rhabdornis inornatus. Lineage (NCBI taxonomy): Eukaryota > Metazoa > Chordata > Aves > Passeriformes > Rhabdornithidae > Rhabdornis > Rhabdornis inornatus. The sequence goes on from VWZS01003631.1 coordinate 2,097,815, forward strand.
CTCACCTGGCAATTTTTAGTAACTATTTGGCCCTGTTAGCACTAGTGCAATATTTAAAAAGAAATAATTTTCCATTGGGATGGTATATGCACTGTTGGTGTACATTATACTGTTGTAGAAAATTTTATTTAATTGCACTGAAAACTAATATGAATATGTTGTATAAAAGGAAAGTACTGTAAAATTAAATATTTTTTAATTCTGCTGGCTAGGAAGTCCTTTTTATTTTTTTCTAAGTATGCATGTAAATCAGAGGCAACAACTTAAGTTCCTTAAGTTCCCTTATGTTATTTTTGACAGCATTCCTAAGACTGTCCATCAAATTGTTATGTGAATATACCTTTTTATAATGCTGGTGACTTTACTTTTTATTTAATTTTCTTACTGCTATCAAAAATAGATTTTTTTTTCCTCATGCTACTACTAACCTGTTTTATCTGTGACACTCTAACGGAAAATGTTTGATTTGTTGTTTTATTTGTGCACAAAGGGATGCAGTATGTCAAAGAATAATATTTCTACTTTGAGAGCTTAATGTGAACCTCTTGTGAGATATACAGAATGATTTTCAGTTGGCTTTCTCAAGGAGATGAGTTTTTCAATTATTACTCCTATTAAGAGAGGTTAGGTAATTTTTTTCTAGTTTTATCTTTCCCTTTCATTCTTTGTTTTTGCTGACTAACTCCATCAAGGAGGGAAAATAACATGTAAGACATAGAGCTGGTGCTTGGGACACACTGTAGTGGATGGGCTTAGTCTATTTAAACCTTGGTTTCTGTTATCTCTTAGTCAACGCCTAATTATTATGTCTCTTTGTCCCAGACTTGGAAGAAAAGGCCTGTGTAAAAACTCAGTGTTCCCTCCATTTAATTAAAGGTTATAAAATTCCCTTTGTTATGAATGCTCAAGGAAGAAGTACATAACATAGAAAACACGCAAAAGAAAATTTTGAAAAGGTATTTTTTTAGGCATATTGAGTGTTCTGAGGCCAGAAATAGCACTCTGAACATGTGTGTAACATGCAGGTAATTTTTAACTAGAGTGTCAGGATATTCTGTGCCTTTTCCATTCCTCCTGTTGCTCTCTGCTCGTCCTAATGTGCTGTTTTCTTTCCAAAGCATACATCCGATCTAACCAGATCATGGGCTGGGGAGAAAAAGCTATTGAGATACGGTCGGTGGAAACTGGACACTTGGATGGTGTGTTCATGCACAAAAGGGCACAAAGACTCAAATTCTTATGTGAACGCAACGACAAGGTACATTCCCTCCCACCAAGCTTTCTGCCAAGATGATAAAGGTGTACTTCAGTTGGGTACTTAGCTGGGTTGACCCTGACCAGCAGCCAAACAACGAGCCAGCCTCAAGCTCTCTCCCCTTTCCCACAGAAGGGGAAGAAAATAGTCAGAAGGCAAAAAGACTCATGGATCAAGATACGTACAGTTTAATAAGGCAGCTTTTATGTGCAAGCCAGACAAAATAAAGAGTTAAGACATAGTCTTCCATGGGCAGGTGGATGTCCAGATGTTTTCCACACATAATGCTTGCTTGAGAAGACAGATGTCATCACCACAATGTCCCTCCTTTCCCTGAGCTTTTATTAGTGTACATGATGCTGTATGTTATGGGACATACATTTGGTCAGTTTGGGTCAGCTGTCCTAGCATTGTCTCCTTCCAGCCTCTTGCCCATGCCAGCCCACTGGCCTTTTAGGGGTGAGGGAGCTTGAGAGAAAGCCTTGATAGTGTTGCTCATCAGTAGCCAAAACACTGATGTGTTAACAGCACTGTTTAACACAGATGCAGAGCCCTGCAGCCTACAGGCTGCTGTGAGGAGCATCAGCTCCATCCCCACCAGCCCAGACCAGCAGTGCAGTTGCACTGCAAATACTGGGGACAGTGAAGGCACGTTAGAACCACTGCTGTTGAATCCTATCTGCTGAATTTTCCAATCTCTTTTCTTTGCAGGTTTTCTTTGCCTCAGTGCGGTCAGGTGGAAGCAGTCAAGTCTATTTCATGACCCTTGGCAGGACTTCACTTCTGAGCTGGTAGAAGCAGTGCGATTTGGAGAGGAATTGCTGACATCCAGAGTCTGAGATCTTCATAACTTGGAATTATTTTCAACTGGAGTACAGACCTGCACGAGTGCAGCACTCTGTGTAAATGTGTGTGCAGGCATCACTGATGTTAGGTTTCTTTATGTTTTTCAACTGAGGCTGCGAGGCAGCTGGTGCTGTAAAGATATTGCCATCAGGTGCTACAATGTCTTTGAGATTTGGGATCACGCTAGAAAGCTACAGGTCTTCTTTTCCCTTCAGCTCCAGTATTCCTAGGATTTGAAGGACTCTGTTTGTTAGTGTTAAAACAGAGGAAGGGGGGAAAAAAGGAAGAAAAACAAACCAGGCTTACCATGAACATGCTGTTTGTTGAGTGGGCAGGAGGCAGGCAAGAGAAGGTGAGAAGTGGTGTAGAGTCAGACTGGCTGAAACAGAGGGCTGATCTAGTCTAGTAATGTTAACAATGTATTTAATTGACATTTCTTTTTTGTAATGTGACAATATGTGGACAAAGAGGAAGGTGCAGGTTTTAAGAAGTTAATATTTATAAAATGTGAAAGACACAGTGACTAGGATATCTTCTTCTTGGGGACAGGGAGGGTGGGAAGGGTCTTGGGGTGGAATTCTTAGGGGTTTTTTTTGTTTCTGCAGTTTTATTTTGGCCTGGCCAATAACTTTAGTCATTTTCTGTGTACCAGGTGTTGCCTGAAACATGTGCAGGTGATTTAAAAAAAAAAAAAGGAAAAAAAAAATTCATTTTCTATAATGATTCTGTGTTAGGCCAGAACTTGGTTATGTCACAGTATTAGCACTGCCTCAGTTAAAGGTTTAATTTTTGTTTAAACCTAGAAGTGCAACAACAGTTTTACCACAGTCTGCACTCGCAGAACTAAAAAAAAAAGAAAAAAAGAAAAAAAAAGATAAATAAAATCCAAACTACATATGTTTATTTTTTTGTGCCTACCTCATTGTTTTTAATGCATAAAATAAAAGAGGTGGTTTAGTTTATACGTTTTTAGAAGAAAACCATTAATGTCTAATTTAATCTTAATACCAAAACTACCAGATTGAAAGGTTTCTGACTGTTATTGCATAGCAAGTTTCAGCAGGAGGAGAGAATAGGCCGTTGGGGCAATAGTCGTAGCGGTATGGCAGTGAGACACTGATTAATGTAATTTGCTTACGAAATTTGGTAAACAAGCTTTTTTAAAACCAGTTTCATCCTTAATAGAAGTCTGATTTAGCCTAAACCAGAGGTTTCACTCTTCTAACACATGGGCTTAGTAAACAGGCAGGTTAAAAGTAACTAGGCTAGTTCTATAAATTGTTAAATGTTGTAGGAAACATTTTGGGGCGGTGATGTTTTTCTTTTTTAAGAATGCAATGCACTAAAACTCTTTTAAGAATGTAGTTAATACTGCTTATTCATAAAAACAGCGTATACCTGTGTTTAGATGTAAGATCCCAGCTCTGGCTTTTTTCCTTTCTTTTTTTTTTTTTTTTAAGTCAGTTTTATTTTATGAATAAGTTCTGACATTTTTAATAAATGTCTTGAGAGTAATAATTTGTTTAGTGGCTACATGTTCATTACTTGAGAAATCTTGAGTGTATAATAATCTGTTGGTGTTGTAATAATGCACAGTGTCACGATTCAGCCATTTCCCTTTTTATTTTCTTTTTCTTTTCTTTTTTTTTCTTCCTTCCCTTAATTCCTTTGGTGGGGTACTTTGCTGACAGCTGCCTTAAGCTGTTCATTCAGTGAACAGGCTCTCAGTGTTTCATGGGCTTTGTCTTCTGCTGTGGTTAACTTTCCTTCATGGCATGACAGGTGGGGCTTTTTAAACATTTATTCTTCAATTCAGTCAAGCTGATGGCTTAAGCGACTGGTCACACAATCAATTAAGAGCCAAGAGCACCAGGTGTGCAAAGCTCAGACTCAACAGACCCTTCTTTTGTCAAATCTGACTGCTGTAAATCCTTCAACCCTGGTCAGCGCTGCTGCTGAAGACTCTCCTTCCAACATCGTAGACGGTTGAAAAGCAAGCGGTAAATGCGTACCTCCAGCGCATGCGTGTGCACACAGCGACCCCCACTCCCCTACCCCCCAAAATGAATCAAAACTCAAGAAAGCCTTACATTTGCTGGCGGAGGAATACCTAGAACTATTTTTTTTTAATTGTATGACTTTTGGATAGTGTTGAAGGTGAAGGATGTGTTCTTTTCAGGCCCGGTGTGGTCAGCCAGAAGAATGATCAACCTTTTGTACTATAATGACTGAAGGGGACTCGGAAATGCAGTGTGATGATAGACATGGGTGTAATCACAGAGCTGCCCTGTAGTGTAGTTTGCCGAAGCTGATTCGATCGAATGTCAGTCTGCGTGATTTAAATCTTCCAGTGCTATGTGGTCAAAATTAATCTAGTCCTTGAAAGCTGATGCTATTCACCTAGAGGAAGATGCTCCAGTGCTGTAGGGATGCCCAGGTCATGGATATGTGCTGTTGAAGTTTTGAGGCTCCGGGGGAGGGTGGAAATCTCCCTCCTTCAGTGGGTCTGCCCATCTGGCAGCTTCTGCCTCCACAGAAGTGCCAACATGGCAAGGTAAAAACAGTATTACAAAACCACTTCGTATACCAACATTGAACTCTTCAAACAGTGCTTTTGTAAGCAAAGAAGAAAAGAAAAGCTTCTAGATTTAGTTTTAAGCTTTAATAAGTAATAATTTTCTGTATCTTTAAGTCAAAGTAACCCTAACTTGTATGACTGCAGTGTTTTTATTTTTTATCTTATGCACATGTTATGTTGGAGAAAATGTTTACAAAAATGGTTTTGTTACACTAATGTGCATCACATATTTATGGTTTATTTGAAAGTGATTTTTGTGGGTTTTTTAGTTTTTCATAGTAGTAGTAGTACACTTTTTGTGATTTATAACCCCGAACTCCGCTGATTATAAAGATGCTAAACAATAATACAAAATGACAAACTGCATTAAAATTACTAATCGTAGAGCTGCAAAGCAGACTGGTGACAAGTAAAACACTCAGCCTTTTTTTTGCAGTGCTATCTAACTTGTCTTCTGTGTATTATGAAAATTACTGTTTTTTCCCCGTTTTTCCTTAAATAAAGTCAAATTGACACCTATTGTATGTGGAAAGTACTTTGAATATCTACTGGCTGCAGAAATCAAGCTGCATGTTGCCTAGTTGCATGTTACCATAAGAACAAAAGACTTATTGTCAAATCTCATAATTTTAGAGACTTTGACAATAAATGTGGGGTTCTGAGGGCTTTTTTTGTTGTTGTTCTTTTTTTCCCCCTTTTTCTTAAAGTCCAATCTCCTGGTGCAGTTGCTCTTTTGAGAATTGCAGTTTTTGCTTTTGCAGAGAAAGGAGAGTGAAAATCTTAGAAATGTGAGTGTGGGCCCGGGAAGAAGTTGCACAAGGAGAGCTTGGGTGCACTGTGAACGTGCCCTCCTGCCACGCTGCCTTCAGGCATGTGGTTTTTGTAAGCTGGTGTTGCTTATTCTCAAGAGTGCGATGAACAGCAGTCATGAGCCAGGCTCTTGCATGGCATAAAAGCATGGCTCCAAAAAAGCCAGGCTTCCCAAGATATAAGCCACAAATACTGAGGAGGTTTGATGCAAAGTTGCTGGTTTTGTCCCCGGTGTGTCCCTTGGGCTTTGCCTATGTTTTTCCACCACAGGCTGTGTCTGTTTTCTGAAGTGGAGATAAGCAGTAGACGTTTCCTTCCGACTAGGCTGGTCTCTGAGGAGGAGAAGGAGGAGGAAGTCTGTGGTCCCAGACTTCTGCCTTTCCTTTCACTCTCATCTGCAGAAGGCATGGGATATGGTGTAAGGTGAAAAATGTTTCAGGGTTTCATTTGCTTCCTATAGACAAAGGTATCTGAAATCCATGAGCCTCACAGCTTTTCCGCTTCTGCAGGGATAGATACTGACTGAGCTTAAAAAACGCAGGACCAGCGAACTGCTGGTCAGGTTCCTGCTGGCTCTGCTCCAGTTGCTGTTTCAGAGCTGCTGGTTTTCCTCAATCATCCTCTACCCATTGTTAAACATGCTTAGGTGCAGTTGGGTGAGCACTGTTAGCTGGCTGTGAAGACAGATGTGATCTGATGCTCGTTCCAGTGCACAGTAAGTAACTGAAAGCAGCAACCCCAGATGGAAGTTTTGGAGCAGGTACTGGCAGAAGCAAAGGAGAACAGGGAAAATCTTTGTGCTTCTGTGGAAAAAGGCACAATTATGGTGACTTACAGTAAGAAGGAAATAAAAACAGACCATTGGAAACCATGTAGCAGATCTCATTCCTCTATGGGACTTGTGTAGGTAGCAGTGGTGAGAGACACACAAATTTTTACTTTGTAAGGGAGGGAGGGATGTTTATGGGGCAGAAGAGGACAAACAGTGCAGTAATAGAGCATGTGCATCTTAAAAATTAACAACTGAATTAGTCAAACCAGAGAAAGAAATTATCAAATGTCAAAATTGAAACAAATTTTTTACAAAGCTTTTAAAAATGCAAATTAAATATTAGTAAAGCAAAGAACACTTAGGAGATTGAAGCAAAATCCAAATTAGAAAAGATGAAAAAAGCCAGTGCTTTTCAGCAGGTTGCTCTGCTGAATGTCATGTGCTAGAGCAATGGGATTGCATAGAACTGTATGTGAAGGTGGGAAAGTCCTGTTTTGTGGGCTGCTACCTTTTGTGCAGAGACCTTGTTAATTCTTCTGTTTGTATTCATGTTGTGGTCTGAGATGAGGACTGTAATACTGCTGAAAAAAGGCTGAAGTTGCAGAAACTTCAAATGCAAGAAAAGAGCTGGTGACAGAGAGGGGACTCAGCACCATGTGTTCAACACAGGACTCTGTTGTCTCAAAATGCTCCGTGGCAACAAACACAGTAGCAGTAATGGCACTGCATTTCCACCTTATGGTCCAGTGCCTTGTGAGCTCCAGCATCTCAACCCTAAGATCAGTAAAGAAATACTAGCACTGAATTGTGCTGCTTTGCCTAAGTGGTATTCAATGAGCAGTGGTCACGGCCAGCCTGGGTTACTTGTTGCTGGCTGTTACTTTGCCAGGGAATCCCAACCAGTCCAGCAGAGAAGCAATGCTGGGAACTTAGCTGTGAGATGACTTCTTTTGCCTGTGAGGAATATGCTTTGGATTCCAGCTGAACATGAGGGCTGTCGTTTGCCTGCTGGACTATATTGGGGAGATGCAGGTCCAAAGAGCTGTGTGTGCTTAGCAGCTGTAATAATATTCAATTGTAGCTGTCTTCCAGTATGTACGAATTCACTGCTGAGCTCCAGCACGCAGCTTTTGGCCTATTTTCAACCCCTTAAAAGCAGGAAAGCTGGTAACAACTGTCTTCTTTTGACAGCTTCTTTTTTAAACTTTTTTTTTGAACACACTACTGTGTTGGTGCTGCTTGGGGAGGTGTGAAAATGCAGTGTCAGGCCAAAACTAGCACAGCCACTATAGCCACTTGGACTGCTGTGTAGGTTACTGGTTGGGGGAATTAAAGATGAACATCAGGTAATAATTGCAGTCATTTAATTTTCACTCCATGATTGTGTGGCTCCATGCAGCATAAGCTCTTAAGGGGTAAAAATCTCTGCCCCAGAAATACTGATAATCTTACTCTCTTTATCTCACTGGTTTGTCCCGTTCTTGGTCTAAACAATCATAAACTTGGGAGAGAAGGAGGGAGGAAGGTGTTACATTGTTTAAGAAAAAAATCCCTGACTCAATCAAAATATGCCCTTTCCAGCTGAGGAAATGACAGGGTACTTTCTTTGTTAAATTCTAGTAGGAAATTCACTTTAATGTTTTATTCTCAGGCTCTTTTGATTCTGTGGGGTAAATATGTGGCATGGGAAAGTCAGATTGATTTGTTCCAATTGCTGCATGCAGCTCAGATTTTACTTCCCTCTGTGTGAAATTTATATTGCCCAATCTCATGTTTGTCATTCAGCCTAATTTGTCCATTGAAAGGCATTGCCATACTTCCATTTTATTTTAATATTTGCATATCCCAAGCAATTTTGTCCAGACCATTTGCCCATAGGAAAAAAAATGCAATTCTGTCTCTGAAACAGCTGTTGGTGTGAAGGGATTGTAAATGCTGCCCATGCTAGCTCTTGTCACAGGGAGGTTACAGTCAATTTCTGTTAGAATCCTGTCAGTATAGTTAGCAAAACTCTAGTCTTACAAACAGGCAAAGCTGAAAGACTCAGAGTAAATGATGTGTTTGGCAGCTTTTAGTGAGTCAGAGGGAAAGTTAGAAAACAGGTTTTTTGTTTTAAGATTCTTCAAGTCAACCATTAAACCACCTTGGCCCCTTTGGGTGTGGGCCTCTCCCTGGTGTCTGGTGAAGGAAATAGAGTGTGGCCCACACATTCACATTTCTGGGCCAGATGCTGACTAATCTTTTGGTAATTGAGACAGGAAGGCATTTAGCAAGGTGAGATCTGTGACAGAGCAAAGAGCACATTTTCTGCTTTATGATTTTACCAAATTTTCTACCACTGCTAAAGGATACATGTGCATGTAGCTTGGCATGGAGCATGCTTACTTGCAACAAGGAAAAGTCCTGTGGCAATCCTGTGTCTCCTACTGGTGGTGCCACCAGGCAGAGGTGGACGTGGGTCCTCCTAGAAGAACCTTGTCAAGAACTTCCTCAGCTTTATCTTCAAACATAACATAGACACAATCTAACCTTTCTTCTCCCAGTCACTTGGTTGTGTCCTAACCTCCACCTAATGCTGAAGTGTAATCCCGAACCTGAAGGCAGATTTCCTGCCCTGATGATCCCACCATGGTGCAGCCTACACAGAGCAGCTGGCAAAGCCAGACTGTCTACAGTCTGTCTACCTACAAAAGCTCTGTCCTAAAAACTGTCTTTCTAGGCTTCATTAAGTGCTAGATCTACCCCCAAACCTTCTGAAAAATTCACATGGAAATTTTCTTGGTGTTTTGGTAATGAAATTAGCTGAAAGATAAGAAGAGAGCACATCCTGGCATAGAATGTTAAAATGCAAAACGTAATTATAGACTCACAGTTGTAATGACTCTAATGGATATCAGAGACAAGTATAAAAGGGGAATAAATTATTTCAGGGCATAAAGAATCAGTTATGGGTAATTAAGCTGCAATTATCATTACTGTGCTGCTATGATTGGTTTTTTTAAACTAATTTTTCTAAAATGGAAAAATGCAAGTTAAGCATAAATTCATCTATTATTTGCCATTCAGATAAAAATATTTTTCTAGTGCTTTTCAAAATGTGCCAGATCTCAGTTTTACACTAGTGAGAACACCAGGGATTTTTATGAAGTGATTTATTTCATGTCAAACAGCTGTTCAGTGGTGTAATTTAAACTGATGTTCAGCGAGGTGCATAAACTCATGCCCACTGCCAATCATGGAAGCCAGCAATCAATTTCCAACAGAGTTCTTAACATCTTTAAGATTAAGGGATTTGGTAAATCTAAAATCCAGGGCTCCAATTCAGAGCAAGGACATCACAGCTTAGTGTGGCCAGCATTGTTCTTCGTTCAGTCTGCAGTGCTGAGATGGCCGAACCTGGAAATCAGTTCCTAAAAAGCTGCAGTTTATGAAATTGAGAGCAAAGCTCATTGGTGTCACCTTGCTTTAAAAAGGTCCTTGTAAAACATGTCATGTGAGGATGTGCTCCATTAGCAGGTGTGGTGTGGGAAGGATCAGTAGTTCTGCTCAGGAGATCAGAGACCTGAGATGGCAGTGGCATTACAAACAATAAACCAGGAAGGCAGGGGGACACCTTATCTTCATCTTCAGGCACTGAAGCCTTTGCAGCTGGGGAGGAGCTCCTTACTGGTACCAATGTACAAATTCATGTGTTAGAACTGACAACCCAAAATGTGGATAGAGAACAAGTTTGCCTGTATTGCATGGTAACCTGCACTAAGGGAGCAAAGAAATGAATTCCAGGTTTGCTCCTAGCACCATCTCTCTGTGTATGACCCAAGGCAGGAGTATTTGCTGAAGAATTCCTAAAGCCTTCATGTCCTCTGGTATTCTGGTTGGCTTCCAGCTGCTGCAGCAGGAATGTTGGGAGGTGGGGTTGTCTCAGATACCTTGGACTTCTGGAACAGAACTGCATGCTTGGATTTAGGTACCCATAACCCATCAGGGTTTTTTTTGCATGATTACCGTTAACACTAAACTGCTCAGTGCAGGGCTCGTCATCTGCTGCATATGTTTTTAAAAAAGAATTTTTAAAAAATGCTGAAAATTTGGAATATACCAGGTTCTGATGTTCCTAACTTAATCCAGACACCTCTTTCTACTGCTCAGCATTTGTAGACTGATCTTGAAGAGCCATATTCACTACAACAGATAGTCCTCAAAAGAGTATTCAAAGACTCCCTTTATTGTCATTAATCAGTTTGTAGCCTTATGTATACCTTGATAGTATCTGAAGTACTTATCTTCTGAGAAATTACATCAATTTAGTATGGTTCAAAAATACTAATGACCTTCTCTACACTCCTGTTCAGGTAGAGTTAGAAGCATTTTTTTATTATTATTATTATCCTAACTTGAAATAAAGAACAAAAGGTTAGATTTATTTTTTTGCTTTACAGAAGGGAATTTAAAAAGCAACTTGTTTCAGAAAATTCAAAGGAAGACATTGCAGTATTTGACAAAAAAAATTTTCTTCATTTCTAATAACTGTAATATTTTGCTTTCTGTAATAACCACAAGTATATCATTATGCTAACTTTAATTTGAATTCTAAAGGTACTTTCATGCTGCTGAAACTCTTTTGAGTTTGATAATGAAGCTATCATGAAGATATATGAAGATGAATTTATTATCCCTATACAGTATATTTTGAATTGGCAACTTCTTTCATAGCCCAGCTCACAAAGTTTGTCTCCAAGGGAAATGCGTTGTATCAGGTTACATTTACATTTTTTGGGGGGTTGGGTATATGTATAAAACCCCACATGCTGGATGTGCTTTTTAAATTTTATGCCATTGATTTAAGTGTTGCAGAGTGAATAAAAAAAAATATTCTGTCTCGGTCAAGTTGACCTCCTCTTGCCTTCCTTGACCAGAGGAATCTATGTCACAAGACTAGCATTTCTTCTCATGAGAAGTATCAGTTAAATAGCAAATTAATTTTCTGACTAAAAAGGAAAAGACTAGGATGGAAAAGGCATAGCCTGTTGTGATTTTTTATATATGAAGCACTGAGCTGAAGTTCTATCCAGCTGGCCAAAGTTTTCACTCCTGAGCTGCCCCATCTGCCCCAGAGAAGCCCCTCATTGTCAGGCCATGGCACCCACAGATCTCAGCTGCAGACATGTGGACAAACAAGTCACCCATATTTTGGGCAGCTGCCTCGGTGTTGGTTTTTGTTACAATAATGAGACTTGGGGTAGAAGGGGGAAAGCATCAACAACCCAGAAACTCTGCCAAGTCCTTCCTCAGGTGCACTAAGCACAAGTGGTGGGAAGTCCTTGGGGCTCAGCCCTCTGTGTCTCCAGCTCACTGGGGGACAAGGGAGCTTGTGGCAGATAACTTAATTAGAGAGGAGGTATAAGCTGGTTGTTTCCTAGGGAAAAAACAAGTAGAACAAAGGTTTAGGCTAAAAATGAGGAAAAAGGGTTACAGTGCCATGCTGTAAAATCAGTACCTACAATGGGTCTCTGGTTATCTGTTTTTCATGCTTGTCTTTGGAAGAACATTTTTTCACTGCTTTTAAACATACCTTCTTCCTAAAGGTACATGCTTTGATCTTTATTCTCTGAAGACAGTACAAAGGAGATTTTCCCCCAAATTCCATTTGGGGGCTTTTAAATAGCAGTTAATTGCATCACTGGTGGTGTGGTGGGCATAACCCCTCATTCCACAGCACTTGGGCAAAAGGAGTAGATCCCTGGTGTTCCTGTGGCTTATGCACATGTGTCTACAAATCAAACAGGGCTTTATTCGGCTGTCATTGATCACACTGTCACAGAGAATGTCTCACAATTTGGGTTCTTAACTGAAATCAGTCCAATAAATTGTTCCCCTGGGATCAGTTTGCAGCTGAGATTCACTTCAGCAGTGAACAAAAAAGCTGTTACACTCTTTTTGCCCCACTTCTCTAAATAGAACCAACCCTTTTAGCTTCAGTTTTGTTTCTAGTCGTGAAGACCATGGTGTTCCCATTCCTGTAACTGAAATGGCTTAAACTTACATCTTCTTCCTATTCCTTTGTGATAACAGCTCTGGGGGAAAGAAAACATGATTTCCTGGTATCTGTGAGATGCTTGCGTGACAAGACCAAATATACAAGAATTCTCTGGAGACCCCTGGAAGAAGGAGTAGATATGCCAGTGACTGCATGCCAGCATAGCTGTGGTTGTTTAGGATCTTCTCACACCTGGCTGCATCTGCAGCAGAAGATGCAGCTTTCTTCTCTCTGCCAACAATGCCCTGAAGCCCTGCAGGACTCATTAACTTCTCAGAAGTTTGAGAGGCTTGTTTGTATTTTTGTGGCTGCTGTAAATTCAGTCTTACTTGAGAAAGTGTTTCTGTCCATGTTTCTTTTCTGCTTTTATCGGCTTCTTTTTTTTTTTTTTTCCTGCTGTCTGTTCTTCCTTCTTTCCTTCCTTCCTTAACTGGCTATCATACTTCTGTTTCTGCCAAAAAGCAGTGTCTGTTTTGCAAAGTAATGGGTTGAAGCAACATACTGGAGATTCTTTTAGTGAATGCAGCTATTGCTACTTCTAGTGAAGACACAACTGCATGGTACTGGGATTGTATTTCTGCACTGCAGTGTGTAACTGTGCACATATCCTAGCGCAAACTGTGCCAAGGTGGGAAGACACTCCAGCTTTCAATCAGGCAGCTTCCGGCTGCAAGCAAAAGAGTATTTTCAAGAAGCTGCAAAATGTTTCCCTCTGGTTTGTGAAAGTTTTGATACTCTGTAGATTTAATAACAGCCTGCAAAATCTGCAGTGAGATTGGAGGGAATCTGCAAGAGCCTGGGGACCAAACAATGGAAATATCCTGTTTGATTTTATGTGGATTGCTGAGTTTTACATTGTGGCCAAATTCAGGTCCAAGACATATAAGCTGGAGGCTGAATGTTTACATGCAGCATTGTCTTGGCAATTGCCTTGCAAATTGCAGAAAACATAAGTGCTGCAGAAACAGGAGGACCTCTCATAGCAAACTGCAGCTGGGACATTTGCTCACCATCAGAAGTGTAGATGTGATGATTAGAGACATGGTTTAGCGGTGGACTTGGCAATGTTAGGTTTATTGTAGGACTCAATGACCTTAAGGTTCTTTGCCTGCCTAAATGATTCTATAATTCTAAGAGGTTTTGAGCAGGCAAAATCTAAATCTTGTTTCTAAATTTGCCATCTGTCTGTAAAATGTGTATCAGCAAATGCTATACTTTCACATTCACAGCTTAACTTGGTTTCAAGTTGATTGTGGTAACTCTGAGGCTTGACTGATGAATTTTGTAAGAGCCACCTTCACTACTTCGGGAAGTGTTGTTCTGTGCTGACGTTTCTCACACACCAAATGCAGAGAAATTCCTTTTGGATTTGAAATATGGTGCTATTAAGCAAGCTCATTTTCTAAGTTCTAATCCAGGAAACCCTAAGAAACATCGTTCTTGTGAAGATGTGACCATCAAATTCTTGTGAGGATGTGGCCATCAGAAAAGTGCATCCAATTTCTTTTCTGTAAGATCTGGGATGAGTTAATATCTCTCAGTGCTTGCTGGCACACAGGATAGCTTCTTGTGGGAGTTTTGTGCAATGGCAGTAGATTTGGAGATGCTCAGAAATCTGAAGCTTCTAGAGGCAGTGGCAGTAAATATTTTTTGGAAGCTGTCATGGTCAGAGATAAAAAACTAAAGTGTGTCCTTTTTGGGTGGGTAACATTGATGCTATGCATGTAAATACTTCTAATTGTGATGCCCAAAATCTGCTTCTTGCAATATCTTGACAACATGTCACATTTTTTTCTTTTTTCACTTGTTTGGATGAGCATGTGAAGATAAACTGCTTCAATCCATGATCTAGAGAGGTTCATATCTCAGCTGAAGAAGGTTTCATGGCTATTTTACAATAAGAGGTTGTGAATCTCACCTTGGAAAGTTTTAACGCTGACTGTATCCATTCTCAGATTCATTGGATTTTAACATATAAGCCTACTATAAAAAGGCCTCAGAAAACCCAAAATTTCATCCATCCACAGTTAAAAAGCAGTTTGATTAATTCTAGCATTTGGTACTTCTGCTGTGGTTTTCCTAAAGTAGGGAGACTTTTCCTGGAAGGACCTTCTTATGTCACTGCTATACTGCTGCTTCGATGATTATTTCAGGCAAACTCCTAGTAATGGATAGAAGATAACAATCCTTTTGTAGTAGAAATATGGCACATTTTTAATGTACAGTCTCAGTTGATTGGTAGAATCATCTCTTTACTACATGTTTTTAAGATGTGTTGTGGCAGGAAGTTTCAAGAGAGAAAGCTGGTAACCATGAAAATTCATGTGACACCTTGATGTTTTTCCCTTCATACTTGTCTGAGACTGGTGGAACAACACTGCCTGCAGAAGCTGGTAGGGAACAGCCTCTAAAAGAGACATTGGGTAAGACTGCAGGCATCCTTTTAACTTCTCCTTTAGATTCTTCTTTCTGTCCCTTCAAAAAAACCCCAAAACCCAAACACCAAAACCTCCAAAGGTTTTGTCTACATGCTATCAGTTAGATGTGTTAGGAATACATTTCAATGTCTTCATCTGTTAAGAGATTAAAATTCTCACTTCACTACACTTAAAAATTTCAGCCTACATTATCTGAGTATTATGTGAGTGGCAGATCCATCCATCTTGAAAAGGCATTGTGTCTAATTTTGCTCAGGAGAGCAGGCGATCTCGGAATGTTCTGACTTAATGTGCTGCTCGCAGCCTACTAAAGCACCCAAACACTGGCAAGCCCTTTGTGCACTCAGCAGAATGCATCATTAGTTGGATTTCTTCAAGGTTTGAAATGGTTTGTAGTCCATTTTGCTGTCATTTACCAAAGGGGTCCCTTTGAGGTACAATGATCTTGTGTTTTGTTCTCTGCTAAGTCTATGATCTCCAGATCTAGGAACTGGCAGGTCTGCTATTTCTTGAGTACTGTAGAACTGCGAGTGTATAATTTCACAAGTTAATATTGAAATAGTGCAAGTGTAAATGTCAGTAGCTTTTCCCATAGATACATCGCACTTTTTATATTGCTTTACTTATTACAGTTTTATATTGCTTTTTTATTGTAAGAGAAATGATATTAAGCTTACTTATGATCTTTAAAAGGTACTGCAGGGAAATCAAAATGCTGTGTAAATAGATCCTGCTTAGAGACCTAGACTCTTCCTCATTGAGAGAATATGTCTGAATTCTTCAAGAACTGGACTTGGGCGAACAAGTCTGGCCATATTTGACTGAGTTATCCCCAATGTCACCTTTGGCTTGTGCAGTGCTGGAATGTGTAGTTGTCCTGAGGTGAGTACAGTAGTACTGGGACAGGGACAGATGTTTTCAGTGTCCAGATCTGAGGTTGTTTAGGCCAAATCCAAGATCAATTTGGATCTTCTCAAGTTAACCTTGTGGCATAAGGTTGTGTGAGTAAAGAGATACATGAATGGACTTGTTTCCCCCCTCAAGTCTGTGATGGTGTGTTGGGAATTTAAACCGATGGGCTGAAACATATTTATTTTACCACTGTTGGAAACTAATTTTAAGAACTGATGCATTTGAGGCACATATAAAGAAAGTACACGTCCTTGAAGTGAACAGCATGTTATATATGAAAGAAGAGGAGGGAACAAGCAGCTAAAAAGGGTAAAGTTAGCAGTGTAAGTGTCATTGGGCACAGACAGATGGCTACCAGCTGTCTTTTTGGTAGACACAAAGATATGCTGTATGAACTGAGAAAGAAGAATGTACTTTAACTGAACACTGCTAACCCTGTAGAATAAAAAGGATGAAAACTAGATTTTCTTTTTTTTTAAATAAATAGGGCCATATACTAGGTAAAGTATGTTTTTCTTTAATGTTTAAATGGGAAGATATTTCAAGCTGTTTCAGTCTCTAATGCTGCTGAAAAACCTCTGGATTCATGATAAAATGAATATTTATTATGTATCACAGATGGAGAGGAGAGCTGTATTTTTGGAGCTAGGAAAAAAAAATAGTTTGGAAGCATGCCATGATGTGGAACAAATTCCTTGTCATAGTTGTTAGGAGAAAATTATGCAGGTAATGTTAGTTGCAATAGATGTCCTGCAAATGCCATAATTAGTAATTTGATTCCCAAACATCTATGTCCTAAGGACTGCAGAAAAAAATTGAAAATATACCTCAGCAGGCCACATTAAACTTTAAGACGAGTGATTATAATGGCCATTTGGCTTGGTTTCTTCCAGGAAGGATTTCCAGGAGTGAATTCTGAGTGCTCTAGGGGCTCTCCTCTTATATCTCATTCCAGAGCATTGCTGACTTGCTCCAGCTGAAAACTGGATAATTTCAGCCAGGGTGAGCTTTTAGTTGTCAACCAACCAGCAACCATATCAAAATCAAATTTGTAAAGAGGAAGCAAGTTGAAGCCTCTTGATGTGTGGCAATTCTTCCGGAACAGGGCAGGTGACATGCAATCTTGGACAACCCCCAGGGACAGCAGATCAATGAATACTTGCAAGGAGATATTGCCTAAGTAACCACAGTCACAGGGTTGTGTTTCACAAGCGTGTTTTCCTACTACTTGAGTAGTAATGGGATGCTCTTGGTACAGTGAACTCATGCCTA
Source organism: Rhabdornis inornatus (assembly GCA_013397075.1). Taxonomy (NCBI): domain Eukaryota; kingdom Metazoa; phylum Chordata; class Aves; order Passeriformes; family Rhabdornithidae; genus Rhabdornis; species Rhabdornis inornatus. The sequence continues at coordinate 2,114,735 of VWZS01003631.1, forward strand.
CCTCTCTCACCTAGACAACCTGAGGCGTTACAACTTCATTAGCAGAGTGCAAAGTGTGAGGTTTGGCATGGGCCGAATTGGGGCTGCAAGGGCTGAACTGTTTTCAGACATGATGTTGCCATCTACACGTTCAGCTCCACATTTGTGCTGGAGCAGGGGAAGGTTGTGTGAGGAGTGCATGTACAGTACATTTTGTTCTGCAGTCGGTGTCCATAGATTCCGTTTCACTGTCTCCCACGTGAGCACAGATTGCCGATAAGTGCTGTGTGTTCTCGTCAGCTCTCAAGTGTTGCTCTCGCAAGTCTTCAGGAAACTCGTGCATGTTCCATGCAGTGCCCTACAAAGCACAGGATGCCCTGGGCCCACTGGTATTATTCCTGCAACTCCAGTGCTCCTGCAAACAGCTCCTGCAAATCCTGACTGTCGGATGCCTTATGACAGATTATAGGGTCTTAAGAAGACCTGGAAGTGCTTTCCACTATATTGTTCATTAGGGAGCTTTTTCCATACATAATGTGTTGCTTTTTCTCCTGATGTCCAAAAGGTCCTGAACACCTTTTGTTCTTGTTTTACAAAGCCTTTTGCTAGTAAAAGAGTTAGCTATTTCCTGGGTTAGCTGCAGTATGTACATAGCAGTATCTATGCATGCATTTTCAGGGCAGAATAGTAGAGATCCTTGTGATCCTTGCTGAATACTGCTGAGAAACATCTTCATATCACTAGAGCTGCTGGCTGCAATGTGAACTTCCTTCATGGATGAACCAGGTTCATGGCTGAGAGGTTTCTCTACAGTGGTGCAAACATGGAGAGAGAATGATGCAGTAAAACTGTTTGTGGGAGCAACAGCTTCTCCTGCATTTGTACTACTCTGTGCCTTGTCTGTCTCCTATGTCCTGGCCTATTTCCTCATGACCTGCCTTTTATTGTGGCTGTATCAGTAGGTAATTTACCTCTGTACAAAATCCCCCACTGAAATATGTGATCTGGTTATAGCGGCCTGGGCAAGACTGATAAGGGTATGGGGAGGACACAGGCCTGCAGAGAGGTGAAGGTTGTGGATTAGAGCAGTTTAAGAGATGGGCAAGAACATGTATCAGAGCCACATCAGAAGGTGACTAAGGGAGTAGATGGATTTGCATCCAGTTGCTGCAGGTGAACTTGTTCGTATCTAGAAAGGTTTGTTTCTGAAAGGGGCTTGATAATCTGCATAAATACTACAGGGTTTGCAAACTCTGCATTTTGTTTATTGAACATGGAACAGCTGAACCCAAAGCCACATGACCTTATCCATGGCAGATCCTAAATGAGGCATGAGGTGTGTTGAAAGCCTCTTCAGTTCATTATTCCTCCTATGCACCAGCTTCTGATGAAAAGTCCTCTTACATAACCATCAGACTTGGCACATTAACAGAATCCTTTCCTCAAGGTGGTATTTCTTCATCTTCTCAGAAAGTACAGCCTTAAGGCAGAGTTCTGCCAGGCACTTTTCTTCATTACAGCATTACAAGGTTTTGAAAGGGTCAACTAAGTTGAGTGTTAAAACTACCGGTTGCATACATTGTTAAGAAAGCAATGAGAATCTCCCTTTGGCAGATTGAAGGGCCAGAAAGTTTCAGATCCTTCCTCTGTTCCATAAAGCCTTCAGAAATAAGAGTGATTTTATGAGGATATACTAGAAAAATCACTCTCTTCTTTAATAGCAGTCACTTGGAAAAATGAAGAAGTAAATTTATCCAAAGACAAAGAGACAAGTGCTCTGATCAAGGTCTGGAGGGTGCCATCCTAGTTCTGATGGTTCTGTGAATGCTGAGCTGCAGGGGCCCTGCCAGATACTGTCAGCCACTAATAGACATGGTATAATCAGAAAACTCATTAATGGATTTTGATCTAAAATGACTCAGCACTGCTGCTACTGAAATTTTTAATTATGGCCTATTACATAAAGTAAATACTTCTTAGTATAGCCCTTGGGCTCCCTACACATGTAATCATCACTAAAATGCTATTAGCTGCATTAATAATGAGTAAACCTTTTTTTGGCTGGAGTTTTGTTGTAAAATTGCTTTGAGTTATCACAGACGTTTATCAGTTTACATGGAAGAGTTTTGGCCAGATTACTGTGATGTCCCTACAGAGCACAGCCAGCACCCTGTAGCTGTTTCACTTTGCATGGGGCAATGGAAAAACAGATTGCAGAGCAGGAATGGAAATCCCACAGGGCTTTCTTGTCTACCCTTCTTTTGGGGACTTTTGCCATTTGAATACAACCCTTTCAGCACGTGGCAGCCACTAAATCTTTCTATGTATGGATACATATATGTCTCTAAAATATTCTTTTCTTTCTCTTTGGATCAATCTATGTACGGAGAGAGTTGTCAAGAACTATGTGCCTTCTTACTGATCTGTTATCTCTAGTATTTCACTTGAATATTTAAAAGCCCAGCAAAAGGTCCTGTGGCTTCTGCATGGGACATGTAATTTCAAGCCTCTCATCTCAGGCTAGTATCATAAATACATCATGAAACAGGCAGCAGCTCTGAACCACTGAGTGCTGTGTCCTTGCTGTGCAGAGCTGCCATCAGCAGCTTCAAGGGAACCAGCAATGGTTAAGGTTCCAAACACTACTGCCATATCATGATGATATGAAATGGTTAAATTTAGTTCCCCCCCTTTTTTTGTGTCTTTTATTCCCGTAGCTACAGTATCAAGCCGAGAGCTATATCCATAATTCATATACCCTGCTGAAACCCTTCTCCCTGGGAAGTCTATGCACAAAACTTGTGCATTAATCAAAATAGAAACTTGTAAAGGTCCTGGGATCTCTCAGCTTTCTGCAGAGACGAGGGGAATGGCTCAGCACTTACAAACTGGCATTAAAGTAAGTGCAGGGCTCTACTAGTCCCCAGTGAAAAAAATGTCTCTGAGATAACAGGTCTTGGAAGTTACAGCCAGAAGGAGCAGCAGGGATCTGAGTTTTATTTAGAAGGAAGGTCTCAATCCAGGAATGTTTTGAAGGAAAACCCACCCACCAGTTTTTTGCAAACTTTAATGAAAGTTACCCAAATTTTCCCGCAAATGGTACAGCCTTCCAATTAACTAAGTCTGAATGAAAACTCTTCTAGCTTGTAATTAAGGAAAATTTGCATAGCAAAGCAATACTATTGTTAAAATCTCTTTTTTCTTTTCAAGATATGATTGACAGCAAAGATTTAAACAAATAACATTCAATATTGTTTTGTGTAAAATCCTCCCAAAGTCTTTGAAAACAGTTGCTGAAATGATGAGCTGTCTTTCAACCTGGTACAGAGCATTATGTGCTGGAGAAGGGCATAAGTAAGGGCATTTGAGGGCTGAAATCCTCCCAAGATCAGTTTTGCTACTCCATGTGTATTTGTGCTCTTGTTACATGGTCAGCTGTTATAACAGAACACTCCAAGCTTGGCTGATGGTAACTGTTTTTATTCGAACAAATGTGTTCATTAACCTGAATAATGATACAAAATCTGATTTTCTTCAGTGCTTCACAGTGTGTGTCCATCAACTGAACAGATAAAAGATAAAAAGATTAACTGGGCCTATCTGCTCTTTATTGCAAGTATGGTCTTTCAACATCACTTGGTTGCTTTTGTATTTCTTTTTTACAACAACGATGTTGCTGGGATTTGTTCTATTTCTTCTGAACTGATCTGATTTCTCCTAATTCCTGCTATCAAATACACTGGTTCTTCCCTTGCCTCTTCATTTAGAAGAAGTATATGTTGCATCTAATTATTTACTATTCATTTATTTGTAACCCCCTCTTCCATTATATCACAGATCCAGAGAAAGTCTTGCTCAATTTTTTCTTAAGCAACTCTTGATGCCAGTCAGAATTTCTGGTCATTGTGACACTACACACAGGACAAGCACAAAGAGAGAATGCCAAGTACAACTGCAACTTTGTTGTCTCTGTTTCTATACCATATGCACTTTCGTGTGTTGCCTCCCAGCTGAGCCCTCTCCAAATCCTATGATAATGAATTACACATTAATGTAGTGGGGTAGAGAACAAATACCTTGGGTAATTGTATCTGCTATGTGTATTTCATACGACTGCTTCTTAAAACAAGTGTGTGAAATATACTTGTGTGTCAGGACAGTAAATCTGAGACAAATGGAAGATTTACTGCCTGCCTTACATAAATGACTTCATCTTCTTGGTGAAACAAATACTTGATTCAGAAACATGTAATAAAAAAGTAATGTTTAATATTACCCTCCCAGTACACCTACAATCATGTACGATCCGTACCAGCTCAATTTTTCCTTTATCACAGACCATATGTTTGTCACTATAGTTCAGCCAACAAAAAGGCAATTATGAACAAAAATCTTTGTCATCTGCTTTTCTCTTTTTCTCTGAAATCCCTGTTTGGTGGGTTGGCTGCTTAAGCCAAGCACCATAACTGGTTTAGAAATTTTCTTTTGTCCCTGTTGTTCTGGCTCATGTAACTCTATATGATTTCATGGTCCTCAACTGGACACAGTTCCTCCTCTGTCTGCTGTTACTGTGGGCTTGTTGTAATGTCTGCTGTGGTTTTAAATCCCTCAACACTTCTCACATGAAAGACCACAGAGCACATTATATTTTTTCATATATAAAAAAGACTGATCATGATTACAAGCAAACACTATGATTTTGGAACTGGTGGAAAAGAAAAAGCTGGTCAGCAGTCTTAGGTTTGCTTTTCTTCCTAGCATGTCCCTAGTGCCCTCACTGAGTCACTGCCTATGGTCTGAGAAGATGCCAAAGCTGTGGGAAATGTCTGCTTGCTGTTCTCCTCGGCATTGCTGGCTCCCAGCTAGCCCCACCTCCCAGCCCTGCCACGGCGAGTGACCATGTGGGTGCTGCAGCCTTGCCTGGAGCCCTGCACTAAGGCATGGTAGCACTGTAGGTGTGCTCCATCCGAGTAGGAGGGATGGCTGGTAGCTTGAGAAAGAAGCAGGAACCTCAGTGTGGTTGTAGCAAGTTGAGGGTTGGTCCCTTCTCCCAGGTAACATGTGACAGCACGAGAGGAATTACCTCAAGTTGTAGCAGGGAAGGTTTGGATTAGATATTAGGAAAAATTCCTTCACTGAAAGGATGGACAGGCTTTGGAATATGCAGCCCAGAGAAGTGGTGAAATCACCATCTCTGGAAGTATTTAAAAAATGTGTGGATATGACACTTGGGGATGCAGTTTAGTGATGAACATGGTGGTGCTGCGTTAATGGTTGGTAATCTTAGAGGTTTTTTCCAAACTGAATGGTTCTGTGGATGGCCCAGATTAGAAAGCTATAGGGGCAGCAATGTTGGGGCCATACTATGGTCCTCTCGACATGCCTTTTCTATCCCTAGTGTCCCAGGAGCCCTAGGCTCTTTTACTCTCTGATCCCTAACCTTAACCATATCCCTGATCAAAATTCAGTATATCTATGCACCATAAGAAAAGGAAGAGCAGTAAGAGATTTTTTTTACTTTTTTTTTGTCATTGGAGAGATACACTAGGATGCATTGATGTTTAGACTGTCACTATTTAGTAGTTTAGATGATCCTTTTCAGTTCAATTTATAGGCAGAGCAATATCACTTTACTGCTTTCAACAAACTCAGCTTTGCAACAATACTCCATCACTGCTTTTCCACATAGCATCATAAATCAAGTAGGCTGTGCCCAGGGACAGTTCTTACTTTAAACAAAAACCAGCAAACCCCACTTTTTCAGAAATAATTTCTTTATTATGTCACCAGCCTATGGCTATGTGTGCACAGAGACTCTGGACCTTTCTAGTTACTTTGTCCCTTGTACCCCATTGATTTCTATACTGAGGGTCTCCTCCTCCCTCACCTTTCCAGCTCTTGAGAGTATAATTATTTTTCAAGTCTGCCTGCTTTCTATTGCAGTGAAAGGGTCTTTGGAAATCCCATGAACCTGTAGTGGTGAGACAATCTGTAACCCAGCCATGGCTGCTCTGGCCAAACTAGCACTCCCTCATGACTAAGTGGATCCCTTGGCACATCACCTTCTGTTTCTCCCACTTATTCATATACAACTGGGGTATGTCAGCACTTATTCCTCTGGCTAAGCATGCAAATTCCTGTATTCTTGGAGTCTGTTGTGCGTTGTGCTAATCCCTCTGTTTAGTCTTTCTCTTTCCCAGTTATTTGGTGATTCTCAGAGTTGGAGAGTTCCTTTTCTTTCCTTTCCTTTTCTGTGCTCCTCCAGACCCCAACTTGGAACTGTGCACAAGGGTACTATAAATTATTAAAACCAGGTTTGCTCATATCAATAAGCCCAAGAACATGTGTTGGTGCAATAGTTGTGGTTTACTTTGCATCTGCTTGCCAGTCAGCTTTCAACATTCAATATTTCTTAATGCCTTGTCACCTTATTTTTATGTGAACCAGAGAAATTTTCTTCAGTTTTTAATTGCATGAAGTTCTCTTAGCCAAACTGGATAACGGAATACATAACAATGTCCAAGGGATTGCAGCACTTGGATGCCAAACATTATCAGCCACAGAGCCACTATAACAGGGTAAGTTCCTCCAGGAGAGACGGCAAAACCTGGGACCTGCTATAAGAACCTGGTGTATTAACTACCCCATGCAGAAATGGTGTAAACCCCATTCCATGATGCCTGAACTTTCATTTCCCTTTCCATTGACTAAGGATCATGAACTGACACGCTTTGCTTGTGGAGTCTCTTGAAAGTCTCTGTTGCAACCAACTTCCAGAACACTAGATATTTCTTGATATTTTGATTATTTTATTGGCATATCCAAGGAGAGAAAAATCCACCCAACTGTGGCAAGGCACTGCATGTAGTGCTGGTGTGGGAAATATCTATCTAGTGAGATGAGCAATGAGTGAGACATATGGGAAATAGTCTGGTCTTCAAGTTAGGAATTTCACAGCTACGCTCCAGCATCTCTAGCTGTATAAATGAATCATCAGCAGAGCGAAACCACAGAATGACACCAGCATCCCCAAGAGAGTTTCTCTATAGATATAGCTGCTAGACTTGCATATTTCTGTTTATAAATACTCAGTGATATCTAACCGCAAAATGACATGGCCTTCTCAGCAGATATCTACTAAAAAAGAATAAAATTCTTGTTCTGTCTTTCATTTCTTCCCGAGTTATTCTAAACCAGGCTTTTGCACTTCCAGATAAACAATTGGAACTTGAGGTCCTCATACTCCTGCATGTGATCAAAATATTTTCTGGATAAAAAGACAGCCAGGGCAGAACTCTTCTGAAGAAAGCTGTTGAAAAGTGTGGATCCTTGTTAGATGTATCTGAGGATATTAGTCTATCTGGGAACTTCAGTCCCTCACTTGATTGCCCTCTTCTAAAAGGCCAAAATTGCCACAATTCATAATCCTCTTCTTAATCCTCTTCATGAACCTGGAAACCATAATTTGCTTCTAGCTCTTACTACTTTATACCTCATTGCAAGAGAGCCTTAATGCAGGCTGTCACACTTAATGGATGTTATGAGAGAAAAGGGGAATCAGCACATTTGTGATTCACCAGTGATCTGGGAAGTCACAGAAGATTTATGTTGTCCATGAAGAGCTTACTAAACCACAAAATGTGAAGATTGCAATTATTTAGCTGCTGTGCAATTATTTAGCTGCTGACTATGCAGTGCACCTTTTGTTACCCATGAAAATTTTTTACTTGAGGTAGCGTGTGAAATAGTCATGCGAAGACATGAGTGTATGCAAGCTACCATTCGTCAGAAAAGAGGAAAATTAGTCATATATTTAGCAGTCATTTCCCCTTTTTTTGGGAAATCCAAACACATATTTTCTCTCTGTCCATGTCTCTGGTTCTCTTATCCTCACTCTACGGAAGGAAAAAAAAGTTGGGTCTAAAACGTTATTTGGTTTTGACATAAATCTGATTGGGCAATGACAGACAAATTTCCGCTCTGTGTTGAGCACAACCCTATATAAGGTTCTCACTAGGAATTTTCAGTCTGATAGCTTCTTTTTGTGAGATGCTTATGTCTGAAAGACTACGGAAACACAGGTAAGTGAATCTGATTGAAATTTGGGAATGAAAACCTTCCCTAAACCCTCAGATGGTGTAGGGCTTATGGAAATTGTTAGTTACTAAACCAAATGGACCAGAAAGCTGTGAACACAATAACTAAGTATTTTTGTCAGGCAAAGGATCTGAAGAGAGAGAAACTCACCTGTTACAGGGTATTGATGTGAACCACGGGGCTTGTTAATGCCTCTAGCACCTGGTTCAGGTGTAACTGAGAGAGGCTAGAGCTCCATATGAATTCCCTGGAAACCCACGCAGACCTAAGAGTAGGGGAGATGACCCATGGTTATGAAACAGTATTATTGAGCAAGAGGTTGGTTTTGTGGTGCTGCAGAGATGACAATAAACTGGAAATAGTTTATTATAGTCAAACTATCAGACATCAGGTAAGTATAGTTACTAGAACAGGGAGAAATTTGGATTAAAACCACGATGGAAGTTTGAGCATGACAGGATACAAAAAGATACCCAAAGGTGTATACCTATGAATATGGCTTTGTTATACGGGTAGAATTTTTTTTTTTTTTTTTGCTTTTGGTTTTGATTTGAAATAGTTGTACAGTCATTTAATATTCATCATAGTTTTAAGGTCATGTAAAATGCATGCAATTTCCATTTCTATATATAAAATGGAAATAGTGTAATGTATCATGTGGATATGTGTACTGTATTTCTCATAAATTCCTTACATAGAGCATAAACTAATGACTCTATCCAGCATGTTTTATATATTTTTCCCCATGAGACATTGAGGTAAAGCATGATCAATCAACTGAGTAGCAGGAGCTGAGGCCTCGTGGCATAGCAAAAGCATTCAGTGATGTACACAGATGCTGCTGTGCTCATGCCAGGCCCATACAGATGACACTCAATGAATGACTGGCAGAGGAGAATTTTGTTTTCCCTTAGTAGCCACCCTGTCTGATTTTCAGGACACGTTGTTCAGGGTTTTCCTTATCTCTTTTTTTAGAACAGATGGTAATAGTGTCCATGCTGAAAACTTCCTTGTCCACCACCAGCAAGATGGGTATACATGCCACAGGAGTCAATGTTTTTCATCCCAACAGAAACATTTGTTGGAGACAAGAAATCTTGGCTCTGCTTGTAGTGGGAAGTTTTCACACTAGCTGGCCTACTTTGCTCCTATGTTCACCCAAGCTACTATACTACAGCTCACTCAAAGCAGCTGACTTTTGCTTCAGTCACATCTTATTGCAAAATAAGCAGAAATAAATGTTTCCACCCATAGATGTTGCTCTGAAAAGCTGTGGGGACAGCAGCATCTTGTGGTATGTTGCTTTCATCTTCTGGAGTGAAAGGGAAGGGTCAGAAGTGGTATGTGTGTGCCAAGCCAGATGTTCTGGTTCCACAGTTCAGCCCCCATGAACTAGGGATGGAGTCACCTTTCTGCTCACTGAGGATGGACCAAAGCTCCCCAGGTCTGGAGTGAGAAAAATAGCAGTTAATTATTTAGATAATATTGAGCATTTTGATTATATAATCTGTCTTGTAATAAACTTCCTTGTAGATTTCAAAACACTTTCCTTCGACCGTCTTCTTCTGATTTCCTGTGGAAAAAAATGCACGGGCTCTTCTTTGTCCTGGTGACGTGCACAGTAGGTGCCTCTGCTTTCAGACTCCAGCAAGCCAAAAACACAGGTAAGTGTATATTTGTCTTTTTTCCTTCTCTTTCCCCCACTGTTCTTTTTAATGTTCCTGTCTGACAGTAATGTAAAAATATCTCTGATTTATATAGAAAACTGCCCAGATCACACAGTGTTTTTCAAACGCTACTATGAATTGCATGGAGAACCTGTGGTTCTGAAATGCCCTTCCCTCAGATACAAACATTTGGATTTCTCTGCCTTGACCCCTAATATCACATGGTATAAAAATGGTTCAAACACCATGATATCAGGAAGAGATGAAGATGCAAGAATCTGGGCGAAAGGAAATGCTCTCTGGTTTTTACCAGTGATGCTAGAAGACTCAGGAGTATATATCTGCACAAAAAGGTGGGTATTTAAAAGGAAAATCTAATTCACTAACAAAATGACTATGTCTAAATGCATTAGCTTGATTTTAAACTCCAGTTAAATTCAGAGCATTTCTGGATAAGATAATTTCCTTGCTGACTGTATTAGAGAGAAAAAAATGTGGGAAATTAGGACCCTTGGAGCGCATTGTATGTCTCCTATCATTACCAGTACTGAAATCTGGATGAGTTTGACACAGGGTTGCCACTTTGGCTACAATCTCATAGTAGAATAGTGTACAGAGTTTTTTCTAGTTACCTCTGAGCCAATCAGTGCCATGGCAAATGGGGCATGCTGCAGGCAGCGTGTTTGCTGAGCACAAGTACCCTTGTTGCACCTCAGATTGCCTTATGAAGAATATTTAAGGCATTGTGTCTCTGAAGTGGCTTTCCTCTTCCCTCTTCCATATCCCTGGTCTTCACTTCTCTTCTGAGTCATGTTTTAAACCAGCATTTGATTGACTTGGTATTGTTGGAAGACTTTTCATGAGACCCAGTGTGTATTTACTAGACTGGTACCATACTTGTGATGTTGCAGTGAGTTGAAACTTTAGCCATGGCTCTTTTCAGCTCTATTGGTCATTTTTTTTCGGAGTGTTTTCAATCTAACAGCACACTGTACCATATCAAAAGAGGTGCCAGGGTCTGGATTTGTTGAGGACTAAGGAAGACAAAAAATCCCATCACCCTTAGAATCTGAACTTCTGAGGGTGTTCCAGGTCCCTGTCCCCTGCCATCTCCTGCAGGCAGCCAGCCTCTCAGTATACCTCTGGCACTTAGCTCTGGGCTTTATACTGGAGAACATGTCTCTACATCCCTGGAGCTGCTTGTGGAAAGCACGGTCTCCTTGCTTGCAAGGCACTCCTTGTGAGGGATATGTGTCAGCAGTAGAAGAGATGGACAAGTTAAGAAATCATGCTCAGCATAGAGGGTTGGCCTTTCCCAAGTCTCAGCAGCAATTTCAGTTGTGGAGCAGAAGAGAAGACACTGACAGTGAAGCCCAAATGGCAAGAGGTTGCAAATACTGTTCTAGAGCAGAATAGTTGCCTGAGATGTTCAAGAGTGCTTTTTAATCCCCTTTTTGGACTATTCTGCCTCACTTTGTCAATATATAACACTATGGTAGTGTTATTGAGAGAGCTAGTAAAATGCTATGAAATTTGCTTGAAAAAGACATGCAAGAGCCAAGCAGGTAACTTCATCACTAACATTATTACAGGATTAATAAAGTGCAAGTAAATTGCATTCCTTTGAAATTATCTCACAGGGAAGCCAACAGATCTTTTTATGAACTCTGTAAAATGAAGGTAGCAGCGAACTATCACAGATCTCTGCTTCTGTGTTCTGTGGAGCAAATATTTTGGATTTGGGCATCTGGCCTGTACGTAACCGATGGCCACGGTGCCCTGGCAATAGTGTCAGTCTGTCTGTTGCCGTTGCTCTCTTGGAGGTGGCAGCCCACCCTCCCTGGCTTCGCTGGCCCCTTCAAAGATCATGTACTGCCCCGAGTAGAGGCATCTTCTGAAGCAGGCTTCCAGAGATTGCAAAAGATGGAATTTATGCACCTATCTCCCCCACTGCAGTCTTCCTTGGGATTGTGATTGTCACTTGAGGCCAGAAAGAAAAGTTGAATATTGTGAACCTTTCAAAGCCAGAACACCTTCTTTGCTACAAAAATTATATGTACTCACAGAAATGTCTATGGTTGTACAATAGTAACTGCAGATGTAGTGTAATACATGCTTTAAGTTTTTATTTAATTATTAGGGTTTTCACAGTCAAAACCTCTTCCAAGGAAATGGGGCAGGGTTCGTGACACACCTGCTACTGTTCAGGTTGACATGTTCCCCTTCCTCACAAAGTTAAAATCTGCTATAGTCTAAAGGTGCACAGGAAAATTGTGCTAAAAAGAAATACTGAAAGTCTGAAGCAGATGTTTCAACATGTTTAGATTGTGCCAAAAGAACAGTACCAGTGATTTTCCAGCATCCCTCGTGGTATGATCTCAGTCTTGCCCTCTGTTAAGGAGGGAAATGGAGCCAGGAGGAAACCAAGGGTGTTATTTGAGTTCTTCTTGGTCACTCTTCTGGGCTCACCTCTCGCTGTTCTGTCGGCAGGAACTCCTCCTACTGCGCCGAGGTCTCCATCCACCTCACAGTCATGGAGAAAACAGCTGCTCGGGAGATTGCCTATCCCCAGGTCCTCTACACTTTCACTTCTGGAAAGATTGTTTGCCCCGACCTGTGGGATTTTGCACCAAATACAACAAGCCTGGAGCTCAAGTGGTACAAGGTAGAACACTTACTTCCTCTTTGTGCATAGCCTCGTCCCAAGTTGGCACATAAATCTCCACTTTACGTTTCTCCTGAACATCACGTTCAGCATAGTTCATCAGTCACTAGTATAGTGTAGTATACTGGGAATTTTGGGGCAGATGTATACATTTTAAGAAAAGTTCTCTGGGGCACACTCAGCACAGGATGAAGTGTTCCACATGTTTTATGCTCTCACAGGCAGTGCAACTGTTTATAAAGCTAGATTACTCACCCAACTCCAGGGTTTGCCACCTGATATCAGGTCCTTCTCTTTGACACTGTGCTTCTTTTTATGGCCTCTCTAGTGAATCCCATAAAGTAGGACCTCCCAGGGTTACTGCTTCCATTTTCAGGTGGGGTAGCTTTCATTAATCAACTGGAATACACCACTTGGAAATACTGGATGAATTACATAGTGCTTGGAGTGTCCTCTTGCCTAACTTGCCAGTTTGCTGCTTTTCAAGTAGGCAAGTCTGATTATGCCTCTAAGATCAAATACAACATCCTTTGTTCAATTTCACAATGGAGAGCAGGGGATTCTTCTACCATTTGCATAATAGCTTGGTTCAGCTTTTATTCACACTGCCACTAGGATCACATGCTCTGCCTTGTGCAGCTGTAGCCTTACCATAGGATGCAATATACAGGCTGGCTTCCAGTGCCTAGGTTATTATCTATACCATACCAGCAAGATGTTGCTGCTCAGGACTCCCTTCAGAAGTGGGAACATAACCCACTTTATCTAAGCAAAAGGCTGCCTCCCTCAACATGGTTCTTGTTACAAATGCAAGAAAGAGCTACCCTGCCTTCATGAGGAAGGAACATAATTTCTCCTAGCAGGTCTCCAGACTGTGTATGAACAGAGCCTTAGGGATATAGAGCAGGAATTTCTAATAGTTTATAGGGTAAGTAACAGTTATGTGAAGTCTTGCATGATTACAAGTATTTGTCTTCAAAGACAAATACTAGGATATTACTCCTTATGCCTTAGAATATTATAACATTGTGATAACATCCATGGGTACTAAAATCTTGTGCGATTGCTCTTAAGATGACTTAAGGAAGAGCTTATTATATGTTTTCCATCTTAAAATGTGCACTTTATGGAAGAGCTATGCACACACATTATAGATAGATTAAAATAGCAATTCTTCACACGTCATATAGTGCCATAAGGCATTTTAGGTATGGATACACATTAAAATAACTTTTTTTTTGTGCTTTGGAGGGAAAGCAGAACTGCTCAGATTTCCCAGTGATAAATGAACTTCTAATAACAGAGAGACAGAGATAATTTGTCTGAAAGTTACACAGGGTGTAACCATAGCTATCTGAATCATAACACCAATTTCTGTCCTTTCTCCAGGATGCTCTGCCTTTGGAAGATGACACTGAAAGATTCATAATTCTCAAAGGTTCAGCATCTCTGATCATGACATCTGTGCTACCAACAGACATGGGGTATTACACCTGCAAGATGTCATTTCCATTTGAAGGTGTGACGTATGAAATCACCAGGACAATTCAACTGGAGACTGTTGGTAAATACAGTACCAGATGATCAGAGGGATGGAGCACCTCTCATACAAGGAAAGGCTGAGAGAATTGGATTTATTCAGCCTAGAAAAGAGAAGGCTTCGGTGTGGCCTACCAGTACCTGCACGGGGCTTACAAGAAAAATGGAGAGGGGCTTTTTACAAGAGCATGAAGTGACAAGACAAGGGCTTCAAACTGAAAGAGGGCAGGTTGAGATTAGCTATTAGGAGGAAGTTTTTTACTGTGAGGGTAGTGGGGCACTGGGACAGATTGCCTAGAGAAGTTGTGGATGCCCCCCTTGCCCTCCCTGGAAGTGTTCAAGGCTAGGTTAGATGGGGATTTGAGCAACCTGGTCTAGTGGAAAGCATCCCTGCCCATGGCAGGAGGGTTGGAGCTAGTGGTCCTAGGAACCTTTCAGGAAAGGTTTTAGGAACCTTTAAGGTTTCTTCCAACCTAAACCATTCTGTGGTCCTATGATTCAATGATGGACATACTAAAACATTACAGCACATAAGAAAGCCTCTTCTTTGCTGATGAAACTCTGGAGAGGAGCTCATGTTCATCCCTTCAGCCGTGCCAAGGGAATGCTTGTCCTGGCCCTGATGGGGTTCCGACAGCACCCCTGGCAAGGCAGGGTCTCTCCTGAAAGTATCTATGTTTGTTAATCGGAATAATTGATGTCTTGAGGGCAGGAGAGGGTGTCACTGCACAGAGCTTTAGGGGAGCTCGGAGATCGGACACTTGGCGGTGGCCCAGGGCACGGACACGCCGCTGTGCCACAGACGGGGACAGGCGCTGTGCCACAGGGCGGGGACAGGCGCTGTGCCACACCCAGAGCGGGGACAGGCGCTGTGCCACAGGGCGGGGACAGGCGCTGTGCCACAGAGCGGGGACAGGCGCTGTGCCACAGGGCGGGGACAGGCGCTGTGCCACAGAGCGGGGACAGGCGCTGTGCCACCCGGCGGGGACAGGCGCTGTGCCACAGAGCGGGGACAGGCGCTGTGCCACCCGGCGGGGACAGGAGGGCGGCGGCGACGGGGCCGCGCGCTGCTGCGCAGGGGGGCCGGCAGGGGGCGCCCGTGCCGCACATGCCTCACGCCGTCCCTGAGGATCCCTGAGGATCGGGCGGGAGCGCGATCCTGCCCGTACCCACAGCCGCGGCTTGGAACCGCAGTCTCTATGCTTGCCACAGGGTTTAGCAATCAAATCCTTTCCTGGAACACGACAGGGGTTGGGGTGAAGTAGCGTGTTTCTGGTTCTGGGGCCATGCTCACATTTTCTTATGTCTTGGCACTGACTCTGTTCTCTTTTTCTGCCAAGAACAAGAGAAGAGAATTACCCCGATAATTGTGTATCCAGCCCAAAAGACAACATCAGCTGCTCTTGGTAAGGCCCAGCATATTTGGAAGCATTCGGAAGAGAAAAACTAGAGCAGGTCCTCTAATGGTGTAATTTGTTGGCATAAATTGTTGTAGGTTTTTGATCTCAGTTATATTACTTGAGGGTCAATGCTGGAGTATTCTTTGTTTTTTAATGTCTACAGCCTCCTGCTGTCTTCTGGGTATATAGATATATATATTCCGTAGAATATAGATACGCATCAGTCTGGAGTCTCCTTATCCCTGAGTTACAGTACTTACAGCGATTAATAAGCTTCAGAAATTTTGCAAAATCACTTTATCCCTGGAGGTCCCACCTTCAGCTGAATGTCCTCACCCACAGCATCTCTGAGTGAAGCTGTGCTGCTGGTTAGTGCATTTGCTCCGGACGGGTAAATCACACAGTGCCCTTTGGGCTGCAGTGGGTCAGAAAGGGCAAAGCCACAGGGATGGACACAGCCTTTCCTCCAGGGAATGTATTTAGTGCAAGAGTTGCTAAGTGTTGCAATAGGGAAATATTTGGTTAGCAGCAGGACGGACTGCCTCACTCAAGGGTCTTGCTGCCAAGGAGTACAGGCTTAAAAGCAATCTGGAGATTAACTCCAGTTTTGAAAGTAGTGGTTCTTGGAGGTGTATGGGATCTCCCACTGGAGTTGTTGGTTTTCACCAAAAGAAAGAGTAGTTCTTCATATGTATCCAAATTGTTTTTCAATCTCTCTTTTTTTGACAGGCTCCAAGATGACTCTCCCGTGCAAAGTGTTTGTTGGGCTGAGCAGCCATTTCCAAACTGATGTGGAATGGCTGGCAAATGACACCAGTGTTGATGTGGTTTATAAACAAAGCAGAGTTATAGAGGGGGAACGACAGTAAGTCTGAAAGTGCTTCCTTGTGCTTATTGTTCTAAACTGCAGTGCTACAGGGGTTCTTGGTGCAGCTGAATGATAGGTAATGAAATAGGAAACGGACAAATCTGAAGTGAAGGTGAGAGATGAGGGAAAAAAGGACAGGCAAGCAAAAAAACCCCCAAGCCCAACCAGTCAGTTAAATAAATTCTTTATCTCTGTTTTCTGTTACATGGTATTTTGCAAATGAGCCAAATTTGAGACAAACTTTCAGCACACTTTTATGAGTAACTGAACTGTTTTAAGGGCTGACTGCAGCGGAAAGCAAGGAGACTTGATCCTTCCCAGTGCTTCTCTTATCTGTCTCCTTACCCCACACCAGCAAAGTGGCAGCATTCTCTCCCTGACATTCATGAGGTTCTCTGAATACACTAAGACAACAGAGAATTATCTAGTGGTTTGATGTTTGTTTTTCTTTTTTTTTTTTAAATAACATTGTTTTTTTCCCCCTAAGCTTCTTCTTTTCCACATTAGTGAGTTAAACTGACTCACACAGACACCTGCTGAGTGCTAGAACAGGGTAGCACTGAAGGGATGGTGGGAGTGAAAAACAGGATGTTCCACATCCTCTTGCCCTGATTCATTGAGTCTCCTAGTCTTGAGGAGCTTTCTTTCACTGCCTCACAGCTGCATACCTCAAGGCTTTTCCCACTAGGAAAGGGAAAGATACCTGCCTTCTGTACCTGTGATGTGTTACCTGATGTGTTACCTGTAGTGAGTGTAACTCACTACATCCAGGCACACCTCTATTTTTGTAAACGTGAGCTAAACTTTTTGACTCAAATCTCTTAATTGAGGACCAAGTCAGCTTGTTTTGTTTCTTGTTTCATGAAGCTCAGAGTGTCCAAAAAGATCACTGCCCTTGCCTGGTGGTTCTGTGTGTACTGGTAGACAGAGCCCACAAGGTTCCTTGGCTCTGGGATGCCATTTCCTCAGCTGTTATTTGCTAAAGTGATCACACACGAGCTAGAACCTGCCCAAAGGGTTTCTGGCAATTGATTAGGGTTTAGCATGGGCTAGAGGCTGTTTCCAACAGAATTTGGGGATGTGGCATCTGTATTTTGATGGACAAGAACGTTTAACCATTATGGATGCGAGATGGTTTTGGCAATTTGTGGCCACCAGTGCCAGATGCCTGGCCATACTGCAGCCAGAGGTAACATAGGAACGCAGCTGTATGCCCAGGCCTTTAGGTGTTTTCCCATTCCCCACAGTATGGTTGGGAAAATTGATGTATTACCTTGTTTATATGGATAAGTGAAAATGTATTGAACCTGTGGCCAGAAACCATAAAATGTGTGGAAGCTATATTCTCTGCTGGCTTTAGAATAGAGCAGCACTTTCTTACTTGGACTTGAAAAACGACTTTTGTAATGCCTATCACGACCATTATTGCTGTTATATATTATCATGCAATTGCACAAGGACAGTGACAGTGTCAGCTGAGGTTCCTGCAGGACCCACAGTGTGTGAGACGCCCCAGTTCTGCTGGAAGTCCTCATTATGGCAGCATGACAAAACAGCTCAAATGCCACTGGGAAAACAAATTCCCTGCAGAAATCTCTGGCACAGAGATCCCAAGAGGAGCACCCAGGGAATTCCATTGCTGCCGAGCAATGCAGGCTCATGATCAGATCATTAAAGAGCAGCTGGACAACTGCTCTGGTAATGACTAGAAGATATCAAGGGACGAAGTTTGACTCCAGCTAAAAACCACTTTGAAATTGTGTGACTCCTAAAATAATAATGTTGAAATTAGCTGGAAACATCTTGGACAGTTTCTTGTATTGAGCTATTGTCTTTGAGTATGTGATAGACAGGAATAGTGGTTCAGCTTTCTCAGAGAACATTTGCATGGTTATGTTCCCCATATGTCCTCTTCCAGCTGGTCATAAAAATTAACCTTGGGTGGTCACAGAGAAGGAATTAGGTCCTTGAACAATGCTGTGAAGTGAGCTCAAAGATACACAGAATTCCACTTGCCTTTTTTCCCTGCCTTTTCTTTATTTTTGCAAGAGAAATCCAGGTATTTTTTTTCCTCTAGACTCCAAAAAGTGCAGGACTGGTACTGCCCACTGAGACTCAAGTAGTTAGCACAGCTGAGTGGAAGACAACAGGCATCCTTGAATGCTGAAGGGCTGGTTCAGAAATGAACTAATATCCAATGCATTTTCTTGCAATGTGCTTTTAGAATGAACATCTCAAATAGAGAAAAACCACCTTATTAAAATATTTAACATTAAGACTTTCTTATTCTTCCAGAGAAATTGTAGAAAATGGTGAAAACTTTATTGAAGTACCACTGATTTTTGATTCTGTTGAAGAAGTGGACTTTTATACAGACTTTACCTGTCTGGCCCAGAACAGATATGGATACCAAGTACTGCCAACAAGGGTCAAGCAGGAAGGTAGTTATTTTTACTGCTTATTTTTTGTATTTTTTATTATTATTCTAATGCTAAATTAAAATCTTATCTTTTTATACTGTAAGAGCTACAGTTGGGATGAGTTACTGCCTGGGGAAAATCTGCCTCTTTCACCTATAGTCTTTGATACAGCTTGTTCACAAAATGCACCTTCTGTAGGTCATTTACTGACATTTTATGCAGGGATAAGGATCCCTCTGTGCTGGTATATCTGTTTATTGGATAGGACTCCAATTTAGATACACTTTGTGAAATAAGTGTTCCAGCGAGACTACTGGCAAACTCTCTTTGCAGCAGGGCCAAATCCCCTCCAGTTCCTCAACAAGTAGGGAAAAAAGAAGACAGAAACAGAATAAATTATTAGAATGTTCCTTTTCCTCATGCACAGACTGCTGCCAAAATAACAAGAACTGTAAATTATGATGGGTGTTGTTATTTTGGCTCCTAGTCATGGGAAGAGAAGACCTAAACTCAGCGCAATTAATGTTGCAGTGTGATAAACCACTGGCCAAGAGCCAGCTGTATGAACAATGTGAAGCAATGCTGATTGTTTCTTAGCATGACGTTGGTGAACCACCAAAGCTTGCTCACACTGTCTTAGAAAGGCACATGAACTCTTTCAGACTGCATTATCAGTTATGACTCACTCCAGCACCCTATGATGAGGAATTTGTACTCATTTTGCTGGATCATGTGCTGCCCTTGTCTTCCATGAGCTACACAGGAGTAACTACAGAAGAGGCAATATACATTGGAACAATCCAGAATGGTCTGGACAGACACTGGTGTTGGAAATTAGCTGGAATTGGGAAGAAGTTCTGAGTCTTGGGTTGATTGTTACTAATTTTTAAGCTGCTCTGTAGGAAAAAATTATTCACACAGCTTGAGGGTGGACTAATTGTTAAGTATTCCTGCTCCATGCAGTGCTTGGATGTACTGCTTGGAATGTCTCTGCTTTTAACAAACCAAGATAGAAAGCACACAGCTGCTCTAATCAGGGGTTCAGAAAGCGTGGTGTATGCAAAAGATTGAACTTTAAATTCTCACCCTCTGTTGTTTTCCAGTCCTTCCTCCTGTCTTCATGAACACATTTCCCAATCAATCAATAGGTGTCTTCCTTTCAAAGCTGATAAGCCCTGCTGGACTGTTAACTTGCAGACATCCTTTTTATTGTCATTTCTCCTCTCCCCACTTGAGCTTAGAGGACTATGTTCCTGGGAGTTTGTTGGGGTTTTTCAGTTTTTCTAATATTTAATTTGTTTACTTTTCCAGCTGTTGGTCTGTCCTGGTACATTGCGGTGATACCTGTTGCACTGGCCTGTGCAATCGTGGGAGGGATATGCATGCACAAATGCTGGAAGCGGAGAGCTGATAAAGGATATTCAGTAGCAAAGGTTTAAAATCCATTTGGTTCCCCAACTGCCAAAAGAGCAAAAAATCACCCTTGCTATATTTCACATTAGACACAGAGAGCATTTCAGTCTCAATATACTGAATTCCCAACAGACTGATAATAACAGCTCTTTCCCACTTTTCCCAGTCTTCTATGATCTGATGAAGTTAAGAATTTAAGTTCGCATTTTTATGCTGCTTAGATGCAGGAAATCTGGTTCTATTACTTTGCACCTAGGGTACAATCTGTAGAATTTTGGAACACAAAATCGTGCTCTGGATATGGGAAGGGCAGGGAAACGGAGGTGCGCTCACCCTTTGTAATTCCAATAGATGTACTGTTTTTTTTAAAAAAGGAAAAGGAACCCCCTAAAATCTAAAAAAGGAAGCTAAGGAAGCTACAGAAGGACTATTTGAAAGTAGAGTGAAAATGCAATTTTTCTATGCAACCAGACTAAATTTATTTTACTTCAGTCTAAAAAGAGCCATTTGTTTTCCCTTTTCCAGAGCCAAATGCAGTTGTCATGGCAACTGTATATCTATGAACTTCTCCACAGAAAAACTAATTTTGTTCACCATTTGGATTACACTTTGCTTAAATAGATTGTCTCAGAATATCCTGCCCCCAGAGATAACTCCATCTGTATAACAGATAACTGTACACAGAAGAATTCAGTTCTGTTTTATCTACCAATATGTTATAGCTAGAGATTTATAGACAGCTGTAACATGTTGTCATCTTTGCCAAGGAAAGAATTGGAGGGATGTTTAAGTGTTTTGAGAGTAATGTGATTAATAAAAAGTTTTATTCCTGGAAGTGATTGGACAGATTGCCAGTAATAACGAACAGTCTCATGCTTTTGTGCCTCCAGCCCTTTTGTGACCAGTCTGGTGTAGCTTCAGATGGTGCCCTTTAAATTACAGTATGCAACTTGGTTACACAGGATGCAAAACACTGCCTGTTATGTTAACCTAGCTGGATCCTAGTCTTGACATAAATCATACGGGAGCAATTAATAATCAATGACCATATTGTACTTTGAGAGTTAGAATGAGTAAAATTATTTGGTCACTTCCTTTCTTCCTCTTCAAAGAGATACCACTCATGAGAGCTGAGAAATCACTACATGATATATAACGTGTATTATCTTCATCTGTATAGGAGGGAAGAGAACCTGCATTAAGGCCTAGATTAGTACAGATCCATAACTGACACCACTCACAGGCACCAAAGATAAAGCTTTTTGTTCACGTAAATCATCCCAGAGGATTTTCAAATTCCGTAGGAAAAAAAAAATCAGGAGAAGCCTTGGCTCCAAAAACCAAAGTGTAACACACTAGAGAAGTGAATGGCTCACATCCACCTGGGAGAGACCATGACCTTATGCCTTTCCACCACCGCTTCTAGTTGGCTATGAGTTTGGCCCAATAAATGTCTGGAAGGATTTTAAAGAGTAGGATGTGGTTTGAGTTAAGAAATCTTCACTCTATTAGCAAGAACATTCATATGTAATGAGATTTAAACCAAAGGCTCCCTTTAAATACTTTAAATGTTTGTTGTGAAGATACAGGCACAGGGATTAGAGTTCTGACGCAGTTTAGGTCAAAGACATGCAGAGAACACCACAGGACTCACTGTTTCCAAGTGTAGAATATTAAAGATGATAAGGACTACAAGTATTTTATGGGCAGATGGGAAAAAGGTGGATGCAAGTGTGAACAGTCAGTCCACTTGGATATCTGTTATTTGAAGGGAGAAAGCTATAGATGAATTGACCTATGTTGGAGTGAACTTTGAAAATGTTTTAGGAGCATCAGGAATGCTCATTATTTTCAAGCAATTGCTAGTCTGTACCTAGAGAACACATTAGGTTTGTCAATAAATGTAATGTTTAAAAATGTGATTTGCTCTTCCTTTACATCTGTATCCTCCAAGAGTAGTGTCCACACTACCTGGCTGTAGCTGCAGGGCTGGATTTCACTAAGTACTGGAAAAGAAGCAGAACTTTTGGTATACAGAGTACTGGTGCCATAAGAAAGTTAAATACCTCAGATCCTTCTCCAAAGCCAGAGAAGGAGAAAAAAATATGAATGTAAGATAATAATTAGGTATTTAGGGAATTGCTGTTACATACTCAGTGGCATCTTGAGTACAATAGGAAAGTAAAGAAACAAAGGCTTATCTTTTATGAAGTGATACTTCCTTCTCTGACTACTAGTAGAATAATATTCTGAAGGCTTTCCTCATAAGTAGATGTCTTCAGGTGAGCTACATGGTGTAAATATTTTACAGATAGATTTGAACAAGTGAGCTGCATAATGTAATGCTTTACACTGATTTATACCATTATACATACGGGCAACATGGTTTATTTATGTTTTGAAAATGTTATGTGAAAAAATGGAAAACAAATAAAACCCAAACCAAAATGCTGGTATGTGAGTTGAATGGGAAAAAAGGATGTGAGATATGAGATGGCTCTTTGAGGATGGAAGCTCTTTCCCAGACCTGAAAAGAAGTACAGCATTAGAGAATATCACATTAAGGATTCAGGGCTCTGTACCACAATGTATCTCTTCGCAAAAATTATGGATGTAATGAGGGCAAGGTCACCTTGTTCGTGGGACTGTGTGGGTTTACAGCATTTTCCAGAGAGCTAGTCTATCTGCAACAGCTTCAGAGGCACACCTGCAGAGGGGAAAAGACTGGTGTACCATGGTCTTGGCATGAGTTAGCATCCAGAACAGAGGCTTCACATGCAGAAGTTGTTTTCAGGAAACACGAATTGAGTTAACAACTATTTTGTAATTTTCAGTGTATGTGATCTTGATGTCATTTATCCATCTAAATAGGCAGCATAACTAATATTTGACCAGAGTAGCACCGAAACCAACCCTAAATATAATGTGAAGAGCACCAAATAATTTGGTCTGCTGGTTCCCAAACAAAAACCCTTAAATAAATGTGGGAGCAAGTGAAAACAAGGGTTGACCTGCACATAGAGTTGATCTTGGCTGATCAAGAAAAGAAAGTTATATTTTTTTTATTCTAGTAGCTGGGGAGGCAAGGCATGCATGCAGGAGGACGAGGACCTCCTTGTTGAAATATCATTGCCAGGAATAGTGTTTTAGGTATGAACAGCTAATTAAAATGTTTATGATTATTCTCCCTCAAGTCTGTAAAGCAACAGGTCCAGCAGGGCAAAACAAAGTAAAAAATAGTTCTTATATTTTTGAGCTGAGAACTCCCTGTCCACTCATAACCTTGCAGCTGCTAAAGATAGCCTAGGGTGGGGTACCTCTCATCCAGCCTTCTCACAGCCTAAAGGAATAGAGGTAATCCAAGACAGCCACTGATGTTTCCTCTCCACTCAGTGAGAAAGACTTCTCTCTGGTGCTTAAAATAAATGGGATCAATTGCATCTCAGAGGTGTCTGTCTTTTTCCACCAGTTTAAGACAAAGCAATATGAATCCATTCTGCATGGATTCATGGATACAGGAATGACTAGTTGTGGATCACTGGATTTCATGTTTCAGAGAGGTGACAAAAAGAAACAGTCTAAAGCCCAGAGACACCTTCTCATGTAATCAAAGCTTCTGGGCTTTCTTGGGAAATGACTTTAATGCTGGCAGCTCTGTGCAGAGCAAGCACAGGCTCACACTAAATGAAAATACTGTAAGAAGCTGGGAGACAGGCCCAAAGATATGCATTGTAGAATCCAACATAAGAGGGATGCTGAAAATGTCTAGCTGGTGCCTTGGAAAAACATTTGTGGCTTCTCAGATTGTGTGGTCATGAAGTGCCACAGCTATTACAGGAAGAAAAGAAAGAGCTGCCCTGTGTGCATGGCTGAAGTACAGAGAGCCCTTCTGGGACCAGGAGGAAGTCTGCTGAGTGACTGCAGGTGAGCTGGGGCCTGTCACCCATTCCACAGCTCTCAGCCAGCTCAGTTCCCATAGCAAACAAGTGTCTGCCTGCTCCTTCCTGGCTCTGCTGGGCTACAGCAGAAAATTGTAAAAAAACCATTATATAGGAAAGGAAATATCATAAAACTAGCTTCCTTCCAGTGGACAAAATCATGTCCTTGATAAAAAATCCACTTATATACATATATGTATATGTTTATATATATGTGTATTTCTGCTTTAGTGCGCTCATTGCACTAGAAATGATAGTCTCTATCAGTCTACACATTACCTAGTATACACAATGTAAAGATCTTAATAAAGCAGCTGAAATACAACTCCAGTCAGTTTTCAAGGGAGCATATTATCATCCTGAAATTCTTCAGCCAGGCACTAATAATAATAATAATAGTAATAATAATGATAATGAGGAAACTTCTGAAAACTCATGTAGAACCAAGCTCACCTGTTAGAGCTTGAGAAATTAATCCACTTCTGAATCTTTAGCTACAAAATGTAGTTTGGTTCTTATAGTTGTGCATCCGTTCTACCCATTTTAGGTTTTTGCCCCAGTCTAAATTGTCCCAGAACCTGACAATGACTTCAGGTGTAAACAGCAAACTACTTTGTACATGTTGAAAAGGTCAGTATCTCAGTGATAAGAAGTGAAGGTCCTCTTTTTCTCACGGATTTTACTAGTTTGTCATGTTTTGAGTCATGCCCCAGGAACTTCACTTATATGTACGTAAATTTCATAGAAATGCATATCCTGATTCCTTTGTGGATAATGAGGCATTGCCAGTGTTTCATGAGGTTTGAACAGTACTATTCATTTAAAGCTGTAGAGGTCCAATTCTGCCTTAGTTATAAAGGTTTCATTTATTCGTCTGCTAAGCTGTGGGACAAATGAATCATAATGTTTGCTTGGTTTGGCTGCCAAATGTGCTTCATCATAAGCGCTAAGGAGGCCAGGCTATGACTGGAAGTAGTTGATACTGTTTGTTTACTTGCAAAAAAGACTCTCAAGTGACTTGTGGCTTTCAAGCTGGAGGCACTGCTGAACAAAGTAATTAAAGGGTGTGATTACATGTACCCTCAGTATGTTACTACTCTTTTTGCCTTGACTGGGCCTTACCATGGCTGATCTTTCAGCTGGTTTGAGGGCACTCCAGAGGAGAGCGTGGGCAAGACACGCTCTTTGGTCTCATCATCATTAATTACTCTGCTAGCCTGTGAATGTTGAAGACTTGAGCCTCCTTCTTATCATTAAATCATGAATGATTTAGGTTGGAAGGGACCTCAAAGATCATCTAGTTCCAATCCCTGTGCCATGGACAAGGACCCTTTACACTAGAACATTTCAAGTGGGAATCCTATCCAACCTGGCTTTGAACACTTCCAGGGCTGGGGCACCTACAGCTTCTCTGGGCAACCCGTTAGAGTGCCTTACAACCCTCATAGTGACAAATTTCTTCCTATTATGTAATCTAACCCTACACTCTTTCTGTTTAGAGCTATTCGCTCTTGTTCTCTCACTACATCATCTTGAAAACTGTCCCTCTCCAGCTTTCTTGCAGGTCCTCTTTTTGCAAGCAGAGAAGACCTATCACCTCAGGGAAGAAACAAGTGCCCTGCCTTTGATCACAGTTGTTGGGTACTTTTTCAGATGAATCTAAGCCAGTAAAATGCAGGGGGAAGCATGGTAGAGAAAGAACTGGGATTCATGTCTCCACCTAAGAGTGTCTGAACTCTATGGCTGATTGTTTTTAATAGGAAAGAACATATAAGATGATGATAATGATGATGATTACTGCTGTCTTGTTGATGATGATCATTACTACTACCACATTGAATGGTGCCATTTAGGAAATATGGATTGCATAGGAGAACATAAACATGGGTGGAAGAGTGTGGGGGAATGGAGAACTTGTTAGAATAAGCCATACGAGCTCATCTTCTGCCTGGAAAGGCAATGACAGCCCATGATAACTGCAGCCAAATGGAGAGTAAAAAAGTAAGGGCATGTAATTATTTCCACTAATGAAAGAGACTGCATAATAAGACTGGAATAAGAAATGCATAACCAAAATTAAGATGCTTCTAATCACTGCAGCAGTGAGGTCCTGAAAGAGCATGTCAGCAGGAGTAATGGTAGGAAAAAAAATTACTTCAAACCTAGAGCTGGATACAGCTATGAATAGGATTTGATGTGTGTGACAGCAGGGGGTCTTCCTGCAAGGCTGAATCATGTCCTCCGGCTTTGTGTTCTTTACCTTCATTGGAAAACGCTGGACAGCTGAAGATAAAAAATGCCATCTAAGTGTTTAATTACTGTGTTATTATTATTTCCTCAGTTAAATCTGCTTTGCTCCTATTTACAGGCCTTACTAGCTTGTAAGGGCTGTAAGATCAAGAGAATTAAACACTAAACACAATTGCTGGATATGTCTTTGTAGATATGTCCAAAGTTCTAGTCTTTTAAAATCTGCCAGGAGATGCCAGTTGCCCCTGGAAAATAGCCCTTAATGAGAGTTGACTTTAATGGTGGAGTGATCCAGTCTCTAAACAAAACTGTGTTGTAAGAGATAATTGAGCTCTTCATATGGCCCAAGTGCTTCTGTTATGCAAAGAGGAGGAGAAGGAAGTCCTTAAATGCTACTTTGTTTTTTTCCACACACTCTTTTAAATGTCACTTTCTGTTTGTTTATTTTATTTTACTGTTTAATGGCTGCTTCTGTGGCATTGACTTTTGGGCATACATTGGGAAGCAAGATGGAGCAATGTCACCCCAGAAGGGTCCCAGGAGCTTCCTGGCTCAGACCAGCAGATCTCACAGACTGCAAGCAAACAGCAGGAGTGAGGTCTCTGCTGTGACTGTCAGGTCACCAGAGCCACGGAGCAAAGAGTGCAGTAATGATACGTGGCAGTGGCATCCAACTTCCATCCCTGGAAGAGTGCTTTAGAACATAGAAACCAGCTGGTGAACCACGACTGCTGCAGGCATGTCAGAAGTATTTTATAGTTTATGGGATTACATTTTAGGACTTTTGCCTGTTCCTGCAAGATGAATTTTTAAAACCTTCATTATAAAAGCAGAATGTTGATTTACCCAAATGCAATCCCCTAATCTCTCTTAAATCAGTAACTCAAGTTTTTCATTGTCTACTGAGTGTGGGACACACTGATTGTGCAGAGGCAGTCTGAGACTCTATATGCCAGCCACCAACTTTGTCTTTTAGATTTAGTTCTTGTGATATTTACCATTTGCTTTCATTCTGTTTCTTTTTGTTTAAGAAAACTAATTAAATCCTCCTTTTACTATGACTTTTAAAAGTGGATCATGACTTAAATCTTGTTATTCTTGAAAACAAATTATGACGCAATACTTTGAGGAGGTCTGAGCATGCCACAGCTTGTTTGCACAAGCAGAAGCTAATCTTCAGAGAATATCCTTGTTCCTAGATTTCTCTAGGTTCAGTTTCAGCATTTTCTTTTTTCCATCTCTCTTTCATTTATTATGGTTGTAGCATGTATTTGAGCCAACTGTACAATGAGCCTCCTCAGGGTGGTGGGGTGGGAGGGAGAGGAAAGAGATGAGTCTCAGTGCAGCTCACCTGTGAGCAATAGTCCTCCTGCTTCCTCTCTTCCTCAGGGCATGCTGCCTGCCCTCCAGACCCTGTTTCAGTTATACCAGTGGCACATCTCTACCTCTGTGGCACTGTACTCAATTTCAGGCTATTTCTTTGGCCAGCAAATTCCCAGGTGATGTCCAGCTGACCAAGTGCTCCAGGCCTGGTTGTTCTTCTTCCTGTGTGAGTTTTTAGGTGCAGTTGCTTCGAGTTTAGCTCCTGGGATATTTTTGTTGGAGCTGGACTAGCTCAGATTAGCTCATGAGGTGGGAGCCTCTGACTCCTTGCTATATATCTAACTTAAAACCGGACACGTAATTATTATTTTTTTGAGACCAACAGAAATATGTCACCAGCACATAGATGCTTGTGGTCTTATGCTCTCATTCAGCCTTTCCATGTGAGCTGAGTAAAGTTCTAATGTATGAGATCAAAGTTCAAAAAGTATTTGTGTATTACAATAAAATACTGAGTCAAGGCATATGTAATGAATTATTTTTAAATGCAGATGTTGATAATCAGATATTTTCAGTCTCCTGCATTTCTCATGTCATTAAAAAACTGGAAGAGTGATGACTACAGATTCATGTAAGACACCTAAATTTAGATCATGAAAATAAATGCCAGACTCCTGATGACACGTGGTAGGTTGGTAAGTAGTGACTAACATGGCTGCAGCTTTTTTCACTTGGTCTGAGCTTGTCCTTTTAGGACAACTAGTTAATGTGTGCGTGCTTTGTTTGAAGAAAGGGGCAGTTTTAAAGTTAGTACAATTAATTTTTACTGCATGCGCTTTTTTGCTCAGCCGTTGACCTCTTGCATTCAAAAGCCGTTGACTTTGCCTACATCTTTATTCATGGACATAGCAAAATTAGACTAAAGCCAACAGAAAAGCTTGGATATTTTATCTTGGCATGCCATCAGCCTGAGGGACATATGCATCACTCTGAAGTATTATAGAATTTTGCAACTTATTATTAAATAGCTTAACACATTCCTTTAAAATAAAATTATAATGAACTTGAGCTATTTTTTGCTCTCTCACAAGCCCCAGAGAGCATTTCAGAACCCCACAAAAGCTCGGGTCTCCTGTACCCACTGCCTGGAACTAGTGGATCTCCATAGTTTAAAGGCAGGGGTCTCAAATGCTGTTTTTCAAAGCTATGTTTGCTCTATGGGCTCTGTGCTTCTATACCTCACAGTGAATACACACACAAGCTGGATGGAAGGAAAGAAACCAGAACTGTTCAACAGTTCTCCTAATTTTGATGAAACCTAGATGAAATTTATGATTTTTTTAATGTGTTTTGAGTTTTTTTTGCCAACAGGATGACTCTGATTAATACTACTGCAGAAGAAGAAATAAAAACCCCTTAAGAAAGCTTTCTTAGGGTATTCTAAACTATTGCTTATCTGCAATGTCTTTGAGTTTATCAGGGACATTAGCAACCATTAATAACTCAGCTAATCTTGTTTGACCAGTAAATTCAAAGATTCTTTGCTGCAACATTCTTAATAAATAATTTAATGATCCAGATGGTTGTCAAAGGATGGAATAATCATTCACATGTGGTTTAAGCAACTTCTTATCATTCCTCAGGAGCTTTGTGTCAGAGCTAAAGGTGAAATCTTATTGTCCAAGGAAACGTTCACATCCTTTAAAAAAAAATCCTTCCCTTTTACTCTAAACCCTGCTTCATACCTTACTAGCTTTCAGCTTTTACAGTGGATAAGAAAGGAATCCTCCCATGAACAACTTCCTGTATGGTGCAGGCCTGATTATTTTCCATGGTTTGGGGCATCCTGTGCTCTCCAAGGAGGAAAAATACAATAAAGTATCTTGTATTTAAAGTCAAAGGGATGGACGATGTCAGTTAGAAAAATAGTACTGCAGTATAAGACAGGTTTGTTGTGAGTGGACACAGAAAAATACTGCCATTCAAAACTAGGGATTATGATGTTATTTCTACTGTTTGCCTCTTGAGTAACTACTTCTCCCACCAATCCTGACCCGTCGGCCACTTGCCTTGGTCCACTTCTGACTGCATCCAATCTCAGCCTCCACCCTGACATTTTTTGCATCTCTCCTTCCTGTTTTTGGGCACACTGTCTTTTGCAATTTGGCTATGAGAAGATAAAAAGTGAAATTGTATCATATTTTCAAAGTGAAATTGTTCTTACTCAGTATCTCCGTACTGCTTTCCTGGCTCTGGCTGTGAAGGAAAGCTTTCCCACAAACATCTGCCAGCTGATGACTGCTTAAACTGGAAATTAGCTCCTTGGTTCCCATAGAGAAGTACTTTTCCTTCCATGTCTGGGAACAACCCACACTTTTTCTGGAAAGACATAAGCTAATGCTGAAGGCCATTGGGTTCTTGAGCTGTTTTTTTTCAGAAACTATTAAGTACTTTGCATCTTAACTTGCATCCTTCCACACAGCACATACAGCATGTCTCTGCACATACAAAGTGGAGAGATTGTGTTTTACTTTGAAATATATTTTCTCATGCACCTCTCAAAAAAAGAGATCATCTGCCTTTCTCCATTCTGACTTGAACTAGGCCAAGCAGACCTACGGACTGAAACACCATATTTTTCTTTAAATGTGAACATTGTCCCCCGATCTTGCAGCATGTCTAAATTCTGTACATCCTGCACCTTGGTCTATAGATCCAAGACAACAACAGTAAATCCACCTCCTAATTTCTAGCATTTCTGATCCTCCGGGTCTAATTCAATACGGCTTGAAAATTTACTAAGTATCTACAGTTGGATGCTGATACATGCAGGGAAGCACCTGCTACAGAATGATGTGTTATTAGAGCTGTGCCAATTATCTGCTGACTTCTACAGAGACACATTCGGCACTGAGGGTAGCCTGAAAATCTGAGCTTTGACACAACCACAGGTCCCCTGGGAAAGGGAAAGACCAGAACTAAGGTGTTATTTTAGAGTGAGAAAGCTGAAGTTCTGTCCCAAAAAAGTGCCAGGCTGCTCCTGCCTGAAACAGCCAGGGGAAAGGATAGGGTGGGAATGTCTGCTCCACTGACTGGCACGGTTTGCTGCTTCTGATGAGTGGCTGCTGTAGGAGACAGGTTCATCCCAGCAAGCAGGGAGTGCAGCTCTCCAGCCTTGCCTGTCTCCATTTCCCCTGGCCTGCTCTTGTCTATTTCCTGGAGTGCATTGTGGCTCTGCCTATCTGGAAGTGGGAGGATTTGGGAAGGATGAAGAAGGGTTAGCCCTTCTTAGGTCTCCATCACAGTCCTTCACATGAAGAAATAAACTAGTTGGGCCTAGTTTTGTCTGTGCTAGTGTTTTGTGTTTTAGGAATTCAGAGACCTATGTATTTATAGCCATGGCTGTTGATCCACTTGTACAATTCCTTTGGAGAGCACCATATGCAAATTGTTGGTCCTCGCTTTCCTTAAGAACTTCCTTTGAACTGAGACTGATGGTTTTGGCAGTTCTGACAGCAGCTGCTGGCTCTTCCATATTCCTTTTGATTCCATAGCAAAGCTTCAGATTTCCTTCCAAATGGGTAGTAGGCTAATTGCAGCCTTTTGGATCAAAGATTTTTCCAGTCTCATGCAACTTGTGGTACAGATTTACTCACGTCATTCCTGATACGTAGTAACACCATTAGAGAAAATGGAAGAAATGTGAGAAATACTTTGTGTTAGCTAATTTCCTGCTCACAGGTTGTGTCAGAGAGATAAATATGTTCCATATGAGAAAATTCTTTCAAGACACGCATTTAAAAAACTCCGTAGTAGTTAATATCCTCTTTAAAACAAAGATTTGATGTTTCTTTACTTCAAATAAATTTCCTCTGAATTTCTTATATTTATATATATATATATGCATGCTACAAATCCACAACAAATAATCTGAAGTTTCTTTTAATCCTTTATCTTATTTTTTCACAGTATAGTGTGAGATATTTTATTGCAGTTTGGCCAGTTAATATCATAGCTAGATTATATTAGCATGCTGATTAACAAGGGTATGGGAGAGGATAAAAAAGGCACATGAGAGGTATTTGGCTGCACAGTGTGATTGTATATGAATCTTCTGAAGACCAGAAAAAGATGGAAGACAGACTACTATGATGCTTTCAGGTAAAAAAAATATGACATATAATTAGTCTTGTGGCCAAGACAGAGTTAAGGATTTGCCAGAACTGGAGACCTGAAGTATTCAAATATCTGTTGGGAAAGAAACAGAGGAGGACACAGATGATTCAGCAAGTTCTGGGAATGTGTTAGTGGCAACTTCTTATTGCAGAGGCAGAGGAAGTTAATAGATAAGTGACAGTAATTATATCTCTTTGAAATTAAATTCAGACAGAAGTCACATTGTAATGTGAGTCACAGGAGACTAAAAAACAATAGTGTTCCAAATAAAGGAAGGAAGTGCTGAATCGAATTAAGGCAGAAAGGTAGGAGGATATCTTTAGAAGGCATTTCAAAGAGTATCTAAGGAACAAGAACACAAGTAGGAGACAAAAAGCTGATTAAAAACAGGTGCATTTGCCAAGAGAAAAACATGCCCTTTCAGTTCTGTTTCCTCTTTGGCAGGATAACAGCTTAAAGAGGGGACAGTATTTTATTATCTCAGCTTTAGTAAGAGTTTTGAGGAATGCCATAAGTAAGCTTGGAAAACATGATGGAGATTATGGGAATGTAAAGGCTGATGCTCAGACAGCAAATACTGCTCATGGAGGAGTCAACACTGAATTTCTGTGAAATGAGGGATATTTCAAGGCAATGTTGCAAATGTAATTCCTGTAAATGGCTTGACTTTACCAAATCCAGTAATTTAGGTTAACAATATATGTGATTGACTAAGGAATGGATTAATGAATTTATGCTTCAAATTGTAGTAGGAAAGGGTGGAAGCACTGGAGACACACCGCAAAGGTCAAAGTCGGTTTGGTATGTTGGGGTGATGGTATGTGACTATAAGTCCAAGAAAGAAAATACCAGGAAAAAAAATTTGTGTCAATTAGGGATCTGATTAGGCAATAGCAGCTCTGCCAGGCATATGGAAAACAAAATCATCCAGAAATGGAATTAGTAAATAATGCAAAGCAGTTGCAAGAAAGACAATTTGCATTGCATATAGTAATACGGTTCTTATTCATATAGCATGAGAAGTACTTATTGAACTGTATCCTTATTGGGAAGACCTTATCTGGCACTGAAAATTCATTGAGTTTCAAAATGACATTTTGAGAAAGATGCACATAAATTGGAGACAATCCAGAATAGATATCCAGGAAGAAGATTTTTGGAAAATATTTTTTATTTGGAACAAATTGAAACAACTGAGTCTTTTTATATAAGAAAAGACAAAAGGAATATTGCTTAAATGATAGCAGACTTCCAAAATGGCAAGAAAATAGCAAATAGTCATTTTCCATGTTGACTGGATTGAGACAATTAGTAATGTCTTCAGGTTTGCATGGGAACAGAAATGCTTATGTACTGTACTAGGGAAACACTACAGCAAGTTTTTCTAGTTTAAGGGCAGAAGTAGACTATGATGGGGGGGGTTGTGCGCTGTTTTGGCTGGGATGGAGTTAATTTTCTTCATAGTAGCTAGTATGGGGCTGTGCTTTGGATTTGTGAGCACAACAGTGCTGTGTATACAGGGATCTTTTAGCTATTGCTTACACAGCATCAAGGCCTTTTCTGCCCCTCATCACAACCCAAGATGGGGGAGACTGGAGATACACAAGGAGCTGGAGGGAACACAGCCAGGACAGCTGACCCCTGCTGACCCCTGCTGACCAGAAAGTTATCCCATATCACATGACATCATACTCGACATATAAAAGCTGGTGAAAGAAGAAGGAAGTGGTGAACATATTTGGAGTGATTGCACTTGTCTTCCCAAGTCACCATTACCTGTGAAGTAGCCTAGTTTTCCTGCAGATTGCTGGACATGTCTCTGCCCATGGAAATGGGGAATGAATTTCTTGTTCTGCTTTGCTAGCATGCTTTATCTGTTTAACTATCTTTATCTCAGCCCATTCTCCCAATTTTCTTCTGCATCCCAATGGGACTGGGGAAGTAAGTGAGTGGCTGTGTGGGGCTGAGTTGCCAGGTGGTATTTAAACCAAGAAATCTCTCTGAGTATGTTAAATATCCATCTGATATTTACAGATCTACCAGCTGTACTTCATGACAAAAGCAAGATTAGATGCCCTTGTGACATCCTTTTAAGCTACATCACAGCTTTTACCTTCAGGGTCCTATGCAAGGGTTTATGGAGTCACTTCCTCTTCGTGCAAGCAGAAATGTACACATGCATCAGTTTAGTTTGTCAGGTCAGGCTTCTCTCTGTAATTCAAACTGCTTTATCAGAGTTTTATGGACTACTTCAGAGTCAACCTTTTCTTTGTGTGTACTGAAGCAGACAAAATTTTGTTTGTTTTTTCCCCTCAATAACCAATCAGACCTTTTCCTGGAGCAGACTGGAAACATTCCTTATCAGAAAAATTTAGGTGAGCAAAAACCAGACTCAATCTGCAAGTGAGAGCCGAGTCCCTTCCAGTAGTCCAAATTTTCCCTTTGCTTCTGTTGATGGAGAGATGTAGTTTAACCTCTTGACAGAAATACCAGATGTGTTTCTGATTCTCTAAGGCTGAGCTTCATTGTCGAATATTTGAACTCAGTATGTCATAAAATCCAAGAAGTATTCTCTGGAAGCCTTCAGTGA
This sequence comes from Rhabdornis inornatus, assembly GCA_013397075.1. NCBI lineage: Eukaryota > Metazoa > Chordata > Aves > Passeriformes > Rhabdornithidae > Rhabdornis > Rhabdornis inornatus. Next base: position 2,149,060 of record VWZS01003631.1, read on the forward strand.
CATTTATGAATAGCAGGATTCAAAATTCACCTTAACACCTCTTCCCATGCTGCCTTTCTAAGTCTGTGGACACAAATACACATTTTGCATAAACATACAGTTCAATTTTAGTTCAGATTCACAGATCAAATAACAATATAGCTGTATAACTAACTTTGTGATTTTGCATTTCCAAAAGAACCTAAGGACCTTTATTCAGCATTTTCTGTCTTTCTAATCTTCTGACCTATGTTATTTGTTTTAACCAGGGAAACTGCAGTTTCCTTACTTCACTGTTTGATTTCTGTGTGATTTACAAACAGCTACTCTGGCTGCAGGAATTTGGACGTCAGCAGTTAGTTAACAAACAGGTCAGGTTATTCACATTGACGCTCATATTGATCATGCAGCCTGTCAAAGTTGCTCAAGGATTTTCTATTGAATTAGGGTTCTGATTGTCCTCTGGTAATTCTGTAACCAGTCTCAAATAAGCACATTTGCATTTTCAGTAGCAGATACTGTAAAACACTGATACACCTTGGAAGAAATTACAAAGGAAATAAAAATGGCTTCCAAAAAGTATACCTGAAATTTATAGTTCAGAACTACAAGGTCATAGCCAATGTGCAGCTTTCTAATGGTTATTCACCATAAAAAATATCATTGTTAGTGAGCTTATTGCCTAATAAAATTAATTGTAAAGCAACTTCCTTTAACAAAATTATTCCTCTCACATTTTTTTCCCACATTTGTTTGGTTTATGGGATTTTTACATGCCAAAGTTGAAGATCAGCTGAAATCAACTCAAGTTATATTCTAGGGATAAAAACAATTTTAATATGATAACGTAGATCTTTTCCTCACCTTGCCTCCATGCTTCCAAGAGGGTCAAGCGATGGAGGTTGGCCTGTGTTTTGAAAGCTGCAGATGGTACAAACCATGAGACCCTGCCTGCATGTGGCAACTGGCCCATTGGACTGAGAGGCTGCAAGAAGCCTCTGCAAGGCTGCCAGGAGATGGGCCCTCCAGGAAGAGTAAAACCCGCTCCCATTCTGCACACATTTTACCTGCACATCCTTGCTGAACACACCATAAATGTGCCAGCTGAGAGTACGTGGCTTGGCACCCAGCCAAATTTGGCTTGGCAACCATCCATATTGTGTTACACCGGGCTGAAATTCCCGTAAGGATTAGTCAAAGGCTGTGTGAAATTTGCAGTTATTGGCAACTGTGTTGTGATGATGTCCTCACCAGCAGCCACAGAAAAAACAAGGTCTGAGAGCTCAGAGCAGCTTTTAATTCAGCAATGTAGATGGCAGTGGAGTGTGCTGGGGAAGATCCTAGAGTTTTCATCAAGTGTTCTCTTCAAAAAATAGAACTGTGTCATAAGATATCACTCAGAGAGATTGTTCAGTAATAATTTGGCTGAAAACTAAGTGTTCAGGCTGGAGATTAATTGGCTCTTTCTTCATTTTGTATGGTTTGCCTGTATTTCTAATTATACACAGCTGTCCTTTCAGTTCATACCTAGTCTGCCAGTTGCTGGTGACCAAAATGTGCCTCTCATTCAAGCACATCTCCTTTCCCAGCACAGTTCAGAAGGCTCTTGAGATGCTGCTTTGAAGAAGTTGCATGAATTTTGAAGGTGCTGAGACAGGAACATACCACCCTGACAGCTTTGGTTAATACTACCTAAACAAGTACCCGTGAGAGCAAACTGTGCTAGATGTGGTCAGGCAGGCAGAACAAAACCAGCCCTGTCCAAAAGCAAAACAGAATTTAGTGTCCATATGCTTACTTCTATGATTTAAGTTTAGACAGTCCTGGAAGGAGCAAGGAGTTGTACTCAGTGATCCGTATGGTTTCCAGGCAACTTGAGACAGTCTATGATTCTGAAAGTTTAGAAACTTATGCCCAAAGCTGGGATTCTGGAAAGAGGCAACGTATGGAGAAAAGGCAGACAGGTTGGCAGCACCTGTATTTGTTTGATTAGCCCTTAGAATTTTTTTTTTCTTAGTACTGTCCTAGCTTCAGCATTGCTCCTCTTCAGATTAAGGGCTCAGGGGGTATGTGAGCTCAGTGAATAACATTAACCCAGAAGTGAAAGGGCCTTATAAGAGTTAGGTCAGGAAATACATTCAGTATAAGGATTGAGAGCTGTAGCTTCCTGAAAACAAGGGGAAACATTTTCGGTAGAAACTGTGCACGTTTCCAGCTGAGACTGAGATTCCCAAATGCAGTTGTGGATTGTTATTGTGGGCTGCAGTTTGCACAAAATATAGTACATTAGTAATTGCAGTCAAGCAATCTAGTCTGGCAGTTACTCAATATTTCTGCTATATTAGTATCCCAAGCAGGATCAGCACTGTCTTCTGTACTTCACAGAATATGAAGCAAAAGAGAAACTGATATGCCTTTATGTCTCTTCAAACTTATTTAAAACTCCATTTTTTCCCAGTTTTTAATCAACATCACCCTGTAAGTAACCAATCTTTTCTAATAAGTTTAGTCAGAAGCAGATCAGGTCTGTAAGCAGAAGCAGCTGCATGAAAGACATGAATGCTTCACTGGGATACATAGCACTTTCCAGTACAAAGAGAAGCTGTGCAATGAGCCTGGCTTTCAAAAGTGAAGTAAAAAAGCAAGTAACACTTTGAGGGACAGGGTGGGAGATTTTCCTTAAGAGAGTTTTGTTGTAACATGTGACAGGTCTTCCTTTAAATGACTGTTTCTGAGAGAGATAAGGGAGCCATGCAGATGCCTTTTCCAGTAAATCAGTTTGCCCAAAACTCTTGCACAAAGGGCTCAGAACAAATAGGACTCATGCTGGAAACAGCGTGCTGATGCAGTTCTTGCACAGTCGGGGTTTAAAGGTTTGTTTCAATAATTAGCACATGCAGTTGGCTACCAGAGAGCACAGCTTGCTCCCAGTCACTGGCATGACATAGGAGCAGATCCACAATGAACCTGAATGGAGAATATTTAGGGATGAGTGATGCCTGAGGCATACAATGGAGTACAATCCTCTTCTCACTCAGATTAAGGACAGTGTTTCCACTAACGTCAAAGCTCCTATCCTGCATGCACAGTGAGAATTGCACTGTTGGCACATTTTGAGTATGAGCGAGATATATGACAATATGATTGCAGAAAAGCAAGATTTCACTTGACTTGTACTCCTATAAATGTGGGCTTGGCAGCTTCCCACTTTTCCTTACCAACCCTTGAAATATTTAACTATTAAGTTCCTACTACATGATAGAAAGTTTTCCTTCACTGAGGACAGAGTTTTCTTGATTGTTATTACTGGAAAATACTGATTTATTAAAACTTAAACTTATCTTAAAAATTAATTAATTTTGGCCAAATTAATTTCCATGAAGAATCCATTTTTTTTTTCCTGGGACATGAGAGAGCTAGGCTGAATTCTTTGTCCCAAAGCAAGTGAAGCATGAGATTGAATCTTTCTCACCCTTGCAATTCTGGCTTTTCTTCAGGAACAAGGATGTTATTTAGCTTTCTGGTGAAAAACTTAGAAATATTTGTTCTTCAAACCAATGTGCTAAGAAAAGAAATATCAGTTGCTTTGATCTCTTCGCCAAAAGGATTTTTTTGTTTCCTCATAAATCTTTTAGATTTTGGAGTGAGATTCTGCAGACTTTTTGGCCTAATTTAGATAATACTCTGGTAGTTGCACTTCCCATTCATATCCAAATCAAGATACTATTGGAGCATGTGGCTTGCCACAGATGTTTTTGGATTTCCTCTCTATGCTGATAAGACAAGAAGAAAGAACAATATTTTCACAACTCACTTGGCCTCTTCATTCATCTTGATCATCACTGGCACAGAGCAGGGACAACTTCAGACTGGCACAGTGTGAGAAACTTGAGCTTCTTGCAACATCAAACCTGGCTCGTTTAAATGAGTCAGCTGCAGGACAAATGCAATTCACATGAGAAAGCACTGATCTCCTCCTTCTCCTTCTCCTTCTCCTTCTCCTTCTCCTTCTCCTTCTCCTTCTCCTTCTCCTTCTCCTTCCCAATCTACAAAGGAGAGAAGAGAGCAGTATCTGCTTTCTCACTCACTGTTGATAGGGGTACTTTAGTCTTGAATTTTATTTGAGTACTATTAAGTAAAAAATGATGGTATTTCATACTGCCTTATGCAGATTCAGGTCACTGATGCTGCTGACCTACGAGGAGAGATCTCAGAGGGATCCTACTGACCTCTGTGCTGCTACCTAAAGTTTGTTTTTCTCAAAAAGGCAATGTGACAGACTTTGCATGTACTTTAGAATTACTTAGGCTACTCAAATACATTAAAACATACCGTAAGGGCTGTGAAAGAGTCATATTAAGCTTTCTCCCAGAACTTTTTGAGAAAATGAGAGGTTTAAGTTTAGTGTTGAAAAATAGAAATCCTGTGGAAAACCAGTATTAGTTGTACTTGGAAATACAGTAATCATTGTCCAAACAGCTGGCTCTTCATTAGCTATGTTCTCACATGGATATCACTGTGACTAGTCCTCTGAAAGCAACAGCTCAGTGATGAGCAGCAGTCAGTCAGATGGGCTCTCTGGTGTTAGGAAAGGAATTGAGAATGGCATTAAAGGGGTCCAGACTCAGTGTAGGTTTAGGTACATAAAATAAGTGGCTGCACCAAAGCAAGCACACCAGTGCCTTGGAAAGAGCACACAATCCTAGTCCTCCAGCCACTAACAAAATACAGCACAGAGGAGGGTCTCACAGATGATTGGTGGTGTGGGATGGCCTTGCCAGAAGGCTCTTCAGGTTGGATATGCAAAGAGGATCCTCTGAGTCACGAATAGAGATGGAGAAAGTGAGCAAGAAAAGAGATGTTTATGCTTTCTCCCATAATCAGAGTGAAGGCTGCCCAGCTATTACTAAGAAAAAGCAGCAGTGTTCCTTTTTAATCATAGTGTGTGGCTAGTGTTGAATGATTAATGTGCAAGTCATTTCCATGGGATGTGAAGGCAAGAAAGATAATAAGTTTAAATAGAGACTAGAGAGAGCTATGAAGGGAAAGTTAATTAGAAAATACTGAATATGGACATGACCTTTTGCTGACGGGATGCCTGAAATGTTATTACTGGAAAATAGGAGAGTATAACAAACACAGACAAAACCCTCATTAGCCTTGTTCAACTGTTGTTTTTACAAGTACCTACAGCTGGCTATAGTGAGAGACAAGAGATTGTGTCAAGGATTCTATGGCATCTAAATTTGGCCTTATATGTCTGTTCTTCTGCCACATTGCCTCTAACAAGTGGCAAATTTTAAATGCCTTTATTTTGTGAACACATTAGTTACCATGCAGAGCAAATGTAGGGTATGCATTTTTTTTCCAGTGGCTTCTGGAAAAAAATAAGCATTATTTTTAATATGAACCAATACAGAATCAGCATGAGATCAGATGATGCCCTATTTGTACATATGAACAAAAAGAAAAGCGGCAAGGCAGTGCATTGGAGGTGGATATGAAAAGGTTTCAAATGAACGTTAGTTATTAATGACAGAAGTCTGTGCCTAAACCAGTCTCTAACTCAGTTATTTAGTGGAAAAATAGGAGAATGGGGTTTAGACAAACAATGTGCTGCTCCTGGTCATCAAAACAAAAAAATTCTTATGTTCTGACACCTCCTGGGGCTCCTTAGGGACGCTGCTTACTTAGTTTCCTGTTTGGACTTCCTAAAGGATACAAGTAATAAATGATGAAGCATAATGAAGGGAATATCATCCAGACAGTGCTTTCTCTTCTTTTTTTTGGCTCCTCCCCAAACACAGAAATAATTTTTAGAAGCCACAGAACTGGGACATCATGCTCTCCATGTGCTTCAATATCTGGATTGCACAAGTTTGTGCACAGAATGTTTTAATGAAAGGACTTTTGTCATGAATTTGGTCATTAATTTATTTAAAAGGACCTGCCACAGATCAGTATTATTTGCTAGAAGTTACGCCTTTCACGCAAGAAAGAAACAAAGATGTGGATCCTGCTCCGCTTGTGGCAAAACAATCTTTGGATTAGGTAATGTTAGTCAGATATTTGACATTTTTGTGCATGTTTTTAAGCTGACAGGATGTCCTCTGGATCTTGGCTAGGAGCTAAACAGAGCTGTTGGAAGACAATAGAGTTCTCTTCCACATCACAGATTTAAGAGATCTCCAAAGTGTAAACATAGATATACAGTTGAATTTATATTCTCCAGTGATTTCTCATCACTGAAGGCATTATAACAGGAATATACAGCTAATTGGATTAAATTAATTTTGTTACTTGTGAGTGGGGAAAGGCAGATTAACATTAGTTCACTATGTATGAAAAACTGATAAATACAAAAACAGTGAGAATTATACCAGATATACCCATGATACCTTCTGGAGTAAAACTGTTTCCTCCGAGTAATGACAGTTGCTGACCATGTCCTTTGCTTAGGTCATTGCTCCAAACACATGGAAGCTGTTAATGGGGTTTTTTTACATCCGGCCAGTGAAAACCAAATGACATGACTCAACCCATCTTTCTAAAATTAAAAGCAGCATCCTAGTGAGTAAAGAATGCAGGAGACTTATGGTTTTTCAGAGATGCTGGATAGGCCCATGAGTGTTGCACAGACCATGTAATTGAAAAAATCTAACATTAACTGCACCACTTTAAATCCCAAGTTGTGCACCAGATAGTCCAGACCTGCAGATCTGCATAGCTCACACATAGGTCACCTCCTGTTAGCTCAGATTTACTCTCTGTTTTCCTTTTATTATATACTCCTTGCTATGTTTAAATTGTCAATGTAGCATAACCTTGCAGTCATAACCTTGTGTCATTAAAATGCACAGAACAAACCCCTGATATTGCTAACATGAGTTCAATCTCACAAGCAATTAAAACTTTTTATCCTGGTGCTCAGTCTCCATCAAGTTATTCAGTCTAAGGGTGAAAGTGTGAACTACTTCATACAGTATAATAATCACAGTTTGGCCAACTACTTGAACTATAAATTAACTAACATTTTTAGCCTCTAGACTCAAAGGAGGCTTGTGCTGTGTCATCTCCTCTAATGAATTTCTACATATTTATACTGTGACTTTGAACAAAGGAAGAGTAAAACTTCAGCCCTCAAAGTGAGGTTTATTTTATCTTGCATAGAAAACAAGGGATGAGGGGTCCTTACTGTGTACTGAGGTGCCTCCCCAAAGAGGTTGTTAGCATGGCTGAGGCCTGTAGCTGGAGCTAGTTCTAGGGTACTGAGACCTCATCAGTAGAGGCAAGTTGAACTACGGGTGTCTTCATAAAACCAATGCAAAATAATAATGGTAAGCAGCGGGAAGACAAACATCGTTAGAAGGTAAGTTTAAAATAATTTTCAGAAATTGTGGTTTTCCCCAAAAGAGTCAGCCCACATTGCTCAGAAAACTTCAAATGCTTAGGGCTATAATGTGCTCTCAGTTGCCATGTTATGCGAAATAATCTCTGTTTCAACAAAACTTTTTTTTTCCTGTGGCTTATGTGGTCTCGTTTCTGTAACATGATTAGATTATATATTATCTTGTAGAATTATGCATTACAAAAGCTATTTGCAGGAGGGAAGGCACCCCATCCCCTTGGGAATAGCAGCATAGAATGATGGTAGTGCCTGAGCCGCCTCATGGGGTTACCATTTCCATTTCCCATTTCAGTTTGAAGGGACATAAGATTTCTTTATCTCTTGAAACTCGAAATGTTCTGTAAAATCTCCCACTTGTGTTGCTTTTTTGACCTACTTGGTTAACCGAAGTTCAGCATCCTGTGGGTTGTCTCTACCTCGAGGAGAGGTTGATGATGGACTCAGATATCTTTGATGCACTTCTTGTTTTGCAAATAAAGTCTTATTTTCTCACCACAGAGCGCTTTGCGTAGGAAACTGTTTTTACTCACAGCTCCAAATCCTCTTTATGTGAGTTTTATTTGGTAGTTTATGAGATTTATTCTTGAACTGTAGATTAATTGTGGCTGTGCATTCCAGTTTTAGTTTAATTATATGCTGCATATCTGCTATATAACTTCTTAACAAGCTTCAGTTTGATGGTTGCTGTGTTTGAACAATTTGCAGAAAAGCAGAGCTATAGACTCATCAATATTGGTCATTATTTTGACCCAGCTGGCTCACAGAAAATTGTTTCAAAACACAAAAGCATCTTTTGCAAGGCTGTGGAGTGAGACTGCTATACAATACTGTGTTGTGGAACAACAGAAATAAAAGCATAAGTGGTCATCTAGCAGTATTTTGTTTAGCAAAAAGCAGAAAAGTAGAATGCCTGCAGCACTGAAACTGTTGCTGGAATCACCAGCAATTGGCCGCAAAACAAAGAAAAGGCAGAGCAAACAGTCTTGATTTACCCAGTAGGATTTAGCATACCAAGAGCTATAGATATTTCCTGCAAGTGACCGAGAGGGTAGCGATTGCAGGAACAGATGGCTTCAGGCAGCAGTGTTGACCTGACTTACTATTTTCTGTTTTTATAGAGCTGACAGTGGCAGGGAGATAGAGAAGGGATATGTGCTATATCTGTTTGCCTAAGTGTCCTGTAGACATAAATTCTTTCTAAGGCTAATGACTGTCCTTTCCACATGGGCATTGTCTCTACCTTGTTACCTGCAGAGTTTTTGTGATTATTTCTAGATAGTCTGAGCTCCACTTATTCTATGCCTCATTGTTTATGTGACAGTTTCTACATTACGTGTGGCATATAACCATAGAATTGAAAGTCATCACTGTCCTGCAAAGCTCTGCTAAGGGTCCCAGCTCTCTGCTCCATCTCTCTCTTCTGATAAAGGACATAGAACTGTGGGACAGCAGAAAGTAGTCTTCCCATACATGAGTAAAATACAACAGCTACAAAAAGGGATGAGGTTGAGTTCCAGAGTGCTTTTTTCAGTAGGGCTTCTAGCTGGCAGGGATCAGAGACATTCTGAGCTCAGGGGCATTCAGCAGGCATGGATTTGAGAGCGTGGGTTGTTAACAGGACATGGGATGACCTTGCAGGTACCTCCTGATGGAACTGGAGTCTGAATGGATGAGAGCTCCTATGGACTTCGTAAGGACCAAGCTCTCCTCACCATATGGACTGTGAATGTATTTTACTGTGTGGTTCATACACTGCAGAACCAGGACTGTGAAAGAGGGCAGAAGAGCTCCAAGGATGAATAATCAGAGAACTTTGAGCACATGCTGTCCAGCAGGAAATATCCAATCTGCATCCTGCACAAGGTCTGGGGAAGAGAGAGACTAAGATAATGAGTTTTTAGCTAGAATGTCAACTATAAAAGGGGAAAAAAAAAATCTCAATATAGCATTTAAGCAGTTGTCCTTCACCCTCTTCTTCAGTGGGAGTTTCTGTGGGCAAAACCCACATGTACAGGCTCTAGGAAATCCATGGCAAGCCAGAGCAGTAAGGGCTTCTTTTTGCTGAATGATGTTTTCAGAAGGAAAACTGTGAATGTTTGGATAAAATCAGAACAGATCAGATGAAGCACTAAGTGCACTTAAGATATGACAGAAAAGAAATTATATGGAATGTTGCAAAATGAAAAGTGAAGTGCCCCATGGAATTCCCTGTTAATTTTCAATGGAGTTTCATCCGAGTTTTGTGAGTTCTTCAGTTCACGTGGATTCACGGAACTGGGGGTGAAGATGCAAGCCCTGCAAATCTTGAAGTGACTGCATGCTTTGTACTTCTACTCCTTGAGATTACCCTTAGAGATAACGGAGTGTCAGAATGCTGCTTGCTTGCCCATGCTCTCTCCCTCTCTCCCCTGTGCATTCAAAGGTAATCTAGTCATCACTTGGAGTTATTCTTAACATTCAGCAAAAAAACTCCTAAATAAGTTGAAAGATGATGTAACAGGAAATGGAATAAATGGCTGTTGTGGCTTAACCCCAGTGAGCAATTGAGTGCCACACAGCCAATTGCTTGCTCCTCCACTCTGCCCCCAGTGGGATGTTGAGGAGAATTGGAAATAAGAAAAACTTGTGGGTTGAGATAACAACAGTTAAATAATTAAAAAAAAAAAAGATGATGATATGATGATGATGATGAAGATAGCAGTGCTGAAAAGGAGAGATCTACTACTACTACTACTACGATAATACTAATATAAATCTAATACTTTTAAGGATGATGATAAAAATAATAGTACTGTAAAGTTGAGAGGAATAAACCCCAAGATGCACAAGTGATGCACAATACAATTGCTCATCATTTGCTGACCAATGTCCAGCCCATCCCTAAGCAGCTGTCAGCCCCTCCCAGCCAACTCCCCCCAGTTTATGTACTGGAAATGATGTTCTGTGGAAAGGAAATCCCTTTGGCCAGTTTGGGCAGCTGTCCTGGCCATGGGCCCCCCCAGTTTTTGGTGCACCTGCTCACTGGCAGAGCAGGAGACACTGAAGAGTCCTTGACTCGGGGTAAGCTCAGCAACAACTGAGACATCAGGGAGTTATCAATGCTGTTCTCACACTGAATCAAACCACAGCACTGTACCAGCTACTAGGAAGAAGATTAACTCTATCCCAGCCAAAACCAGGAAAATGGAACAGATTTTTTTTTAAAAGTGCTTAAAATTTAACTAAGGGTTCATGGATTGAGATAAGGACTGGGAAAGATAGCTCATCAAATATCATCACAGAAAAATAGGCTCAACTTAGAGATATGAAGTGAATTTATTACAAATAAAATCAGAGCAGGATAATGAGAAGTGAAATAAGCCCTTAAAAACACCTCTCCCTCCTGCTCCCTCCTTCCAGCTCTACCTCCTACCCCAGCAGCACAAGGAGACAGTGAATGGGCATTAAGGTCATTTCATCACCTGACGCTTCTCCTGCTGCTCAGGGAGAGGAGTTGTTCCCCTGCTGCACCATGGGGTCCCTACCACGGGAGACAGTTCTCCATGAACTTCCCAGATGTGGCTCCATCTCACGAGTAATAGTTCTCTGGAAACTGCTGCAATGTGAGTCCATCCAATGGGCAACAGTCCACCCCAAACTGCTTGCGTTATGGTCATTCTTCCATGGGGTGCAGTCCTCCAAGGTGAGGCTGCTCCAGCCTGGGAGCAAGTACCCCTTACTCCCTGGTAGCAAGGACCCCACTGGGTCTCCCACTGGATGACAGCCTCCTCCAGGCATCCACCTTCACCTATGTGGGCACCTCCCCCACGGGCTGTGGGTGGATCTCTGCACCCCCATGGATCCCCATGGGCTGGGGGTGGATCTCTGCACCCCCATGGATCCCCATGGGCTGGGGGTGGATCTCTGCACCCCCATGGATCCCCATGGGCTGGGGGTGGATCTCTGCACCCCCATGGATCCCCATGGGCTGGGGGTGGATCTCTGCACCCCCATGGATCCCCATGGGCTGGGGGTGGATCTCTGCACCCCCATGGATCCCCATGGGCTGGGGGTGGATCTCTGCACCCCCATGGATCCCCATGGGCTGGGGGTGGATCTCTGCATCCCTTGTGGATCCCCATGGGCTGCAGAGCACAGCTGCTTCACAATGGTCTCACCATGGCTGCAGAGGAATCTTGGCTCTGGCACCTGGAGCACCTCCTGCTTCTCCTTCTCCACTGACCTTGGTATCCGCAGGGTTGTTCTTCTCACATGTTCTCACTCCATTCTTCTCTACTCCCAGTTAAAACCGCATCACAATGTTTGTTTTGATTTTTTCTTAAATATGTTATCACAGAGGCATTACCACCACTTATAACTGGCCCAGCCTTGGCCAGCAGCATGTCCATCTGTGCCAGGGACTGGCTCTGCTGGACATAGTGGAAGCTCCCAGAAGCTTCTCACAGAAGCCACCTCTGTGGCCCCTCAATTACCAAAAACCAGGCCATGTAAACCCAATACATTCCACCCCTAGCCAGTCCAGATGTTGTCAGTTCTGTCAGAATTCGGCTATCATGGCACAGCAGAGATTTTTGCTTGGCTTTGTGAAGTGTGTATATGTAGAGCTGCTAGGAGGTGCAAATATTCCCCCCAATTAGAGGTGGAATTTCTCAGGAAGCCCCTGTTTCCCTCACAAGGTTGAAGGAGGTTATAGGGAAGAGCGAGCTGATGCACACTGGGAAGAAGCATCAGCTTGGGAGTGCCACTCACTTGGCAACCTGGGGACACCTCCAGGACTCCTGCATTAGGGGAGAGATGCATAGTGTGAGAAGACAAGGAGCATTGAGTCACTTTTCCAGTTCTGAAGCTGTAAGAGAACTAAAAAATTACCTGCAAAGGATGTATCCTGTAAAGGATATTAGGGAAATATTTAGACACATTGACAATTTTTCAGGCATCTAGATAATTGCTCTCAAGTTGAATGCTATTGTTCTAATCTAAAAATATGCAGAACTTGACAATGGAGGAAGATGGTTTGGCAGCCTCTTCTCGTCTTCCCAGCCACACACAGAAGAAGATAAAACAGGAACCTTCAGCACATCCCTTCATTGTTATATATTTTTCCAATTGCCTGGAAATGGGGGAGAGAAATGTGAAGAGGTAAAGCCAACACTATCTCCAGAAATGTCAAAACAACCTTAGCTGCTCATAGTTTGATACACTCGTACAGTAAAAATGACAGTTTCCAACTTCTAATGGATTTATAAGTATTTCTAAGTTATTAATGGTTTTATAAACTGTAAGGCATGGAAGAGAGAGGAAAAGGATTAGGTGGGGAAGGAAAAGGATGTATAAGAGTTGGGATGATGACAATTATTTCAGGCACAAGTTTCAAGGTTTAGCCAAAACTAGTTGAATACTGAAAATGTCACAGCATGATTTAAGTAGTGCCTATTATGACCTGGACAAAATCCCTCCCTATTGAACAGCTGCATTTTATATTATACAAAAATAATCTCATTTCATTGCCAAAAACTATTGTCTAATGTGATTTTATGTAATTCTGGAAAGAAATTCTAGATTAAAATGTCTGCCTAGTTTATGTTTTAATTATGGGACCTTATGCTCCCTGGTAAACAGAGGAAGAACTTTTGAATCCTTTTGAGCAGACCTTTGCTGTCCTCCTGAGTTCAGACTAAACGATGCCACACTTCATAGCATTTTTTTTGTAAAATAAGGTAAGAAACCATTTGTATTTGAAGATGGCTCAGCTGTTTATTCAATACTGACCTACTCAAAATGAACAATGAATCTGATCTGTAAGACTTTACAAAGCATTTCACCTAGTGAAAAGTCTATTATTTTTAGTAAAGACATTGTGAAGTGAGCACTTATACAAAAATACTAGCTTGCTTAGCACTGTGTATGAGAAAAATGCCCCAACAAGCTGTCTTCAACAGAAAGTATAACCAAACATCAAAGAATCACAGCTCTGTTGTTAAAATGGGTAAACTGCTGATTATATTTAAGAAAGTGATTTATAAAGGCATATATCCTGCTTACTAAATCAGGATGATTTCCATCACTAATTGGGTCAGCTAACCACAAAGGCACATGCCTCACTTCCTCTTCAAGCACATCTTTTGGTGACTTCTCAGAAAGTTGCAGCTTTATGGCAATACTTTAAAACACTTCAGAAACATCATCAATATTCCTTTTGCAGTAATCACTTTCCTTCTCTTCTGTTTTTTACCACTTTACTGCCCTTTTATTTTTATAATAATAAAATAAAATTCCATTTTTTCATCTTTCATATGTTCAGCTATTTTTTATGAAATTTTGAATGTTTTGGGTTTTTTCTTATAATGATACCTTTTTCTGTAACTTATTAAAACAATTTTTGTTTCTATCAATTCCTTCTTATTTCTCTGTTTTATATTGCTTCTCTGATAAAGCTGTGCACACATAAATATCCTTAGTTATTTAAAGTTCAAAATACTTCTTTTACCCTCTTCTTTTTTTACCTCAGGTTTGCCGTCCCATTCTTCTTCTCTCATTTGTTTAATCTTGATTTCATCATTATGAGAAATTAGGAACTTTGAAACTAAAAAACATAAGATATTCAGTGTTGTTAGCTCAATTATGAAATGTATTTGAGAAATATGGTGAGATGATGTCAAATGATAAATGTCACATTGCTGCTTTTATACAAAATGGAAAATTGCCAAATGTGGTGTTCAAGACAGTCTTGAGGTTTAGAAACCTACAGTTCAGAAGATTTCAGCCTTACTGAACATGGTCCATTGCTTTGTGACTCTTAGAGCTGAGAGACAGAACAAGTCTGCAGAGCAATAGGACCCTCCAGTCTAAGAAGAAATGTAGACATCTTGTATTTACTACATGATAATCAAGCTGAAAACTACTGCTAAGAGAAGTAAACATGGTCTCTCCTCAGAGGTTGGTGCTAATCCCACAGCTGGAAAGTGTGCAGCAGGAATTAATCTCCCTGTGCACTGGGGTTTATACTTGGGCCAGAGGAAAGGAATGAAAGAAAGAAGTACATGGTGAATCTCAAAGAAGAGGTTGAGGGGTGCACCTGCACAGTAGAACTGGGGCAGACTGAATATGGAGCCTAAGACTGAGAAGGGACCTAACACCCATTAAAGTTGGATTAGGAGCAAGTGGTTCATATTCTGCTGAGCAGTTTGAAGGAATAACAAAAAACCAAAAAACAAAACAAAACAAAACAAATGGGTAGGAAAGAGAACCTGATAAAGAGAATAAATTTTTGAAGCAGGTGAAAACTCCCTATCCAGGGAGACTGGTATTAGCTACTCTCGTAGGAAGACAGAAACAACATGGGGAGAATTTGACAGGAGATGGGTATACAGAGATTGGGAGACAAATAAATGTGTGTAGGAAATAGAGAAGAGGAAATTGTGAACTGGTGAGAATACAGGGAGGGCATGGTGAAGGTATCATTTGAAGGAGGAGGTGAGTGAGTATGTTGGGAATGATAGTCAATGGGGAGGAAGGAGCTCATGGACAGCTATACTGTGGGAGCCTCCAGAAACAGGGCGACTGGAGACACCTGCTTTGTAGTAGGAGAGAATGAGACTGCACATGAAAGAAGACTGTGATTGGGGTTAGAACTCAAAGAAAACAGAGACTATGATAAGAAACTCCATCTTCCAAGACTGAGAAAGTAGGCAAACAAAGGTCAGATAAATGTCATGTAGATAGATGTAACATAATGCATACAGATAAAAATAATCTAGCCCATGTCTACCCAATTCTGATTGTAGAACTGGCACTTACAATTCAATAAAGAAATTGTGGACTAATGTGCTGAATGCATCTTTTTCTCTTTATTGCTGCTGAGAACACTGACAAAAAAAAAAAGAGCATACTATAAATCTGCCAGTAAAACTTACCTATCTCATATATTTTAGCATCAAGAAACTTATTATCAACTAAACAATAAAAATTATAAAAGGCCAAGCGAGGATGAGATACATGAAATTCATGGACTACAAGTGGCTCCCATCTCTTCGGAATGGGGGATACTCAAGAAATATGACTTTAGGAGTGAAAAGCAGCATCTGTCCATAGGTCCCAGCTGCTAGTCCACACATGGGTCACATTCGTATCGCATATGTGGGCCCAGAGCTGAGCATAGCTGCGAACAAACTTGTATCTATTGTAGACAACCAGGAAATTAACATCCTGTTTGACTCAAATTGACAAATACTATCAAATATCTGAAAATGTTGAACTGAAAAGAATGGATAAAGCACTTCTTTAACAAAAATCAAACTTGGAACATCTGCAAGTGCTGATGATACTTTTATTGTTTATGACCATGACAGTTCTTCCTTTATTGCGTGTTACAGGAAGAGGCAGGAAGCCTGGCAAACCACAGAGGACCAAGCACAGTGTGCTGGCACCTTTTGAGAAACGTTCCAGTTGCAGTCTAAACTGCCTTAGTGCTGCACTGATTGCTACTGTGTCCTGTATTTGATGTGACAGACATGATTGCCTTTGTGTAAACCTCTGAAAGCTTCCCTAAACAGTAGCTCCTTCACAGCAGTCTATCAATGCCACCATACAACTCTGCCTTGCTTACACTATTTCTTTTCCCTTCTCTACTGCGGCTTTCCTAATGATTGGATCTCTGAGGTTAACAGCTGGGATGGATAGCAAATGCCATGGGAAGGTCCAGGGAAGAATGTACCAGGCACAGAATCTTCTGGAAGCCAGGAGACCTCCTCTGGCTGGGACACAGCCTGCTAATCATGCTCCTTCCCTTCCCTGCCGGATGCATTTGAACGTCGATAAACAACCTCACCTGGTCAGCACAAAAGTATGTCAAATTTATAATGTTTTCTGCAAACTAAACATGTCCTTGAAAAGCTGCTCTTGAACAGAGCAAAAGAAGCTTTGAGAAGCTTCTGCTAAGTAAAAGAACAAGGGAAAACACAAGTTTTGTAAGTTGTTGAATCTGTGCACTTAACTTTCTGAAAATTGAGACAAAGTCTGTTCTACAATAAGAGCTATGTTGGAGACAGCTTATCTAAAGTACAGATTTGGCTTCTTTCCTTTAGCTTTGTTCTTTCCCTTGCAGCCCTTTCCATCCTTTGCCTTATTTGCTCCTCCACTCAAGTATGCCATCATCCTGCTACTGTTGCCTGCAATGCTTCTGAGCAGCACAGCAACAACAATGCACAGATGAAGGCTTGGAAGATAAAGAAAGCACTTTCAGTTGAATATGTGAATGAAAATTGCTGTTTCCAGTTTGCCTGGAATGTGAAATTCCACCCTTGGTGTGTCCTTGTTTAACAAAAAACCCCAACAATGAGCTGTGGTCTGACTCCTCTTCCCCCACTTCAGGCTGAAGCTCAGGAAACTGAAATCAGGAGGATGTGAAGTTTACTCATCACCTGGTGGCATAAGGGAGGCCATAAGGAGGCTGGGAGCATTCAGAGCTCCGAACTGCTACTCATGTTTGCTCCAAGGATGGAAAAGGTGCTTCCTTGCACGGTATCATCTTCGCAGCTTTGCAAAGAGTAGCCACTCTTTGACCTGGAGAGGCCACTCTGGATGTGTGAACAGAACTGGTCATTACAGTAAGTTGAAATTTTTAATGCATTTTAAAAAACATTGAAAAAGCACAGCTGCTCTATTTTAATTCACTTTCAAACTCCATGCTTAGCTCTGATGAGAGGCTTGTATTACCAGTTTGATAGCTTACACTACCATCAGCTCAAACTACAAGTGTGACTCCAGTTAAATGCCAGACCCTGGTCCAGGTTTTTGTCTCCTCTTACATCATACTCTGGTCAAGCTAACAGCCTCTCAGACAATGATTTAGTACCAGTTTTAGTACCAAAGGAGGAATCTTCGATGTGATCAGCACATCTTAAAGTGATTACATTGCTCAATCTCACAGGCATCAACCTTTGCCCTTTCAGTGTGCTTACTTTGAGCAGGACAAATGTCAAAGCTGCTGTGAGCAGTGGTGAACAAGGTGGGTCTGAATTCATTACAGAGTACTGCAAAAAGCAAAACTGGCAAAAGTTGATTTAATAAAATCAGCAAAAGTGGATTTAATAAAAACAGTAAAAGATAGAAATTATATGGCATGAAAGAAAGCAGCCAGTTAACTGGAAGTTATGAGTTTACTGTCACAAGCTTTCTTTGCAAAAGGATAGACAGGAAGCCCCCCAAAAATCCACATCAGTGATGATCTCCTTTTGATTGCTTTGAATCCTGTAAATAAGGCCAGAACTCCTCAAACAATATTTGCTCCCACTTGGTCCTCCTGATTATTTAACAACTTTTTGATACTTCATGTAGACAAAAAATAACACCCTGGCCCCCAAATCCAGAGAGTTCCATTGAAATGAACAAAAAATTGAAAGAGAATGTTTGTCTCTCTCCAGCTACACTTGTAAAACAGTGGTTAACCTCTGAGTCAAAGCTGTGGCTGCTGTTCATGGTGCTCCACCCCCTCGCCACAGCAGCATGATGAACACTGAATGATGGATTTGAATAAGGATTCCAGTTCACATGTTTGTCACAAACATGTTCTAAAAACTCTTGATTGCTCTTCTGCAGGAAATCATGAAGAAACCTTTGTCTACTTGCAAGCAAGCCGTACCATACGTTGTAATAATATTTCACTTCACTTTTCTTAATTTTGCATTTAGATGTGGCCTCAGAAATCTGACTCACCCTCCTTTCTTCCTACTAATACGAACTCTCTTCTTGCCATTCGCCCACCATGAAAATAACAATTTTTTGAGAAGGCTGTCTCTGACTGTCCATGTAGTTCCTGCTCAACTTTCTCTCTTCTTTATATGTCTAGCTGATCTTATAAGCCTTGAAGGTCTAAGACAAAGGTTGAGACAGTAATACTTCCTATAAAATTAAAATTATCAAAATATAAGGAGGTTTACCTCAGAATAGGGGATTTGGAATATATTGCTATGGTCTCCCTTGGTACTGTTATTACCAGGGTTGTCCTCCCATATAAATATCTTGGTAATATCCTTTAATTTTACATGTATTCCATGCCCTTCAGGGCAAAAGTGTACATCACAGATGTTTGTGCCCTGCTTTGCATAATGGGACAAGACATGACTGGTATGCAATATTATAAAAACGATGGTTATAAGTAATACATATAATGGTTAAGCTCATTTAAAAAGGCAAGAGACACTAGAATCAGAAAGGTGTATAATTAAGGGACTCCAGTACTTGAATTTCTGTTGCTTTCTACAGTATTTAAGCTCTACACTTTATAGAAGAAAGGTCTGGGTGCTTCAGAGAAAGCTGTTTCTTTGGTAGGATGCTGGCAGGCACGAAGATTTCAACCTTCCTATACTATCGCTCTCTATTTTGCCTTGACATCTCAAGAAAAAAGGCTTCAGCTGCTGTGGAGGCAAGTCAAATTATTTAAATTATTTTCACCTATTTTCACTATGAAATATTTGAATGCAGGGTGCATATGGGAGGTATGTTCACTTTTGTTTCTAAAACTTGTACAATGTTAGAACCTGTACTTTAGTTGGGGCATGAAGTAACTTGATACACCAGGAAGAGGTGAAGAAAATAGTTGAATATAAAATATGTTCTTAAATTTAATCTTAACCCTCTAAGTTCACCAGAATAAACATTACACTGCTTAGTTGTTTTAGTTTTGTCTAGACCTGGCTCAGGCTGGTACTGTTAATCTCTGATAAGACATGGCCTAGACTCCTTTAGTCTTTGAGAAGACATGGCCTTGTACAGTTGTCCTGGCTTGCAGAGCAAGGCTGATTTCAGCTAGGCCCACCTGTTGGTGATGCTTGAACTGAAGTACTTTTTGTTGAGCGAAAGTGGGGGATCCTTCACACTCCACACCTTGCACCTTTTGCCTTTGTGTACTCCTCTCTCTCCTGCACAGCAGAATGGAAGAGACAATACAGCAAACATACCAACAAAGAAAGGTATCTCCTTAGTGAGAGCTCCAAGACATCCCTGACAAACTCAGACCCTGACAAACTCAGTCCAAACTTCCTTGATGGGGAGCAGTCAGCAGAACAAAGAATCCCTGATGGGTGCAGGACAAAGAAACTGACCTTCCAAGAAAACAGGAGTCAGTAACAACTGTTGTAGGAACTGATGTCCTACACACAGATACTTAATGCCATAAAGGTATAAAAAGTAACTTGCTGCCTACCCAAAACGAGCTCCTCTGCAAGACTTATTCTGCAGGTGATTTCCCACACAGACCAGCCCCTTGCTGGGGATGCACATGGATGATCTTTAAAGTAAAACTTCTCCATTGTGAGAGTCTTTGGAGTGGTTTGTTGACTGTCATACTGGTAGCACCTTGCATAATACACTTATAGGCATGCACACAGTCAAAATTTTGTATGTACTTGTTTCACTCATTGGAATTCTGAAATAGCTTCTAATATATCTATATTTGCTTTACTCTTGCAATATATATACTTGTTTCCATAGTAATTTTGTAGTGACTTTTAGCATATATTTATATTTGTTTTTACTACTATTGGTAAAAGTTTTGTTGTAATTTGTAACAAAGAAATTCACAGAAGCCTTGACCACTTGTTTACTTCCAAATCCTGAGAATACCAGTCACTATCTTTACACACCCATGAGTCAGGTAACCCCCACAGGCAGGAATTGCTGCAGTGCCCATCTCTGCAGGTATGCACACCAAATCTAGAGAAAGGATGGAGGATAAAAAGAGTACATGGAAATCCAGAGAAGAAAAACATTTGAATCCAAAGAATTTCAAAATGAACTTAATGTATTTTGGAATGTAGCAGCTTACTATGCCATCTGCAGCTGTATTTGCTGTGAGTGGAGACCTAGCTTTGATTACCAGAATACAGGCAAAATATGATCCATGACAAATAACTCGATAAACAGAGCACCATTATTTTACCATAACTTTCATATCACAAGTCAGTTGCTAATACAATTAAGCAAGGATCATGGGAAAAAATGTGACTAGCTGGACAAAAGCATACACACAAGCTTCTTTCCTCTACTCCCATAGCAAGAGAGTCCTTGAGTTAATGCCAACAGGAAAAATGAAGAAATTTTAATGAAAGTGAGCAGAAAAGCTCCTGTAGCTCTTGAAAATAATGGTATTGGAGTTTGTTTGACTGTTCCTTAATTTTTTCTTTTTCTTGTCCCCCCTTATCTTCAAAAGCCAATTTATAGCTGTGGTCCAGTTGCATTTTATAGCAATGAAAACAGAAATAGTGAAGGTCTCCAAAAGAGAAAATATAATGTTAGTGGGAGCTGGGATTGCTTAACACTACTGTCAGCATTTGCCAACTCATTTTTAAAGGTTGCACTCACAGAAAACTAGCTCATGAACTGCTTCTGTATTTCACATTACTGTTTGCTTTCCTTTGGCTGAGGAGAATTGCCAGCTCTTCAGGCAATGAAAAGTTTCCTAGGACAACAAAAAAAGCTCTCACAAGTTCTTCTGGAAGCAACAAGAAATCACTGTCTCAAAACATAATGCAACACACAAGGGAAATTGTTTTCCTTCTCTTCTGTAACATGACCCAATAAAAGGCATTATCATAAAACAAATGATTAAAATAAATCCACAGAATTTATTAGAGATGCTGTAGGCTGTTCAGGAAGGTCTGAGGACTGGGTTAATCTTCCCCAGCATATGGATCCAGAGTACACACACATTTCTACGGCTGAGAAAATTTTGAAGCAGACAGAGAGGAGCAGTTCAGAGAACTGCTTCCTACAGTTCTTGCTAGCCACAGATGAATTGTCTGATGAGATGAGCTCTAAGTGCTTAAGTCTTTGTGAAAGTCTGAGAGACCTGGGAGCTGCAAAGTCTGAAGACCTTGCCCTGAAAGGAAGGTAATAAGGAGGAATGTGACATGTACAGCTGGGGAATTGGAAGAAGGAAGATCTTAGGACAAGAGTGTGACAGGGAGCACTCTTGACAGAAAAGAAAGCTGGAGATTGTTTTATTTTCTGCTGAGGGCTCTAGGACAAGAATAGGATTTAGGAGAAGCTGTTGTGCTGAAAGGAGTTGGTCTCCTTTGCATAAGATGAGAGAATTGCAAATTACTCTTACGAAGTTTGAGCTAATGTTAGTGTTTAAAGGACATGTAAGGAAAAGGAAAGAAGCAAAACCATCTGGGTAGTATTATGTGTTGTGAATGCTGCTGATCACTAAAAGCCTACTGAGAAAACAATTGTTTCTGATCAATGTCCTGCACTGAATCACAGGGATGCCACAGGTAAGGTTTTTTGGTTTATATGCAGGAATGGAATTAAAATCTGCTTCATAGGCTTTAAATATTTCCATTTTCTAAGGCTGATCAATCTTAATTAGACCTAACAGAGTTGCAGAAAAAGCTATGTCATGACACAGCCACAGCAGTTTTCTGTTTAAAGTTACTTGATTTTACTCATCTTCCATGTGTACTGCTAATTAGATAACTGCAAACCAACTTCTACTTCTTATTTCTGATCGGACTCTTTCTATTGTCCTTCCTGTTTGTCCATGGCTCCTATTTTTGCAACCTAGGTTTATGGTAGGTGTGGTACACAATGGTCACAAAGACAAATTGCTGTGCCAAGGAATGTATTTTAGACTTCAGAACATATAGTCAGAGAATATAGAATGGTTTGAGTTGGAAGGGACCCTAAAGATCATGTACTAAAGAACAGTGGATAGGTGTTATTAATAAATAAAAAATTAGAAAGCATAACTTACTATTGAGTGAATGAGCATGTTGTAGTTCTATCTGTGTTCAGCACTCCAAATTAGTTGTTACTTAGCACTCCAAATTACTTTCCTAAGACTTCATTGCAATTAGTTTGGCATCAGAGCCCTATTTAGCTTGTGCACAAAGCTTCTGATGACTCATTAAAAATTGCTAACAATGGCCATGTTGTTTATTTGTTACAACACTTTAGTAAAAACAAGGCATCTGCAAGAGCACAGTGGCAATGCCAGCACAAGACCTTGAAACACACATCCAGCTGACAAAAAAAATTGACTTCTTAAAAAATATTAATCAAAGTATTATGCCCAATCTCTGGAAACATTTGAGGCAGCACTTAGCATAGCGATTCATGTTCAGCCTCAGAAAGACAGCAGATTACTCTCCAGAGGCAAAGGGTTCATGCTCCAGTCATGGGAAATCAATTGCTACAGATAATTAATTATTTTATCACAAGCATTATCTTCCAAACAACTGCTACTTCGATTTTCTTGCCTTTTAGCTGAAAGGAATGTGAAAGCTCAGGCAAAAGTATCTCTGAATTTGGTTTCCTTTGTCTCATATAGTTCTGAGCTTTTACAGTGGTAGAAGAAAGCAGCAGTATAATAATTTCTACATGCTTCTAAGGCAACTAACCCTTCCTTCTAATTTAGAGTGAAATCACCAACACACCCTAGTGTCTGCTGAGATAAAATTCCTATTATTTTTCAAAGCTCAATCCACTGCAAGCTACTGCTTTTAAAGATTCTTTCTGTTTCAGATACCATATTTCAGGGTCTGCTGTAATTGTGGATATCCTTTTTGTGCTCATCTAACAATTTAAACATGAACAATCTTGTATGGCTTTCCTTGGGCCATTTTGTTACTCCAGTTTACTTGTTGCTTTTGTTCATGTAATGACAGGACAAAGGGGAATGGATTCAAACTGAAAGAAAGTAGGTTTAGATTAGATATTAGGAAAAATTCTTTACTGTTGCCAAGGAAGCTGAGGATGTCCCATCCCCTGAAGGGTTCAAGGCCAGGCTGGATGGAACTGTGGGGAGCCTGGTCTAATGGAAAGTGTCCATGGCCATGGCATTGATGTTGGAACTACATGATCTTTAATATCCCTTCCAATCCAAACCATTCCATGATTCTATGAATTTTAGTGTTATTCTACCAAGACACTGGGTAAGCTGATGAGGGACATGCAGCCATTATACAGTTTGTCCAGAGTTTATTGTGTGCTGTACCTTTCTGGCTGAGTGAAAAGGCTAAATCTTGAAGTCCTTTGCTCACAGTTCCAGGTTTCTTTTCTGTACATCAGCCCTTACTGTACAATATTTAAGAGTAATTTCTGAGCACACATTGTACAAAGTGAATTGCAAAAGCAAAGTTAGAGAGCTGCTCCATGATAACAGCAGACAGACTTGGTTGCAACAGATGAGGACATTTTAAACTAACTATGTGTGTGTGTGTATACACATATATGTATATACACACTTATATATGAGGGATAAACCACTGCATTCATCTTACAGACCTCACTGCAAATTAATTACAGCCTTTTTAGTTGCACTTCTGCTGACTCCAAGAGCTCTAACCCACAAAACAGGATAAGATCTTGAGGTGGATGAGGGTTGGGCAGAGATATGAAGTTGTGAAACTTGATTTTCATTTCAATGACTCAACTACTGGCTAGTGAAGGCGTTACTTGCTTTGGCTCTGATGAGTTTTGTTAGTGCCAACAAACTATCTCCACCTCAAGCAAGTTTTAAGAATCTTGAAACCATTCCAGATCTGTCTTGTGAACTGCTTTGGTTCAAACCAGAACTATTCTGGTAATGTCAGTAATACAAGGATGGCTGATTTACTGAAGCAGTAATGTCATAAAGCTTTGGCCTGTTTAGTCACAGTGGAAATGAACAAAGCTATAGAGCTTCTGTGTGCTGAAGGCAAAAAGGAAAAGTTCTCCACAATTGTTCTCAGGAGGCATTGAAAAGAGTCACAGAAAGGATAGGAGAGAAGCATTCTGCAAAGAAATCTACAGTGAGCTTGGGGGGCCCAGGAGGAGAAAGGTGCTCTTAGCATGCATTCCTGGTTAAGTGCAGCAGTGACAGTCACATACATAACTGCCAAGACCTCCTCTGCAACTATTTAAGCAGCAGTTACACTTGCAAACATGTGAAGAAGTGATTATGATGTAGAACTGGTGGTAGATTTTCTACTGGCAGTAGATTTTCTAACTTTCTTTAAAAAGAAAAATTAAACCTTGCTTTTTAATTTTAAACCAGATTCTAATTGTAAAAGTTGTCTCTTGAGAGAACTGGTATATTCATGCTTTTCACTTATTTAAAACGTCAATTTGAGATCTGTTGCTCTATCCAGTATAAATCTGCTCCAAGTGCAGATGGATGCACCTGGTCAAATATGAACTCTCTTTCTCTCTTTTGTGTGGAAATGCCAAACAGTGTGATTGAACAAATCTCAATACATGACAATCTGTTTTAACTTACTGCCATGTGTCCAAAAATAGGTCTGACATGCCTTTGCAGGAGTAATACTAAAATCACTGTTATGAGTGTCTCTTCTTATGCTTCTGTTGCTACCTTGTTCTCTCTAAGAAGAGAGAGCTTTTTACAAGAGGGAATTAATGGATGGGATTTAGTAGGATATGTAGCCAGTTTTGATTTGGACTTTGAACTTGGATAACAAGAAAATCAACCACACCCAGATTTAAGATTTTCCAGAATGAGGATCTTGGTGGCCACAACTTCTGTTTTTGTGCTAAAGTAGGCGTGTTCAGACTATAGGAGATTCAGAACTGGTTTGTGTTTCCAGTGATTTGTAGCTTTTGGTGATGCTGCAAGTTATAGAAATATTTAACTAAGTATAAACAGTCTTTCTGACTGTTTATACTTATATAAATTTGTGTTTCTTGCTTCCTTTCCACATTAACCTATATTAAACTACAAGTCAAAAGAGCCCCATGGAGAACTTTGGTGGAATTACCAGTCTTTGAATTAACTCCTGTGACACAGTCACTGCTTACAACATCAGTGATTGTTGTGTTGGGAGAGGAGCTGCACCTTTCAGAGCCAACTGGAACATCTTACTGTGTTTTTCTGAAGTTCACCCTGGCCAGTTTCCCCTGAATACTGAAGGACACAAACGTCTGTCTGGCCTCTTGGTGATGACTGATTTCTCAGCAATGAAGTCTTGATAGAAGCACAGGCATCGATCCAGATGTCTGAGACCTCAGAGGCCTGCATTTGGACGCAATGACACATTTTTTCCCAATTATATGTAAATGTGTACACATATAACAGTACACTCAGCAGATGACAGCTGATGGAGCAATTGAGGTAACAGGTTGGGCTGTAAAACTACTCATGAAAACAGCTCTACAGTGGAAGAAGAGCAGAAATTTGCAAAATTACTGCTATCTGACTGGAATCTTACTAATGTTTCATGATCGATTCATTCACGTAATTCTTTAAAAAGTCTAGGAAAGATCCTCTGCTCTGCGAAAAATGCATACTTTGCTCCTGAATCACAATTTTGGCAGTACTGATTGTTGTGCGTGTTCTTTCAGAAGTGTACTTTCAGTTCATAGTGATTAGTTTCTCTAAAATAAGCGTCAAAGAGTACCTTGGGGAGTTATTTTAAAAGTGTAGTCATGACACATATCAGAATACGGATATAGTGATGTGTGCCACATTCTACAAATAACCATTTTATCTAGTATTTATCAAATACTCTAGACACCCACTATATAAGATGTTACACTTCCTTGAGACTGATGGGTTTCTGGCATGTTCCCTATTCTCTTGCTACATGGTGGAGAGCTTTCCTGATCATTGCTGGCTACTGGAAGACTCTTCTTTCTCTGACTGCCCCGGGTCACCAACTTTCAAATTTTGTGCAACTTTATTTGAAGCATTGCTGTTATCCTTTAGTTAGATATTGTGAAGAAACATATTGAGCAGATAAACACTTAGAAAAATCTTTGCTTTTAAATTTCTATGGTCTATGAAGTTTCCCCAATAGAGCCAGTCACCTTAACATCAAACTTGACTCAAAACCAGTGAAGACAAAAGCAGTTTAAAAAGTATTTTGTGCAGCTAAAATAAAGTTTGCAAAGACTTACAAACGCACAGGAACAGGAATAGAAGTTTACTCCTTTAGCTCCTAAAGGGCTTTCTCCCCATTTACATTATCAGATAAGCTCGTAAACATTTCACAGCGTTCCTCCCTGAGAGCTTCATTGCTCAAGCCAGCTCTTCATCCTGATATTGAAAACATGGAAGAAGCCAGTATGAAAATCCCTTCTTTCCTATAATTAATGTTGAAACCAAGAGGGAACAAAACTAACCCTTCTACTACAAAAAAGTCCAAGCCTCCCACCTGGAAAAGAATAATGGTTCTGTGAGTCTGGACCAGAACTCTCATCTACCATTTAAGAAGTTAAAACATGCCTTCCCACATTTTTTCAAGCCCTTAATCAAGTTGTCAGTCCTTTCACACTCATTTGGAAATTGTTCAAACCTCAAGTAGAAGCTTCTTCTTACATTACATTTTTATTATTATTACTATTAAAGTATATGTTTACTTCAACCAGAATGTAAGTAAAGTTAATGAATAAGGATCTTGAACAAAAGCAGATATGGGGATAAGCAATCACTGAATAGCCTACAGACATGTCTTTGAAGAGTGAATAAAAGTAAGCTTATGGGAACCAAAATGAAGGTGTTGAAGGTAAGCACGGGGAAAAAGGTTCTGAAAACTAGGGACAAGGACACCATCCCAGGGAAACTTCACCCTGGAAAATTCAATTTCTGTTTGAATAAGTTTAGCTTTACCACCAGACTGAACAGTGAGAACTGTATAGAGTTTCTACACAAACCTGAAGGAAGAAACTATTGTTTGATCAAAAAAAGTGATATCCTGGCACAGTGGGAAGGGATCAAACCAGAAAAAAAGTAAACACTAAGAGTCACAGAATCGAACAATGGTTTGGCTTGGAAGGAATCTTAAAGATCACCTACTTCCAAGTCCAACTTACATGATGGAGAGCGAACAGAGCTCTGCTCTAAAAAGACAGCGTGAGCAACTTCAGGTGATGGAACACAGGAATGGTGGCAGCAGACACTCACATCGCCTGTTCCAGTGGACAACAGACTATGTCAAAGTCCCTAAACTCACTTCATGAGTGGGGTGATGGATTGCCAGGGATTGATTCCTCTTCTGTGATAGTTTCCCCAGAGCGGGCATGGTTAAGCCTGGCATACCCTGCATGCACTGGGGTGCACGGATACAATCTGTTCCTTTGAATGCATTAAATGTCTCCTCTTCCAAATGGGCATCAGTTCTGCTCCGCAGCAAAGCCAGGCGCTGAGCTGGCCACAGAAAGCTCTCGTGCTTTCTTTCCAAGGTCAGCCCGGCCAAGGCTTGCCAGGAGCCCCGAGGGCAGCCCGAGGGAAGGCTGCACTGAAGTGAGCTCGCCAGCCCAGGGGATCACAGCCCGAAGGGGAACTAAACCCAAGCGTGACGCCCAAAGGAAGTGTGCTGATGCCCGAGAAAACCGGCTTAGCTAAACTGCGGGGAGATGCCTCGCAGGAGGTCATACAGCAGGCCACCGTGAGGACCAGCTCGCCCTGTGCCAGGTGCTGCACGCCCTCGGGGCTCGGCGGGGCTCGGCGGGGCTCGGCGGGGCTCGGCGGGGCTCGGCGGGGCTCGGCGGGGCTCGGCGGGGCTGGCCGACTCCCCGCTGCCATTCACCGCGCGGGACCCTGCCCGCCGAGCCTGGCCGGGCCG